>JAYRBT010000082.1:6799655-6913129 GCA_036023395.1 Myiotriccus ornatus | reverse complement strand
TTGAAAAACTTCAAGCAAAACTTTTCCTGTCTCCCCTTGTTCTTTGCCTTCATTTCTGGGCATGGTGTCTTTTTAACACTTAATTTTTCTATTTGCTTAATTATCTGTCTCACACAGTCGTGATTCACAGCTGTAAAATGTTTGAGTGCAACAAGCAGGAGACAACTTCAGCATTCCTTTTTCTTTTCTTTTTTTTTTTTTTCCCCACTGGCAGAGCCCGATCTCCCTGTGCAATGTTTTGGGGTACTACCATTTGTAGGGATGAAAGCAGAAGCTTCTTAGGACTTAAGGTCCTGGAGGGAAATGCTGAAACAACATGAGAGCAGACAGAGCTGGGGTCTGTCCTTCCCATGTCTTCTCAATAAACTCATTATTCATCTAAATACCCAGCGTTCCTCTTCAGCAGCTCCTGAGGGCTCCGTTAACCATTTGAGAGATTCTGCACTCATATGATTCAACTTTTTTAAGCATTTGAACCATGAGCTTCTGCATCATGATGTGATGGGGTAAGTTAGTGAGGATCTTAGCCCGGTGCTTTTCCAAAAGCAGTAACAGTGCCTGAATCTTTATTACTTTTTTTTTCCTTTCATTACTCCAAATGCTCCTGTCTTGAAGAAGACATTTGCTTTTAGGCAACAGGGTGTTAGCAGCACAAACAGCAGCAGCCCCACGGGACTGGCAGTGCCAAATACAGCTCATCCCAGGGCAGGGACACCTCCCCAAACAACCCAGACCAGCCAAAATGCTAAACAAGTGAAATCCATTGGTCAGGGATAATGAGGGATGAAGAGGTGTTTTCCTCTTTCCCTCTACACACTACTGAAATTAAAGCTGTCAGAGTTGTACACAGAAAAGTGTCTGTTTTTAGCACTCTGAAGAGTGAGCAAGTTATGAAGTTTTAAAGCAGACAACCACCATATGTTCATATACTGACTGAAAGCCTGGGAACTGCTAGTCTACTTTTCTTGTAGTAGGTTTTCCATATTTATATTTTCCTTGATAGCAGCTGGACTCCATGTGCATACATTGGATTTACTGAGCCTGTGAAGTGAAGAAGGTGCTGAGAAAATCTGTGGCTCAAAACTGTGGTGTTTGGGGTGTGTGGCAGGGACTGAAGGTGGCAAGTGACAACAAAAGTACTTCTGAAAGTGTGAGCAAGGGGTCAGTCCTGGGGAGACAAATGGCATGTGGGGTTGTTCTTCCATATTTTCCAAGAATATTATTGCTCATTAGTTAAAAAAGCTACGAGCTATAAATTAAAAAATACAAGACTCTTTTTTTGTGGCTTCTGTTTCTGGACACCAACTCATAAAACTTCTAGCCTTTCACTACAGCCAGTGAACAATGTGCACAAACAGCCTTATGCTTCAACACTTGCACTTTCTTGTTGTTTGAGAATGAGTTCCAGAAAATTTACTTTTTATTTTATAAATGAGGAGGAGGGAGAAGGAAGAACTGGAGGGAGAGCCAGATGGCATAGCTGGGGAGCTGCCCCTCTCAGGCACCACCAACAGGCATCAGAAGGGATGTGACAATCCCCTTTTCAGTGATGTGCTCTTGCTCTGTGCAGCATCACTGGCACCATGTGTGGATCTTCACGAAGCATGGCTCTGACTCAGAAAGGCTCCTGCAGGTCTGGGCTGTATGGCGTTCCCAGGATGTGTATTTTGGGAAATGCTTGAGCTACGGGCCTTGTACAACCCCCCAGGACACATCTGTGCACAGGACACTGACTGAAACACCTCTCCTGCAGCACACCAGCGCCAGCAGTGGATATATATATATATTATAAAGAGGACCTGTTCAGAGCCCCTTTGGTTTTGATGCTGAGCAAAAGCCCCCTCCAGACACACATGCCATCCTAGAAGAAACTGCCAGTTCCAAAAAGACTTGGGGAACATTTATACCAGGAAAAGAAAAACACATTAACAAGCTTCACTGCTTTGGAAATGGTTTGTTTGCCTACTAAGGGCGAAAAATACACCTCTGAAGTTGGCGCCTGAGCAGCACTTATATCTCAATTATCCACACATTGCCTCTCTGTGTGTGAGATTATGAGCTAACATGGTTTTCATGGCTTCATCAGCACCAATTTAAGAGCAATATTTATCTCTGGTCACGTCAGTGCTTTGGTCAGCTCAGCGACAAAGGTGATGTGTGCTGCCCTCTTGCCGGAGACTCCACTAACGAGCTGAGTGATTTATTCATTAAGGGCAGGGAAATACGGAGCTTTATTCCAGGGGCCCTGGTGGAAAATTTGCATGAAAATTTCATGCTGTTCACTTGCAGGAGCCCTGCCTGGCAGCAGGTGCCCTTCCCTGCTGCTCTGCCCTTCCCCTCGCTGCAGGAAATGGCCCCGCTGTGCTTCAGCAAACCCTTTAACAGAAATAGTGCACGCAAAGGGGTTTTTACTGTAGTTGCTTTTGGTTCTTATTTTGCAAAAGTCATGTCACCAGGAATATGTCTATTAAAAAAAAAAAAAAAACAAAAAAAATAAAAACAAAAAAAAAACAAAAAAAAAGAAAAAAAAAAAAAAGAGAGAGTTTGACTTTGGAGTCCTGGGTGGCTTTTTGACAGGTCTGGTCACATCAAAACATCAGAATTTTGCTCTGGTCCCATTAAAGTTCAAAAAATCCCCTCTTACTGACTTTGGAGATCAAGGAAAGCAGATTCCCAGTTCTGGAGCAAAGGAATAGACCAAACTGCAGGTCTCTAGTGTCTGGACACGAAGTTAAATTTGAGTTCAATTAACAAAGTTAGGCTTCAGGTCCTCAAATTTGCTGAAGGTCTGGTCACACTTGTGTTTTATCTGACTTTGTCCTGCTTGCTTGACTAAAGGAATTGCAGATGCTGGCCAGGCTATCTAATATCTATTCCAGATAATATTCTTTGTTTTGTTCCATGAATGATGTGAGTGCCCAAAACCCATGCATGCATCCAGGCTGCATGCTGCTCTGTGCTGGGCTGAGCCCATCATGCTTGCTGGCCACTGGCATTTCCCTTTCCCCACTTCTTTGCAGCAGGATGGCACGGGAGAGATATCAGAATTAAACTGATCTCTTGTTTTTTCTTTTCAATGGAAAAATGTATTGGCCCATTAAACACAACCAGCAACTTCCACATGGTCCAGCCTGGAAACCTGGTTTAAACAGAGTGGATTAGATATATGAACCTCAGTGGAGGGGGAAGCTGCAGTGTGAGCACAGACAGGGGTGATGTGTGTGGTGATGCCTGTGCATTAGCCACTGTACCATCTGGTCACTGCAATCCTGACCTAACCCAAACAGCAATGAGCCACAGTCTCTGCTCTTGTCTGCAGCATCCAAATGCTATTGGGATAGGGAGGAAAAAGCCTAGGATGGCTTCAAATTGTGGTTCCTTGCTGGAAGAGTGACTTGAACTGCTGTACTTCATCATTTAAGCAAGTCTGGCTTCTGTCCTGCATGGAGGATAAATTTAGGAGTGCAAGCTTTTGGGCTTGTTGACTTAATGACCATTTCCACAGCCCTGCAGAGTAAGATGCTGAAACAGAGAACCTCTACAAAGGCTCTCATGGATCACACTGAACTCCCCTGAGTGCTGCCACCAAGCTTCCTGGGGGGCTTAAGGATTTGGGATATTTTAGGGGGAGTCAATTTTTCCTCTTGTTGATGCTCCCAGCACTCCCCGTGCCAACAGCCCTGGGGGCCCAGGTGGCAACTGTGCTGCTGAAACTCCCAAGTAATAGATACCTCCAGTAATTGCACCTCCGAAGCAGTTGACTGGCTCCTGCGACGAGCTCCTGAATAATTGAAGCAATATTTGCGAGGTTTGCACTGAAGTACTAACAGCTGTGGTATGTTTTGATATTTATGACGCCAAATAAATTATGGATTAGTCAGTGCAGCGAGCCCAGCATGATGCTTATTACTGCTGGAGTGCCGGGGCTGATGGAGAGCTATTCATCCCCTTTTGCTTGCATTGTGTGGCTGAGTATGACTGGTGTCTATTACTGGACCTAATAGAGCTCGCTCACAGGTTTAAGTTCCAGTCCCCCAAGAGCCAGTGGTGTGTTTTAATTTGTTCTTCACTCTACAGATTTTAGAAGGACATGCTGGGACGATGTCTCAGGGTCTCAGGGCACTGCATCGACTCACAGATGTGGAGATGATTTTTTCTGTGGTAACAGAGGTGGGTGCTGGCAGAATTAGCAGCAAGTCTTGGCATTAAACTTGAAATTATACAAAAATCCAATTTTCTTTGCAAGCTGGTCTGTGGGTAAATATTGTATGTCCTCCCTGGGATGTCTCATTGATCGCACAAACTTTTCTTCATAACTGAGCCAGCACTTGTGAGATTAAACTCTTCACTCCACTTTCTATTATCTGAGAAAATTTTTTTTTGGTGGATGAAAATATTTTCACTTCGCAAACGTTCCTAATATATTCCAAACCTCTGCCCCTCAGCAGAAGCTGCCTGCTGGGAAGGGATAAGGAGGGAGGAAATAACCATTCAGAGCAGCAGATGGCATCCTACCACTCAAAAGCTTCCCCGGCTCTGGAAAGTGTAATAAATATGTAATAGCAAGTGCCTGTGCTTTGCTTGTAGCTGCAGTCAGCAATTCGGTAGAAAACTGAGGGGATGCTTCACTTCTTAGAAGTTATTCCTTTACAAATCCAGTACTTTCTCTGTTTGCTGTCCTTGTTTTCTCAGGTGAAAAGAGTTATCTATAGCTGGTGTACTTACCCAGATCTACCTCATCCATGCAACCCACACAGTGTGCCCTCCCAAAGTGGGAGTAGGGAATTGGATGGATAAATTGGGGTTGGAATGGGGGTTGGAACTAGATCATCTTCAAGGTCCCTTCCAATCCAAACCACTCTATGATTCTATGAAATTATGCCATAAAGGGACTATTAGTCTTCTGCATAAAAAGTTATAAAGCCTAGATCAGATGTCTCATCTCTGGAGCTGTTCAGTGTAGACATCTACATTTTACTACATCCCTCCATGAAACCAGCTAACACTTGTCCAAAAAAAAACCTGCAGCACTATAACTCTTCCTTAAAAGCATCTTGGTACAGGCATTCCCAGAACAGGTAACCCAGAGGCTCTGCAGGCAGGGGAAGCCTTTGCATCCAATGAAGTGGTGATTTCTTCCTTTACTTTCTTTTCTGAAGCTGCTGAGTGTGGGAATGAAGGATATTTCCTCCTTAAAATCCTGATGTAGGAAAAGGCTGTACTTTTCCAAGTTATTGGTTATGGCAGAGATGCAGATTTTTTTAAAGGAAGTCTGGGCTGAGTTTCTGGCTGCTGTTGCTGTGTTGCATGAGAAATTGTTTACAGCCTGTCACTAGAGACAAGAGAGAAAAGTTTCTCCCATCTCAATTTCCTAGTAAATTATATAATTATAAAAACTATCACAGTGAAAACAAAATTCTACTGGATCACAGAGACATGAGGTTTGAATTTAGTGTTTTCAGGGCTTCTAATTTCAAAGAATGTCTCTCCAAGAAGAACTGCAGCCCACTGTGTAGAGGTCGTGAGGATTCAAAACGTTGCCATAGCTCCAGCTTTGGTTTCCTTGCAGAACTGAGGCATTGTTTGATCCTT
The DNA here is from genome assembly GCA_036023395.1 of Myiotriccus ornatus. NCBI lineage: Eukaryota > Metazoa > Chordata > Aves > Passeriformes > Tyrannidae > Myiotriccus > Myiotriccus ornatus. Next base: position 6,907,537 of record JAYRBT010000082.1, on the reverse strand, counting down.
TCCCCTACAACGCCATCATCATTAACATCACCATCATCATCATCATCATCATCATCATCATCATCATCTGACAAACACCTTATTGCCAGCTCCAGTGCTGACAGCCCAGCAGCAGGGATTTCTGATCCTGTCCTTGCACCAACCCCTCTCTGTCTTTCAGTGCCATGCCTTGTCCTGCTGACATGTGCTTACTGCTCACATTCTGCTGCTGATTTCCTCAGTGACCATTAACTCTCATCAGCACAAGACGCAGGATAAAATTGCAGGCACATCCGGCAGATTTTGGGTGAGAATGTGCCCCTTTCTGTTTCCTCCCAGTACTTAGAACATCATCGTGGGTGCAAATGCTTCTTGCTCCTGGCAGTTCTGAGGGTGCCAGCTGTGATGAGCAGCTCCAGGTCTCTGCCTTGGGGGAAGAGCCAGGAGACAAATCTCAGCCATTCTCAACTCACACTGATTTCTAGACTCCTACAGATTTCCCACAGAGGCTTCATAGCTAGGAAATATAAATTTAAAGTCTTACTTTCCTCATCTGCCTTATGGGACCTGTCTTAGTGCACAGACTGAAAATGTCTGGTGGACGGTCTCTGTGTTTTTCAAAGGCATGACCTGAGCCATGTCAGGGGAGGGACTGCATCTCAGGATGGGCTATCCCTCCTCTGGGCTCTCACTTGTCTTTCCCCATCCATCAACACTTTTTAATAGATGGAAAATTTTGGGTGCATCGCAGATTCCCATGATGGCTACATTGCTTTGATGACAATTGAGCTGAATACAGGTAAAACAGCATCTTGAATTCCCTTATTCCTGTACCTCCAAATGGGAATTTGAAGTCAATCAGGAACTGTCACAGTCAGAATCTGGGCTCCTGACTCTCTGCACTCTATTCCTGTGGTGCTTCAGAGCAGAGCATGGAGCAGAGGACTTGCCCCGCTCATGCTTTGCTCTGGGTTTGGTTTTCAGGGTGAAAGACCCCACTGTGAGGTGCTCCCAGAGGAGGCTGTGGGGAGCAGGTGCTCAGGAGCCTCTGCAGGCAGGTTCCAAATACTCACTGCAAATTACGTGTCAGTTCGAGTTACTGGAGCTGCTCAGCACAAATGGCAATTCAGGACATTGACAACAGCTGCTGCAAAGACACTGTAAAGATTCCTTTCCCAGCAAGGATGAGAGAATTCACATCAGCTCAAAGAATTGTCTGTTGCTTTAAAATGACCCAAAGGGTACATTTGAAATGAAGGAAGGGAAAAAAAAACACAACCTGGAGGGAATCTAGCTATTCCATAGGAATACTGGAGCATGGTTTACTTTTGTGCTTTCCTGGGGCCTCGTTCCATCTGTATTTTCTTTTTACTCTTCTTTCTTCTCCACCACGGAAATGGACATTTTCATTAAAGCTGTTATCCCAGTGAGGAGGCAGAATGTAGCTTCATTTAAACTGAGACTTTTGATGAATGTCTCAAAGCAAAAAAAAAAAAAAAAAAAAAAAAAAAAAAATCCATTTTAGAAAGTATTTCTGAATCTTCCCCTTACATTTGGCTCTGGTGGGATGGGGAGTAGCCAGTTTCCCCGTCATAGAGGGATGCCTCGCACCAGTGCATGAGTGGCATCGGGGATGGTTTCTCCTCTCCCACTGGTCCTTGTCCCACATTTACATTTGTCTCTTCCTAGTTTCCAAGGGGGTGTTGGATTTGCTTTTGGACTAGAACCATGCTGAATGGGGAGAGGAGACAGATCTTAGCAAGTGCCCTAAGCTCTGCTCTGAACCTCCAGCCTGGAGCTTAAATTTAGAGAGCAGAATAAAAATAAGTAAACATCTGTCTCAGTAAGAGGCCATGATTTAGGAAATGGCAACTGACATCTTGGGCTTTTTCTGTTACCTTTTCCATTTTTGCCTTTTGCTCTTCTTTTGCAAATGGAAAACAGATAAAAAGTCCAGAGAAAAATGAGCACCACAGCTAGCCAGCATTTACCCAGGGCAGGGAAGAAAGTGTCCTCAGCCCAGCCCTCACCCAGGCAGGTCTGGCAGCTCCGCATCAGCCCCAGGAAGGACTGCAGGGCAGGAGTGACCTGTGACCCAATAAGCAAATTTAAGACATCCAGAGCCTGGTCAGTCCCAACCCAAGTGAGCTTTGGGAACAATATAAACACCTCCCAGGTGCCAGCACAGCTCCATGAGGGTACTGGCACTGGCCTCTTGCCTTTGGTCTCCCCCACTAAACACCCATTTCACCCCATTGCAAACACCCATTTCTCTCCATTGCTCTTCCCATGGGAAAGGTGTTCTGAGAATCCTGCATGCTCTTTCTCCTTAGGTCATTTTATTCGCTTCCTGCTCTTCAGATGCAACATTTATTTGGCTTGAGCTCGTAGGCAGAGCTGGGATGGGTTTATATGCTCCATGCCTGAACCCATAGGCAATTACAAACATGGCTGGCTGCCTGGCTTTGTTAATTAGCTAACAGCAATGCCTCATTTTTCCCTCTGTGGTTTCCTTCTGAATTAGTAGGGCACTGCTCATTAGTTCTCTTCCGCTTTGGGATGCCACAGTTGAACAATATGGCATCCAGAAATGCCAGTTAGCTGAGAGTATAAGCTTGATTTGTTTGGACAATAAAAAAAATACTAGTTGCATTTAGGTAATTAAGCAAAATAACAGCAAAGCTATTTCATACTAATGCAATCTGCCCTTCCCTGTACCACTGCTCCAGCTTCTTGTATCCTCATCTGCTGGCAACAAAGATTAATGTCCACAATCATTTCTGGGTATGCTTTGAAATATTAAATTTCTCTTCCTGTGAATCTGGTTCAGTAAAGTTGGTGTCAGCTGATATGACAACACCTTGGGCACTGAAGAGGTGCAGCAAGTCAGAAGATGAAAAGCATCCTTGTCACCTTTGTACCCCCAAGTGTCTGCTGAGCATCACAGCCTTGTTATGTGGTTTTAGTCTTTCAGGGTTAAAAGGTCTTTCATGTCTTTAGTAAGCCTAGAGGAAGGTATGTTTGTGTAGATTTAAATCTTTTCTCCATTTTTCCAGGGAATCTGTGAAATGAAAGGATTTCCTTTTCAGGTGTCAGGAAGGTGTGGGAACATCCAGCTGATCTTGCAGTCCACAAAGTGATGTGACAGGGGATAGCTAGGTATGGCCCTCATTTGTCCCCTGGCTGTTTCAGTCTGGGATAGTCACTCCCATCCCTGCAGCCAGTGGGGAAAATGGGCACAGAGAAAAGCTGCCACTCATTCAAGGGAGTTGTCTGAGGTTGGTCCTGACAGGTTTCTGGCTCTCCTCTTGGCTTGAAGGGAAATGAACATCTGAATTTGAGGGGGGTGACTCCCTCCTCTTGCCCCTTTCCTGATGGAGAATCATCTACAGAAAAATCTGTTCTTGCAGACTCTGTAAGTCTTAGTGTTTTGTTTCTGCTTCATAACCCAAGAGTGACTTTAGGGAAATGAAACAATGGATGGTTTAACTGAAACCAGGATGGGATGGAACAATCAAAACTCCCTTTGGTCAAGTTGTCGTGTCTGGCTGCTGCCCTCAGGAAGTCCATGTGCCAGGTCAGGAGGTAGAAAGGGTGGAAAGGTGAATTATTAACCAAAGACTAGAGAGTGATGGTGGTTTTCTCATTGACTGCTACTTCGGGATTGAACCCACTTCGTGCTACTTCATGATTTCCTCAAGAGAATGGTTTGTGTTGGAAGGAAACTTAAAGATCATCTAGTTCTACCCCCCACAATTCCTGCCATGGGCAGGGACCCCTTCCACTAGATCAGGTTGCTCAAAGCCCATGCAGCCTGGCCTTGAACACTTTCAGGAATGGGGCATCCACAGGTTCTCTGGACAACATGTTCCAGCGCCTCAGTCCCCTCACAGTGAAGAATTTCTTCCTAAAATCTAATCTAAATCTCTCCTCTTTCAGTTTAAACACATGGTGATAGTGTCCTATCACTATCTGTCCATGTAAAAAGTCACTTTCTCTCTTTTTCATAAGCCCCCTTTAGGCACTGGGAGGTGCTCACCAGTCTCCCCAGAGAGAGAGTTCTCCAGGGGGAACAACCCCAACGCTCTCTGCCTGTCTTCATAGGAGAGGTGCTCCAGTCTTCTGAGCATCTTCGTGGACAACATCTAAATAGCAATATGTATTTATTTATAAAGATTTATTTTCATGTTTCTGATCTTCAACCCGAGGTTTGGGCTCAGTTCAACAAGGAATAGCACTTTCAGCCACTTGATGCTTATTTAAGAACTCAACACAAAATAACAGCAGTAGCAACCAGGGTGGTAAAATAATGTTTTATTCCATGAATGAACAAACACTACCATGCCACATCCTAAAGTTCTTTCTACAAAAGATTGTGGACAGAGCAGATTTTTACATTTCTCAGTTCAAGTTCATTTCGGGCTTTTGAGCCTGTTCAGAGTAGCAAAATCTGGACACGCAGCATTCTTATTGTCTATTTGGCATTTTTGCCAGATAAAGCAGATTTTATACTGTAGTTCTTGTTCACACAATGTCGATGCACTGTAAATTAAAGAAGATAATCCGAACCAAACTAGGTCATTTCTGTGGTTTATCAATACATTTTTTTTTCATGATGGTCAAAGTACAACCAACATTCAAAGCTTAAAATAAAGATAAGAAAAAAAGACACACTAAAGAACACAATGGAAACATCATCATTGCTGTCAGGATGTGAGTTTACCCACAGTACTATGTAAAAAGTAGAAACCGGCATTGACATTCAAGCTGTTAAAACGAGGAAAGAAAACTACATTAATTGTTATATTTCCAAGCTAGTACTTCTACAGAGTCCTGATCAGCAAAGAAGTGTTACCGCATGCATGCCGAACACAAGACTAATATTGGATTGGGGATCTGACGAAGAGCTGACTTACATTCCTTTATATACAACAAAATGAAATATACAGTATTAATACTGGCTGTACATTTGGTCAGAATATTTTACAAGGAGCGATACTAGTCAAAATTCTTATGACGTGGAACGTGGATGAAGGTTGGGTTTCTCTCTGAGAGCTAAATGTTTTCACAAGAAGTCTTAAAAGTTGCTTTGTACTGTTAGAATGAAAAGTTAGATCTTCTAAAGCAAAAATCCTTCTTTTTTTTCTTTTATGCTTGTCAAAACCAATGCGAACAGAAGAGATAATTAAATGTGTTTGGAAATATGCTAATCGTTGACCTGGAACAAAACTAAGCCACAGACAGCATGTGCAGTAAATCTCTGCACATTGGTTCTGTTTAAATGGCTTTATAAGATGATCTGTGCAGTATCTGGTACAAATTCCTGCTACCACAGCCTCAATTAGCTGTTCCCCAACAGGCTGACAACCAGTTGTTCCAATACTAAAAGAAGAAACAGAATAATCACGACTGTCGCATATTTTTCTACATTACCATAAAAAATACCTCAATGTTAAGCTGATTTAGCTTATTTATGTGCATATTCTTCAAGGCTGCCAAAGAAAATACTCAATCTTGCTGGCAAAAGCTATTCTGGGAACACGAGAGTTGAGTTTTTCTTTGCTTTATTCTAATGGATTTTTTAACATCTGGGTACCTGAACTCCCATTGCCTCATTAGACCCCTGAGGTCTAAAGTGAGTTGGTTAATTCAGTGTATGTTTTTTCCCCATCCAGAACAAGCTGAGAAGCTAATAAGGTAAGCATGAGACCCAATGAAAACAGAAGTAAGAGCAATACAGAATTAATGAAATAATTACAGGAAGGTAAAGATCGGTGTAACTATAGTGATACTCCGTACAATTGAATTTGTATGTCCTGTAGCAATGACAAACTTCCTGAAGATGGGAAAGAGCAGGCAAGTGTGTATGAATCAGTATCCTTTAAAATAATTGTGCTATAATCTTTTCCATGTATTAGGTTAGATTTTTTTTTTTCTGACATAGTGTGATGCTAACTATAGTAACCTTAATATGGATGATGGATTTCACTGCTACTGCTTGACTGCTTGAATGCAAAGAGACATTAAATCTTCCAGTCCTCAAAGCGGTTTCTTGGGATGTTCCTTCAAGTTCAGTGTCTTACCAATCTCACTCTAGAAGTCATTTGGTGGCAAACAAAAAAAAAAGGAAGAAAAAAAGAGGGAAAAAAAAGAACAACCAAAGAAAAACAAGATGTTGGTTGTGATGGATTCATTTCAGACAGCAGTTTCTGCTGAGTTCACCATGCTTAATGTTCTTCCATTTAGGAAGGAGTTGCTGTCAAGTAAAGCAGATGAGCTGCTTTCAGTTTTGTTTTGTTTTGTTTGTTTTTTTTAAATACATGCTAACAACGTAACATCTCTTTCTTCAGGAAAATGATCCAGTTGCATATTGTCAGAGAGCTCTGCCTTGTGCTTAGCACGGACAAATAGGGTTAATCTTCATCCTCCTCCTCTTTCAGTGGGGTTAGTGGGAGTTTGTCCTGAACTTGGAAACACGCCACAAAGAAGTTGACAATGGAGTTGTACAAATGCTGCTCCAGCGCTGCATTTCTGAAGTAATGGCTTTCATCAGGGTAAATCTGCAAAAACAGGCAAATACACACCTTAAGGAGCTTGAAGGTTGAGCACTGACCACCCACACCTACAGCACTGACCACCCACACCTGACCTGCAAACTCACTGCATCTCCCCAGAACCATGAGTCTTCCAGTGGATGCAAGGGCAGACTTGCATCTTCCTTAACAAGGAACTTTTTCGTGGGGGAGGATTTTCCATTTATTTCCATTCTGAACAAGTTCAGGCTAAGAAGAACCAGACCACACTTACAAACAACAGTCCTTGCTCCTTGTGAAAACAGGAAAAAATCCTGTTTTGGAGAGATATGGCATTAGGTTTTACTGGCTAAAACGAGGGCTTTAAAAAAAGGAATGGAGTTAAAAAATTAAAGAAAGTTTGCTGGAGGAGTAATTAAACAGAAAAAAATCAGGAAGCTAGAAGTGAAATAGTTTAAACCCAACTTTCCATTTAAATGGAGCAGTTAACTTCTGCACGTGTTGAAGGAATGCGAGAGGATCATCATGGGTTGTCTAGGCGGGGATATCGAAGGGGGAAAAAATAAGTCTCTTAGGGCTGGATGCTTGCAGGCAGGACTGAGGTGTCTCTCTGCTGCTCTGGGTACCTCAGTCCAAGACACAGGCCCCTCAGGCCTCCATTCAGTCCTCAACTAACTTTTGGCATGTGTTGAGCTTGCTGGTGCCTTCAAGCTCCACTCTACTAATTCTCCTGCACTGGAAAACGGGCAGGAGCACCTCACTCCTTGTAGTGCTGACCAAATCCATTGCAAGCTCTTTGCTTAGACGCTCCAGCCCACCTGCCTGGAGCATGGTGGAGTGAGCACACCCACCACATGACGCTCTGCAAGAATGCATCCAGAGGGAGCTGGTATTCAGTAAATCAAGCATTATCAGCACTTGGGCACTGCAGCACAACCACCTGTACCCGTGGGCTGGAGCAAAGTCCTGGCATGGACTAAGCCTGGGCGGGTTGCACTCTCCTGGCTGTGGCTTGGGATGTCACAGGGAGGTTGGGACCATCCCCATGGCTGGTGCAGGTGTTCATTCTGGAAGCTTTGATGGCTTGGACATGGGCCATTCAGCAAAACAAGGGATATAATTTGGTGGAAGGTGGGGCTTTCTAGACCAGAGTACATAATTCACAGCAGGGTGTGACATTTAAATGACCATCTCTCTTCTTAACTTTTCCGGTTGATTTAATTTAGATCCCTGTTTCCCCTGTAATTCATCCTGAATTTGTTCTGTTGTTCCCAAAGAAATAGGCATAAATTCCTTAGAGACTTGTCTCTTACAACCTAATTTACTGTAATTTAATAATTGTTCTACAGCAGTCCAAACCAAAATAGTGGTATCACAAAGAACAGGAAAGGATAAGCATAGGAACATTTATATGCTGGTGCTACTTCTATTGCCAGGCTTTTTCAAGTGGCTTTTCAAAACTTGCTTCATAACAGCAGTTCGAGTTCAAACTGGGAAATAACTGTTCAAATATGAGAAAAAGAAACACATACTGTACCTGCAAGCTGTAATTAGCCTTTTCCCTAATTAGGTGTGTGATAAGATCTGTAGTATGCTGAAAATGGATTTTTTCTGTAAAAACAGATTGCAATCATTAAAGAGGCAAATTTAATTAAGAAAAATCAAAGCTATCAGAAACATATAACGAGCTCAAAGGATGGGCTAACTTACCATCAGCAGTAGCATGAATGATCAAAAATGTCTGTTCCTTCAGTAATGAGACTCTGTGTGATAATTTGTTGATCTGTGAAGGTAAAGGTTGCAATAAGATAAAAAAAAACTTGCTAGAAATTAGCAATTTATACGGAGGCAACAGAAGCACTTAATTGTACTTAATACTTTTTTCTCAACCATAACAAGCAGACTCCAGCACAGCATATTCTCCTGGCTACTTGTATCAACCTAGAGGTGAAGTAGAGCCCACCCTGTGCTCACAACCTCAGTGTCAGCAGCAGGAAGAACTCGGAGACCCTTGTCTGTTCTGATAATATTCACTAAAACCTGAACTGCAGAAGACTTGGAAAACATTGAAGTGGATTTCAGGTGAAAACACTGATGAAAAGTGTGCCCAGGTGCCAAATCCTAAGAACTCTTCAGGAAGCTGGAGTGACTTTGGTGAGGTTTAAAAGCCAGCCTCAAGGAGCTTGAACAACCCCTGGGGCGGATCTGATACAAAATTCAAGTGTCCACTGCTGAGAATGGCTTTGCCCCCACCTGTCTTTCAGATGCACAGGGGGAAATAAACACAAATCTGAGTGACTGCAAATAGTACAGGGTAGGAGAAATTAAGAACTTCTCCACTCAGTTAGGGACCCTGCCATGCTCTGCAGAGAGCTCAGGAGACAACCAGAAGCACCACAATTTGCTTAGGTCAGCTCTTCAATGCACAAAGAGGACGTGACAATTCGAAGTCCTCATCTCTGGAATATTTTAGCTTGCTTCCATCTGTACGGACCTGCCTTCGAATTTCTAAGAGGAAAAAAAGAGTTTGTACTGATCTAGAAATTATGAGTGCAAAATTTGAGACTCAGTGAACTCAGAGTTTAGATAACCAGGATAAAGCTTCCCCTGTGAGGACACAGTGCCAAACCTTTGCTGCCTTCCTGTTTTCCGGCTGAAGACAAGGCTTAGAAGCTGAACAAAGTTTACTCTATAAAAAATTCTGTTTGTTTGACTATTCTTTACTAGGTTTTTCCTCCAAGTAATTGCAGCACAGTACATAACTGATCCCATCACACACACTAAACAATGTCTTGTGCCATGTTTCCCTTCCCGTGTCCTGCTCAATTCTGGCACAGAGTTCTGCCTGAAATATCACATACATCGAGAAAGTCAAAAGAAGCTGAGCTTCACGTAAGTTTGATTCTCTCTGAGGTATTCTTTTTGACTCAAAGTGGCAAGACCAGTAGCAGGAACTTTCAAGGATGTTGTGATACTGTGTCCTCTTGGGCACAGCTGAGTCACTCAGCTCCAGCTCTTTCAATCTCTAAAACTGGTATAACTGTATTTATCCAATTTAGAGAGGCAGACATGAGGGCTAATCAATAAAATCATTATTACATTATTACTTTATCCGTTATTACTATAAGACAAAGAAAAGCAGTAAGCAGGCTGAAAGAAAACTTCAGAGCTTTACTTGTGAGTCTCTCGCATATCCTTTCTCCCTTCCCAAAAGAGAAGCCATGGAGGAAGAGTTAAAACCCAGTTCACATTTTATCAGGAAAATGCAGTGTCTAAGCAGTTACCTCATATGCTCTGTCATCAATCCCTTGCAAGCCCAAGTATCTTTCAGAAAAGGCTGAAGCTTGAGGAGAAAAAAAATGCAAACATCACTTTCAGTCACAAGTGAGTACACCGGTGCTTCTGAGTCAAATATTGCAAATGCTAAAAAAGGCCTTATTTTCTAACATTGCCTTAATTATAGAGGACACATTTCTAAAAGTTTTTGAAAATACACTTAGGGATATGTGTGATACTACAGTCTGTCATTATCACCATGTACTTCTGGTTTCTCAATCAGTCGCAGAAGAGTCTTTTTTTTCCTTCTTTAATGCAACTGAGATAGAAGAGAAGAACACTCTCACTTTGTGTCCCTTTCTCCTTTCACAAGGCCTTCTCCATCAAGAGCAAGTCAAATTTCTCTCAGGGATAACTGTGCAGCTTCTGAAGGGTGGCTGAACACCACTGACTTCCACGGCAGTCCCCTGATTGTCACAGGCACGAAGTGCAAAGGGAACAACTGGTGACCCTGAGAGCCAGGACCCCCATGTGCAGTGGAGTATTGTTGTCAGAGACAGAATGGGTGTGGCAGACTGGACCACAGGTTGTATGGATGGATGGTTCAGGCAAGATGGTTCAGGCAAGAAAGAAGCAAGTTCAAGGCAGTGGTGGTGGTTGGTGGCAGAGGCTGGAGGGGTTTAAAGCCAATTCTCCTTTATTTAAAAGGAGTAGTAATACTCTGACCACCATGCTGGTCCCACTGGTGTCAACAAAATTGTTTGACTGGGGAAAAAAGGGTTTATGGCTACTTCTAAGAAGACACAAGATATAAAACAGGGAGGATCTTGGAGAATAAAGGTGATAACTGGGAAAATATAGGGAAGAAATATCATTTGTGGTCAACAAGAGGGTCTGTGAGCTTAGGGATGGGGTTTACCGTAGAGTTTGAAGTTTGTCACTGGGGAAAGAGCAGCTCCACAGGCAAACACCTGGTTGTCTTCACCAGCTGGAAGCATGTAAGTGCTCAGGTAGCCGCCGTAATCCTGGAAACAGAAAGGGGACGGGGTGTCAGTGGTCCTGCTGTGAGGCACTGCTGCTTTTGGATACAGAAACAGGGCAGCTGAGACCCTGCAGCAAACACTTGGCCATTACAGAACCTTTAACACCTTGCACTGAAAAAAAACTAAACAAGGGTTATCTCCCTGCCTTTGGCACACGTGGCTTAAAAGATGAGCTCTACACTCATTGTACTCTCCTGAAGGCAGGATGGTTGAGTGCCCAAGAGCTGGCCTTTCTCATCCCATTTTATGGATTTAGCTATAACCAGGTATGTTACCTTTCCAAAACACTATCCCAGTCTTTCGCTATTTAAAATGAACATCACAACTTCAGGGACTGCTGTCAGCCTGTTAACAATTCCTTGCAGAGAAGCTGCTGGATGTGCAGCTCTCTTCACCCACTCCAAGCCTGTGTCCCCCACAATAAACAATTTCTGCTCACAGTCCCCTTCTCATCTCTAACTATGTGTACTTTGTAATTGCTATTTTCCAGCCAGACACACTGTGGTGCAAATCAACCTCCACTGTGTTGTGGTACACTTGTACAACTGATATACCCACATTCCCACAGGCCTTAAGAAACAAGATGAAAATGAAATGAAAGTTTGCAATGGGAAAAAAATAATTAATTATCTGACAAGGTTTTTCTGAGCAATAGTCACTTTTTGCACTTGGAAGTTAATTTCAAAAAATCAATTGATGAACACACTGATAAAATGAAATCTTCCACCTTTAACATCTCTGAGCAAGATGAAGTCTATCTCAAAAATAAATAGCAATAAAAAAAGTCACCACTGACATATTCAATAAATCAGGATTTAACTCAGCTGCTTAGCGACATCAGCCAACTTGAAGAGCACAGAACAACAGGAAAACGTTACCTTCCCAAACACACCGACTCGCGTTTTATCGATGAAATGCTCCTTCAACATTGTCCTAGAACATGAGAGAGGAGAACCAATGGGTTAAAAATATTTTTCTCTCAGATATAGCAAACAGTGTAATTTTAATCAGCTTTAAATTAGAGTGGCCACAGAAAAATTCACAGAATGGTTTGGGTTGGAAGGGACCTTAAAGATAATCTCATTCCAACACCCCTGCCATGGGCAGGGACATCTTCTACTAGATCAAGTTGCTCAAAACCCCATCCAACCTGGCCTTGAACACTTCCAGGGATGGGACATCCACAACTTCTCTGGGCAATCTGTTCCCGGGTCTCACACCCTCATAGTAAAGAATTGCTTCCTAATATCAAATCTAAACCTGCCCTTTTTCAGTTTAAAGCTCTTACCCCTTGACATAGACAATCTAAATCATGCCATACAAGCTGCTTTCACATGAGTCTGTTTGATTTAATCTTGCAACCTCATGTGTTAGATTTGATCAAGCAACAGCAACAAATAATCTGTAGTACCTTTGGAAGTCATAATAAGCTATTGCAAAGCTATTGCAATACTCTGATAGTGCTTTTAACATGATTATGTGCAGAATAAATCTAACAATACGACAGGATTTGATATTCAGGATTTTGCACTGGTTTTTCTTGTTAAAAAGTTTAAGGATTTAAAGATGGGTTTTTCTAACCACCAGGCAAGCAAAAGATTAATGTAGGAACAGATATTCCAGCTTACTTGTTTGTAGCTGTATGACTATGCAGAGCTAAAAATAAATAGGCTTTGAACACGTGATGCAGATAAGTGTGCTCTAATTTAGCTCTGTTTAAGCCTTGTTTTCCTCCCTCTGCACTGGCTGGCAGGAGCTCCCTCTCACATGCTATCCCTTGGTCACAGCTGTATGCACAGTGTCCTTCCCTCCCATCTCCTTGCTCTACCCCACACACCATTAAAGCAACCAGGACTAGTGACGGTGTTGGGTTAATTATCATTAGTGAAAGAATTTCTTCAATAAGGATGTCACTGACCGGACAGCTTCCAACTGATCCCTCTCTTCCAAAAGGCCCAGCTTCCTCTTGACCTCGTGCAGCAGCTTAGTGCCCTGGAAGCCACTCCCACGGCCGTCAAACTTCAGCACGATGGCGTTGTGAGAGCTGACCATGACGCTTTCCCACGTCACCTCAAACCTCTCCGTTACGATCTGGCTCCCGGGTGTCCCGTCTCTGAAACAGAAACAGGCATCAAGCAGAGGCAAGAGGCACCAAGCAGGGGCCAAATGCCCTCCTCAGGACTGTGATCTTGCCGTGGGATGGGGACCCACAGCTCTGTCGCGCTGGGTAAGGCTGGTCTGGTTTCTATAAGGGGAGACCAGTCTCTGCAAGGATGACGTGCACAAGGCTGATTGTGTGGGGTGAGTTTTGAGGCTGTGTGGAAGCTGCAGGCTGGTTTCTGCCTCCCTCTGTGCACAGCAGCTATGGCTGCACTAAGCTGAGCTTTGAACCATCGTGGCAAGCACATCCCTAACTGGTCAGGATTCCTCCTCTAAGCAACCAGGGCAGTGACAAAGGTATCAGTTGCGTTTTCCCTTTTTTTATACCTCCTCTAATCTGTATCTATTTTCTACATTTGCCAAAGCTGCTTTTTTTTTTTCTGTTGGAGGGGTTTCTGTGAGGAGCTTGACTTAGGAGTCCACAGGCACTACCAAAATATGTTGGATGAAGCTTGAAGACATCAGGCATCTTTTCCTTTACTGGCAAGCACTGGGGTTTCATTTACTGCCCCATTCACCCAGCCCTCTCTTCCCTCTGTGGGGTTCTGGAGAGCAGCTGTAGATGGAGGTGTCAGTCACTTCTGTCATCACTGCTTCACACAAGTATAGAGGGAAAGGACTCTTTTAAAAGTGATAAAACCTGGCTTAATTATGACCAGTTTGACCTAAAATTGGTAGGAAAGGGTGGAAACAACTCCCTCTTCACCGTTCTGGTTAGGGTCTGATCCTGGTACAAGGGAACTGTCTCCAGAAACACAGACACTACTTCAGCCAGACAACTTGTCAAAAACAAGAGATGATGACGATGACTGTAAGCAATAATTTAGGACTGGGATTACTGTAGATTCACTGGCATTTTTGCTCGCTTTTTGTCATTTTTGGGGTTCTTAGGGACATCAGGCAACTCTCTGCAGGATTTCAATGTTCATGTGACTCCAGTCATTTGCATTTATTCAAGCGAGACCCAGACCTATCCAGCTCCAGAGGTGGCCTAATCAAGTGCCGTTAGCTTGATGAGTACCAATCTTCCTCAAGCACTTCCATAATGAAGTACATTTTCTCTGCAGTAATTTTGTGATGTAACGACACGCTTATTGCAGTGTTTTTGTCCTTCATGGAGGGATGTGCAGGACGGTGTTCAGGCGTTTGCCAGGCATTCGTCATTCCTGCATGAGGCTTCTCTCTCGTGGCGTGTTCCCTGGCAGGCAAGAGATGCAGTGGGATGCAGCCAGGGCCAAACAGGTTCTTCCAGGGTCAGTGAATTCCGTCCACCAGTTTCTTTCCAAATTGCCAGAAAAAAACCTCAGTAATGTGTATTATTATTACTAGATGTTGCATAAAGAAATATCCATCTGCTTTGCCCACCAGGAGGAAAACCTATCTACCTAATGTAAATGCTAACATAGTGGAGATCTTCAAAGGTTTCCAGCTCTCTCTTTACTGTCACTTCTGGGAACACCAGCACTTAAAAGGGAAGGATTTCTGCATGAGGGCATCTAAAACTGAAGTTCTAGTAAGGCTGACTGAATTCCACTCTAAAACTACCTGTTAAGTGCAGGGTGAGGGCCCTAAGGACTGGGATAGAAAGTCAAAATCCATCTTTTATTCCTCTTCCTCCTGTTTCTGCCCCCCAAATTATTGAAGTGCAAGTGTACATGGAACAGTTTTACAAAATCCTGCAGTTTACTCTGCAGGATTTCATGAGGGCGCCCTCCTGGTAGCTGAAAACCTTGGCTCAAGCACAGGAGAGAAGGAACGTACATCTGGCCTCTTCTAGCTGTGAAGTGAGATGGGGAAGGGACCAGTGTGCTGGACTCTGGCATTCCTTGTACAAAACATATCTTAGAAGTTTCTGATCATGGTCAAGGTCTCCAGAATGCCCTAATAACATGAACAGGAAGAAAGGACAAGAGAGAACTTACACAACCAGGAGCAAGGGGTAGTGAGCAGTATCCGAAAAGGTTGCAGGCTTTAGGATCTGCATTGGCAATTCTAAGCAAAAAAAAGAACAAATAACAGCATGTCTTCAATGTGGGAATGTTGACACACGTCTAATAGATTTTTCTGGTGTTTTGGCCAAATATGAGTAGGAACAAAATGGTATTTCATGAGGTGGTGGCAAATAACACCTTAGAAACACAGATGTCGTCAAAGAAAGGACCCATATTGTGATAGCTGAGGTGACAAGAAATGTAAATTGGGAGTGCTCAGTCATGCATCAGTTTTACAGCATTCAGTTAACATCTGTCAATAGCTATAATTTTCCTTTTTTTGGCAGCTGAATGTGTGACGCAGACAGAAATCAATATTCCGGGGCAGCAGAGAAGGGGGAAAATTGTTCATGAAAATGGTAATTTAAAACCCAATTAAGTGTGGTGGCTGGGGGAGAGAAATATAATTATTTTGCTATAATGGTGTGAAGACAGAAGGAGAAACAAGTGTTGTAATCCTAACTTCCTAAGGGCTGAATTTTGCTGCCAAACAGGAGGCAAAGGTGCTGAAGCCCATGTTGTTATACCGGTACAGAACCGACGTAAGGGTGGGATGTGATCACCAAAGCTTCTTTTAACTGAATGGCATTTCTATGGTTTTGAATCAATAGGCAAAACTGCCACCACACAAACACTCAGCACATTTATTTTTAAAATGTTAACTACAATCTAGATTAGCAAAGGCCCAGCAATTAAATGGGCATTAGGAGCGTTTTCCATAGATTAATACACAGATTAGCAGCGCGGTTTAAGTGGTTTGCTTTGCAATCGGTGTCTGACACTCTGCCTAATTAGTTATTCCATCTGAATGCTAATAACTGCAAATTGGATCAATGGCCCAGGGACAGCCAAAAAGGCCATCTCTTGACTTTAAATATTACTAAGTGCTACGTGCAGTGTTCCCGAGGCTGTTCAGCCCAAAGCTTTGAGAACACAGGGAGGGCACAGCAGAACAGCCACATGGCTGTGGCCTGTTTGTATTTATTACACACACACACGTGTATTTTTTGTTAAATGTGCAGAATTGTAATGATACTTGCTGTTTAGAAATTCAGCATCAAGCTGAGTTATCCCTAATAAACTACCAGTGACACATGAGCTGGCTCACGGGGGGACAGACAGGATCTCAGTGACAGGCTTTGCCCCCATCTTATCCTGCCCATAAAACCTGGGAATGAATGTCTGTCCCTGTTATTCTATGCACTGGTTTATGTTCCTAATGCCTGTGTGGCAAGCAGAACACTTTAGGGCCATTATTATCCTTTTCAAATGGCAATCATCTCTCAGGCTTTGCTTCACATTTTATAATATCTGGTTGATAATGGTTGAAATCAGTAACCTGGCCCCAGAACACCTCATTGCTTTCATTCCATTACCTGACAGTTATGCTCCTTTCCGGCATGGGAAACCATATGGTCCACTCTATGAACCCAGGGTCTTTGGGGCTTATTTGGAGTTGCCACCATACACAGAAACTGGGATTTTGGGAAGCCATTGCGCAGCTCTGAGTATGTGGATTTTCCCCATATAGGTCAGTTATATGCTTACAGCCAGAGGAGATGCTTTTTAGGTTGTTTCAGGTACAACTACAGAGACAGGCAGAAGGTGCTTGCATTTTGGCTGTTTGCCACCAGGCTTTTTTCTCTCTCTTTGGCATATAGATGCACTGGGCATATAATGCATAGTAGAAATAACACACCAGCTGCAGATACAAACAGCTCCAAATTTTTGCTTTCTTTATTCCAGGTGAAATGTCTTTTGTCTTTTCCCATACAGCTGTGGGGTGGGTTTTTTTGGTTGTTTTTTTTTGTTTGTTTGGTTGGTTGGTTGGTTTTTTGGTTTTTTTTTGTTTTTTTTTTCCAACCCCATCAAATCATATGGCTTTCTCAAAGAACCTTGAATGACTGCAATGGGCAGTCACTGGAGAGTCATTTTCATTCACTGAAGTTTGGACTGTGCACTGAAAGGCAGTCATGGCTGTAGCCAGCAAGCACACACAGTATCCCACTCCAAACTGATTTCAAATAACACACCACACAGCTATGGCAGATGTGCCCCCAACAATGGGGGTACTCCGCTGTGTAATTTTCCAGAGTGGCTTTTTCTCTACAAAGGAGTTTCAAAAGGAAAAAAAAAACAACACTCAACCCTATCATTTTGCCTTTCTTCAGCTGAATTCTCATCAAATTCTGCCTCTGTAATAACCTCCTGATGTAGCACATCCTAAGAGAGTGCTTTGCAAACTGTGTGAGTTTATTGAGAGTCAAAGTCATTTTTCCTCCTGCCAGTCTACCCAAGATGACTGTATCATTTCACAGCTATAGCAGTGAAACAGAAAAATAAGTGAGAAGAAAGGTGTTACTTACTGTAATCATCTATCTTGATTTCCATGTATTCTACCTTAGGCATTTGCCTGTCATTTACAGCCTGCTGCACATTTTCATTTACCTCCAGCTCAAAAATTTCTGAAAGAAGAAGGTCAAGAACATAAAAACTTTTGGCATTGTTTGTGAAAATGCATTTTAACATTTTATAGCCACCTTAATATATATAACACAAGTTTCTTTGTGAAAGGATTTCCTTCTAGTCCTCACATATGTGTAATTCAGTTAAGTCTTTGAAGTTCTGCATTGGCAAATTGTATTTCTGAAATAGTGACATTCATCTGATCTGCAGGAGATGGGAATGTGACCCATATTGGTACACTGCTAAGGGTCAGGCATCCAACTGACATGCAAACCTAGATGTCAAATGAAGAGGTCCTCAAGTCTCTGCCTGAGTTACACATAATAAATGGGGAAAGGGAGGACACCATGGAGGACTTCAGGACAAGGTTGTGCTGCTACATGACATAAAATCCACGTGAAGGAAAGCCATGGGGAGAGGAGAGTGGACAAAGGTCATATAAACCTGTAACACCAGGGTTTGGAACAGCCTTGGCTTTTGGAATGTTTCAAGAATTGTTCATTTTCTGTGTCTTACCCAAGGAGTCTCTGGGTCTGAAATTCCTTCCTCCTTCCCGGGATTTAACCTTTATCCCCATATCCTGGCCACATGAACTACCTGCTGAGCCTCTTCTAGAAAAGTGACCACCTCCAGCATCAGACAGAGCAAGTTCTTCCCAACTGGCAAGGAAAGGGCCCAACTTTAGGAGACACTTCAAGTTTTATGTCCTAGGTGGTGGGAAATGTCTCCTGGTGATGGTAAAGCTCTCGAGCCCCACAGAGGAGGGATTCAAGGGCTGGGGCGATCCCACTGTGATGGCAGTGAATCCTGGCCTGGGGAGCCTGTTGCAGTGCTCATCCCCATGGCATCAGGCTGGGTGTGACCAGGGGGATCCAGGTCATTATCTCTGCCACGTGAACCCAAGGAAGGTTTGAGATTTTGCACCACATTAAGCATTTCATTGACTGTAACTTCCCTCTAGAGACACACTGATAAATAGATTTTTAACCCCAGCTCCTCAAGTAACACTTCTGGTTCCTGATTATCATGCTCTCACTGCCCATCTCTGCTGAACAGGCAGGCACAGCACAAAAACTTGCCTTTCCCAGTTGATAAATTTCAGAGATTTTTCAACAATAGCACATTGGTTCAATGATTATTCACCCTGCTTCTGAAAAGCCCAGCTCTTCTCTATTGAAACCACAGCCCCCACAAAAGTGCCAAAGCAACAGCCTATTACATTTAGTTAAATATTAAGATTCTCATTTAATTATGGCATACACAAGTAGCTTTATCAGCAGAAAGGGGCCTGCCACGTAGGGGAATTTAGTCAAGCCGTTTTATTTGTTCATATAATTGCATTCACAGAAAGCCAGGAAGACTGTGGAGGATATAAAAAAGATTGGCATATCTCCTAAAGGACTTTCCTTTTTGCTTTAGGACCACAGGGAGCTTGAGTCTGTGGAGTACAAATGGTCATTGCTTAATTAA
This sequence comes from Myiotriccus ornatus, assembly GCA_036023395.1. Classification (NCBI taxonomy): domain Eukaryota; kingdom Metazoa; phylum Chordata; class Aves; order Passeriformes; family Tyrannidae; genus Myiotriccus; species Myiotriccus ornatus. The sequence continues at coordinate 6,888,619 of JAYRBT010000082.1, read as the reverse complement.
ATGTAAGCACGCTATAATATTCAGTGCAACTCACTACTATCAGATTATTGCAGAATATAGAGGCAAAGTCCCTTTATAGAGTAATGGGCTCATATTAAATAAGTAAATTCAGTAACATGCAATTGTCAGTTGCCCTTTATTCAAAAGCAAAAGAATTGGGGGGGTTGGGGGGGAAGAACCAGGGGAAATAGTAATCATATGCAGAAAATCATGAATTTCAGTAGAGGATGTAGGTTGAGTTCTCTGTGTAATAAATGCTACCCATATATGTCTGTCAAAGGAAAACGAGTCCTGGTGTGTTTTATGTTACTTTTTCAAGCCCTTCATTTGCTGTTTCTTCATTTGTTTTATGGCATCTATATTTTATAAAACTATAAGGAGGTTTAACACAGCTCATGATAGCACTCTCCTGTAGGTGCTGGTATAGCCAGTCTGCCTATGGTAAAATTACGGTGCTGTGTTCAAGGGGGAGGAAAAAGGAAGGGACTTTGGAGCTTCAGGTCAGAGCTAAGAAACTCTCCTGGCTGAAGAGCCTTTTGGGCATCACCTGGGCTTCTCTGGAGTTATGCTGTGTGGGGGCACTGCCAAGCTCAGGCCTCTGCTAGGAAGAAGAAGAGCTGATACACCTTGTGCAGAGAGTCTTTCCTGTGATTTCCTTCAGGGGGAAATGAAACAGCCCAGCATTTCACAGAAAACCTTTAGTTTGAGAGTGAAATCCCTGCTTTGCTCTGTTCCTTTGCAGAGACAAGGGCAGTGAGTTGCTATAAATCCAGTTAAGTGAAACTGATACTTGATAAACTGGTATCGACCATGTACAAAGCAGACAGAATAATAGTGTTGCTTGTCATTTGGGTCACAGCCATGACTGAAATCCTTAACTGTAGGTTAACACTGGGCTCAACTTTGTGTTAAAATTAAAGATCATGTCTCCCATCAAGAGGGTGGGAGCAGATTAATCTTGGTTTCACACGAGACTCAGTCCCACACCCTGCCATGAAGTCTCCTGAGACTCACGAAAGAGAGAAAGTGGCATCTTGGTTTAAGACACCTGTATAGAGGGAACAGAGAAAGGCTGCCTGTCTGAGGGTCCCTGCCATCCTGACTTGGGGTGAAAAATGGATCTTTCTGGATATTTTGCATTACTACAGATGTGAAGGAGGAACCCCAGAAACCCCATTGCCAGTCTGGTAATGGCTACAGACAGCACCAAATATTTTGAGGAAAGAAACCTATTTTTGGAATAATTCCACCTTCACACTGATGTAAATGCAAATCATTAGCATGAAAAAGCCTTCCCAAACAATAAGTGCTCCAATCTCCACGGGCATATCAGGAAACCAGGCAGAGGCACCACTTGTGGGGTCACACCTCTGCATTATCTCTGATAGTTCGTATCAGAGTGATTTTATTAAAAACAGAGATAAGCTAAATATTTCTAATCTTATTATCTTATTTCTTTCATATGGGACATAAAACAAAATCTGTGGAAGACTAACAAAAAGACAGAGAGAGATTTGAATTGTGCTTCTTTTTTTTTTTTTTTTTAAGAAAGCTGATAACCAACATCATGCCCAAATCACTCTGCTTGTAGCCCAAACAGAAACCTGTTGTGATGGCAGCATAACAGCTCGTGAAGTCCCTCTGCCTTGCAGAAAATTTGCATTTATGCACAGTCTGGGCTCCCCAGTAGCTCAAGTTTACCGAAGAGCAGCTACATCTCACTGTCCCGCCTGGCTACTTTTCTCTGAGGAATTGCAAAGCTCAAGCCCATTCTTACTCTGTGCATCTGTCGTGTTGTGAACAGTCACCATCGGGACACGGGGACCTGGAAAAGAAGAAGAAGAAAAGAACTTGGTTAAATTTCTGCCAAAGCACACACAGACACACGTGAACCTGGTTTTGAATTCCTTGGAGCTGAAGACTCTTGAGACTTGCTTTTCATGCAAGAGTGATCTAAAAAGCAAATCACCCTTGTATTAGAAAGAGTCTATGACTAAATGACAGTACTGTAGACTCAAAGACATGTGAGGTTTCAAAGCCCTTTCCCAACAGACCACTAAAAGCATCTTTCCCTAATTTGTAAACATTATAATTAGCACAAACACAATTAAATCACTTGCATTTAAAATTATTCTAATGACACCCAAACATCACAGCACAAAGCATTTACATTTTGTATGCTATGGGTAACTGTTGCTGTTTTGCAAATTATTATTTTTCTTAATGAATAAAACACCAGTTTGGCTCTCACACTAAAAAAGCCTCATATTCTGTCTTAAAATGCAGCATTTGGGCATTGAAATCAGCCAGTGTTATACAAAGAGGATTATCATTACTATGCAGTGCACATGAGTGTGCCACACAATTCACTGCCACAGGATGCTGCAACACTTAGGATGCCATAGTCTTTTCCATAGGATGCTGTAGGATGCTTTAGTCCTTAGCACAGTGATCTGGATTCATCTGCTTGTTCAGAAAGTCACCAAGTGCCTGATCATCAGATGAAGTTCATGTTATAGTTGTCAGCTTCTTTCTCTCTGTTTTCCAATTGGCACCTGGTGACTGCTCTTGGAGACAGGACATGGGGCCAAGATGGGCTGACCCAGGACAGCCACTCCCATGTAATCACCATACCCGTTTGCAGATTTTTCCATGAGCTTGACAGTATTGCTTAGGAAGGTGAAGAAGTATTCTTCACCTCAGAGACAGTGGTTATCTCACTTTCCTTCCCTTTCCCCACAGTGTGAAGTGACACAGTGGCAGCAAGGGTGAGCAGCTGGGGAAATCTGTCTGCCCAGAAAAGATCCCAACAGCAGGGCCAGCAGGCTCCCATGCCATGTGTGTGTGAAGATAATAGAACCATAGACCCAGAGAATCATTTAGGTTGGAAAACACCTCTGAAATGATTGAGTCGAACCATTAACCCAGTGCTGCCAAGATCACCATTAAACCACGTCCCTTAGTGCCACATCTACATGTCTTTTAAACAGGTCCAGGGATGGTCAGTCCACCACCTCCCTGGGCAGCCTGTTCAATGCTTGGCAATCTCTTCAGAGAAGACATTTTCCTAATATCCAACCTAAACCTCCCCTGTGAAACTTGAGGCCATTTCCTCCAGCCCTATCGCTTGTTGCTTGGGAGAAGAAACAGGTCCCCACCTGGCTACAACCTTCTTTCAGGTAGTTGTAGAAGTGACAAGGTCCACCCAGGATGAATAATCACAATTCCCTCAGCCACTCCTCATCAGATTTGTGCTCCAGACCCTTCTCCAGCTCCACTGCCCCTCTCTGGACACTCTCCAGCACTTCAATGTCTTTCTTGTAGTGAGGAGGCCAAAACGGAACATTGAATACCAAAAACCCAAACATTTTTTAAGCTTCAAAAGTACGATAGTTTGAAGAGACTGTTATTCACTGAGATTCCAGCCCCATTAATATGTCTTCTTAAGGCATCATGAAGGTGAGTCCTTCAGCCTACAAACAAACGCTGTGGGATAACCAATGGTGCACCAGAGATTTCTGTAGGGCTGGCTGACAAAAAGCCCCTGAAATGCTGTGACTGGCAGTGTGCACACAAATGGCAACAAAAGCAGGTTACTGTGAGCCATCCATACCAGTCTGGTAGGTGAAATAATTTCTTGAGAGCAAGAAAGACTTTAAGGCACTATAATTGTATCCCCAGGTTGCCAAGAACCCACACCCCATTGCATATGATCAACAGTGTTTCACCTAGACCTTACCTATACAGAGAAAAGGCAGGAAAAGATTTTATTTATAATTAAGATGACTGATATGGCAGACTGGCTTTTATTTCCAGATAATTGAGAATTTTCTGCCCTAACAATACAATTCCTTTGTTTGCATCATTTTTTTTTAGAATGCAGTAAGGCAAATATAATGCACAGAGGAAAACAGGTTTACTCACCAGGATTTAGCTGAATTTACCTTTCTCCTACTGATACACATTGATATGCTGACCGTATTTATTTATAAACCTGCCCTGCTTTCCCCCTGCAGTCCCAGAAGCCAGACTGTTGGAAAAGCAACAAACCTAATAAACATGGGCGTGATAAAATCATCACTGAAAATAAAAGGAATCCTCCCAAATGACTTCAACTGGAGCTAGAGCAGTCTTTTAATTAACACAAAAACTCATAACAAAAGGAAAGGGATAAAGAGAGAAATACAATGCATATAATCCTTTTATTTTCTAATTTATAATTTTACTTTTATGTTGGCATTGAAAAAGCTATGAGAAACTAATAAATAAATAAAAATGCCAGTATGTAGTTTAGAAAATTCCATGTATAATTTACTGTGTTTCCTTAGTCTCTCACTACTCACTACTACTATTACTATCATTATTACAACTACTGTCACCTCCCCAGATCGATGTTTTACAGTGAGGTCCCACATAAAGATATTCAGTTTGAGGTAATATCAAAGTAAAAAATATTTTAAAAAGTGAATCAACGTCCTTGAAACAGTAGACCTTTGAGTTGCATTTAAGTTGCCAAATTTTTGTTTTTCAACAGATGAGGAAAAATGGTAATGGCAGAAAACTACACAGTAGAATCATCAGGTTTGTGAGAAAGATTACTGTTACTATTACACATGCTCAATGATGACACTAGAATGCATTTCACTTGAGATCAGGCTGAATTAAGAAGAAAAAAAATCACTTTTTTAGAAGTGACATAAATTGCTTATTCCAATGCCAATTTTTAAGGTAAAACAACCTGGTTACATGCTAGACTGTGTCTTTTCATACACACACATCAAAAGTCTTTCAACACTCACAGGTTGAACGTCTAACGCCTGACAGGGACAGGAAGAAATTCTTGAAATTAGCAGTGTATATTCATTAACTGCCTGCCCTGCTTTATTTCTGAACCTACAACGGTGTGACAGTCTCATTACACATGCCATCTGGTAAATGCCATCCTCTGTCATGTGTGGATCTGAGAGGGAAACCTAATTTGTTCAGTGAACTTCTGGGAGTTGACAGAAGCAGAGCGAGGACATCCTCTGCTCCATGTCTCCCTCCTCCAGAGCCCGTCCAAACGGGCTTTGATTGGGACTCCAGAGCCCTGGCACATTCTGCTGCTTCTGTTCTGTGATCAGCACTGATGAGTGCCTGTGCCTGCCCACCCCTCCTGGAAACTCTGTGAGTGCTCTGCTTCTTGCTCCGGAGAGCACGTGAGCATCAGGAGCAGGCTGGAGTCCAGCACTTGTGCTCCTTGATGGATAAAACACAAAGTGCTCCACTCTCAGAAATATAAATAAAGAAGCAGATACTGAGCTGCTTTGCCCTTATTTCCAAAGGTGAAAGAGACCCAGCACATACCCCATAACCTGGGTGATTGTTCCCAAAATCACAGGCAGACCACTTTCTGCATGGCAAGGTGAAGGTGATGCTGTGGGATTTCTTGTCCCAGCCCCGGCTGCAGAGGGGTGAGTACAAGTAGGGTTATGATGCTCCCCAAGGTGTGGGACCTGGCACTGCTTCTCCCTGCCACCTCCTCCCAAGTTTTCAGGATGCTGGGTGGCACCATACAGGCTTTGTACCCTGGTTATCCCTCTCTGCATCCCTCTGTCAGGAGTGGGATGGGGTGCAATGGAATGCCACCAGCTGGAACTGCTTCACCTGGCTTGCAGGCTCCCCTCCCCTTTCCTCTCTCCAGCATTGCACCAGCCAAATCCAGGAACCTGAGACAAGTTTTAATGCTGCTGCTTTAGTTAGAACTTAAGGGAAAGCACCGTAACTCTTGACAGAACTTCTGTGTGTAGACACATTCCATACATCCTGAATAGATGCACGATTAATAACACGGCATAAAACTCTAGTTACAGGAATGAGATTTTCAATTAATACAGCTGAAAGTCTGGTTTTATTATAAGGCCTTTGACTTTAAAACCATTACTGTCATTATCCATGCAAGAAGAGAATTGAGCCATATCACTACAATGACAACAGGAAAATTTATCACTGAGGAACTACTACCCAGTGTGATCTAAAGGGCACAGAAACTCAGTGGCTCGATAATTTGAAAAAAAAAAGCATTGGCCATGGTTTGCCATCAATTTTTAAGCAGCTTTCACTATTACTTCCAAGAGGGTTCTGCTTAAACACTACCAGAAAGAAGCAACTCTAGATATTTAGGTGGTAAAATGTAAATTTCCAGAATAAAAATGGAAAATTATTATACAACCTCGAAGAAAATATTTGCCAGACATTTGTTTTGCAATACTTTTTGTATTCCATAGTATTCCTGATGTTTTCATGATCTAAAGAGTATAGGGAATTGTATCAGTTACTATAACTTTAAGTAGTGATTATTAAAAGAACATGAAATCAAGCTGCAGAAAAGGAAATCAAAGTTACAGAGGTGTTTAAAAAGGATAAAAAGAGGAATTGTCTTATTCTTCTCATCTGTATTCTCAAAGGCTTCAATGTTGCAGTTAATTTCGGAGCAGAAGCTAAATTCACAGTGTGTAAACAATGAAAATTCAAATGCTCTCTGCCAGCGCCACCAGCATATCTCTTAAGCACTGATGAATGATTTAAAAGAGCAGCTGCAAGCGATGGGAGCTGAAAGGGTCTGGCTCTGCACAAGTGAGATAATTGGCAACAGCCATCTCTGTGTACAGATTCCAGATCTCTTTATTTGCTAATCCATGAATTATTTATACATGCTGCATAAAGTTCATATGTTGGGGTGATATTATCAGCCTAATAAATAAAGACATGGGGAGTTCTGTGAACCACTGCTTACAATTAAAATATTTTTCCCATTTACAGTATTTTACGGTCGACGCTATGGACAGATGTTCGTGCTGTTTGCTTTGGCAACCCTGTTGACATAAACATCAAACAGATTTGTGCTGCTATTCACCCTCCCCAAGGCATTTAATTTTTTAATCTAATCTTTACTTCCTCAAATGTAACTTCTCTTGTAAAATAATCAATCCTGGCTTCTTCTCAGGCAACACACAGTATCAAACAAACCACTGTAATGGTACTGCTTGTCTCTGCCCTGTCTGATACTGGTAATAAATTTCATGCTTACTTTATGTAGAGCAGAAATAAATCTGGTTGCTCTGAGGTAGCATCAGTTCGCAGTGACTAGAGGGCAAATGACCACGAGATTTGGTCTTAATTCCACTAGACAGAACAGGACCAATGAGTTCTTCAAAAGGTTGCTCGAATGAATAATCGTGGTCAAGTCCTCAGTTCATTCCACGGGATTTTGAGAGGTGCCTATAAACAGTAGAGGAAGCTGGGCTGACATTAACCAGCTCATCCCACTGTCTGTTCTGTGGTCACTGAAGGACATGGGGCCTTCGAGTACAAGCAGACCCTCCCTTGCTTCTTCAGGAAATTGTGTATGACAAAAATATTGGCAAACACCCTCTAAATATAATTGGTTTTGCTGATAGAATTCCTACTGGTGTCTCGCTCTTCTGGTAGGAACTGACTTCCAGCTTGAAGCTGTACTGGCTGTCACTCCAATTTACACCTTTTTGGGTTTGTTCCAACAATCTGTTTTCTACTAAGCATGAGTATTTCCATTATAATCAGAGCAGTCATGTATCCCCAAAGCTCTCACCCAGTCAGACAAACTAGATTGCTTTAACTCCCTTTTGCAGGACAAAGTTTCTTTTCATCTTATTCTTTAATGAAAGAGAGTTTTACATTCAGTTCCTCCTTCCTGAACAGAAATGACCAGGACTCTACCCCTGCTGCTCAGGATGTCTTAAGTGGTCCTTGTACTGGTCCTTACAGTGAAACTGCTAATTGTCCAGTTCTATGGAATTTTGACCGGTCACCTTTTCCATGACTGCAGTAGGCAGCCAGTTTGCAGACATCCAGTGATCAGCACTGTGTGCTCTTCTGAGGCATTTGTAACTCTTGAGCTTCAAACATACAAGAAAAATTCTTGCCCTGGGTCACCATGTGCTTAATTTTGCTCTTTGTACTATTAATTTCTCCCACTCCAGCCCTGCAAGACAGCCAGCTTCTCTAGTATTTATCTCTGCCTTCTGATGATGCTTATCAGCTTTGTGGTCTTAACAAATTCCATTAGCTTCATCCAGCTTTGGGTTCTCAGGCTGCCAGGGAACAATTTAAGTAAGGTCATTCCCAAGACCAGCTCCTGATGAACCTCGCTGCTGATCTCCAATTAGCTTTATATTTCTCTTCATCATAATCTACTCCCTGCTTTCATTTTGCCAGTACTTAACTTTTGCTCACAATCCTTTCACTGAACTCCCTCCTCTCCTTAATTAATATCATCCAATGAGGTGTCACATTGGCTGAGCATTTCCTCCCTTTCAGGAGGCTTTGGCTGAGGTTTTCAAAAGCCATAATGCATTAATGCATGTGGATGGAACCAAAGAGGAATGTTGCAGGTACATACATCCACTGTAGATAAGATCAGCTGTAAAAAAAGAGAATTTGCTTGCAGAGTTCTGGAACCTGAGAGTGCCCCATGACTGTGTACCTAGAGCTGCAAGTACCGGAGGCAGGAAGGAACAACTCCAGTTCACATGGGGGACACTGACTTCCAAAAAGCCTAAGGTGTATTGCTCTAATATGCTGGTTGAATCTATGGAATCTGAACAGAAAAATATCCATACTCAATTGCCTCTCTTTTTCTGGTTTCTATTCTATTTCCTGCTATTTCTAATTGAATCTCCCAATTTAACCTCTTTCAATTCACTCTTAATCCAGGCTTTCTACAAACTCTGGAAAGGGATGGAAGCAAAAGTTAACATTTGTCCCTATTTTTAAAGTATACATTTCTTACTGGATTAGTATATGCTAATCCTAAAAGAAACACCATATGTGATGGAACATGTCTGGCATTTCCTATATTCTCTGACTACCTTGGAAAGTCACTGGATAGCTCAGGATGCTCTGGGAGGTTGTGAATTCTACATTTTTGGAGGCTTTGAAGGCAAGCCTGGACACAGCCCTGAGCAAACTGATCCGATCCTCTCTGACAGAGCTTGGAGCAGGAGGTTGCACTGGAGATCTCCTAAGGTTCCTTTCAACTTGAATTCTCCTATGATTTTGTGATTTCATGTTTAAAAAGTATCACAGTACAATGGTGAGAGACTGGAAGAGGTTTCCCAGAGAAGTTCTGGGTGTCTCATCCCTGGAAGTGTTCAAGACCAGGTTGGATGGGGCTCTGAGGAACCTGATCTAGTGGAAGGTCTCCTTGCCCATGGCAGGGGAGATTGGAATGAGATGTTCTTTAAGGTCCCTTCCAACCCAAACCATTCTACAATCCTGTGAAATTTAGGGGAAAAGGATATTTCTTTGTAACTGCAGCATGAAATAAAAGATTCTCTTCTCAGTGTTATTCACATCTCATAACAGACAGAATAAAACCCCATTGTATATTTTGTGTTTATTTCATTAAAAACCTAGCGTAAATTGATTTAGATAATCTTAATCTATTCTTTCCTGTAAGTAAAATTCTCTTGCAAAAAATAATGATTTCCTGGATAATTAAGTAATAACTGGTGCTGGATATTAACTTTAAAAAAAATAAGCCCATAAATAACACTGCTTCCCATTGTCTGGTTATTAAGCTGTTTTCCTTCCATGAGCTCTCAGGTTTTAATATATCCTCGATGTACTGACTGCGTTAATAAAAGACTTAACAAGTATCACGCAAAGAGAAAACAAAAGCCAGCAATAAAGCCTTACAGCTGGTCCAGCGGGCAAACAAGGTGAAAGAAGCAGTTTTCCTCTGTACCACCCACTGCAGAATAATGAGTTCAACCAAGGTCGCTCATGTGGCTGGAAATAACGCACATGCACCCCGGTCCCGGCACGCAGGAGGCCATTGCCTGATTTGTGGAGCTTCATTATCTGAAGCATTGGAGGAAGCCTGTTGTCATGGTCATTTATCTCCTAGGAGTGGAGCTCAGATAAAATGTTATATGTGCGGAATGACCAAGTGACAAGAGCCCTGGCTGGAGGCAGATGACAGATCACCCTCCTCTGGGCAATGCCAAGCAGCTCGTATTTATAAGCAAGAATCAAAATGAAAATAGGATCAAAACATGGAAAAGCAATGAACACGTAGTGCTTTGCAGAATGAGGCAATTTCGAAGGGGACAGGAGTTTCATTCCACAATCTTTTTTCATGCTCTGAAAATTACAAGCAGTTTCTATTAATTTTATTATTAAATATTCATGCATATTATTTTTTTCCCCACTTATTCTATGTCACTGAGTATTTACAGGCAGTTTACACCACCTGAAAGACATATAAGAATACAACAAACTATTTTATTATGTAAATGAGTGGTCTACTTCAAGGAACACAAAATGTACTGGAACACCCACAAAAGCCAACATTTTAATTAATCTCAGACTAATAACTATGTTGCTAACCAGAGATAAAAAAAGAGGTTCTTGTCCCAACTTCCAGACCAACAATACCGTCCTCTCTTTCCCTGTAGAAAAAGATATTGTGATACCTTCTGTTTGTTTTTCATACCAGCCTGCTATTTTGAAGCCATAGGGGCATGTGAGGGAGTGAGAATGAGCACCCCCACGAGATTTGTGACCCATGAACTCCTCACAAAGGACTTGAGAAGCAAGAGTCAACCTCGGCTGTTAAATAAGAAAGGGAGTCAAGTGAATGCAAATGTGAATTATATAGTAATTATAATATAAATGGGGCCCAGAGATTAAGTCTGTGCATGCTTTCAAACAGCAGAAACTAATTTAGGCTCCATGAGCCTGAGGAAAAGTTCCAAAAGGTCACAGTTTGCCTGGAAGCACTAATTACAGCCTCCCGCTACCGGGTATACAAAACCCCAAGCGTTGTGGTAATCATCCTTGTATAGGAAACCACTCTGGTCACAACAGATAACAGTCACCCAGTGACCCAGTATGTGAGCAACCACGGGGAGTGCCCTCCAGGCACCAGCCCCGCTGCTCTGCTCATTTAGCATCCAGCTGGGTGGGAACCTGCAGGCACATGGCTGGGTCACGCCTGGCTCCTGGAGGCCCTTATCACATTGCAGGACATTGAGCTGCACTTCGACGTTACCTCCGTGTTTCTTCTGCATCTTGGACTTTGTTAGACGGGTATTTTGGCTAGGATGCTTGGATTGTGTGGTCGCAAAAGGACAGCACCTCTTGGGGATTGCCTGTCCTGCTCTACCCAGGCAGGTAACACCACGTTCAGACACCCACAGCACACACTGTCAAACACTGGCTTTCTGCCCCTTGCTGTAGACCCCAGAACCAGGACAAGGACAGCTCAGACAGTTCAGAAAACCCAAACACCCATGAGCTGCACTTCAAGAAATAAGTAGCAAAAATTTGTGGTAGTATATTAAGACACTTGCTGGGATTTAAAAAAACATTAAATCTGAGCCAACAGATGAAAACTGTATTTTATTTTTGAATAATATAGACTACAGATACCACTCTACTCTGGCATGCAGCAGTAATAAGCTGCACTCATAAGGTGGCCCATAAAATACTCCCAAATGATTCTTGTGGTGGTCCTGTGCAGGGACAAGAGTTGACTTCAATAATCCTTGTGGATCCCTTTCAACTCAGGTTATGCTATGTTTCCATGATGATGAAATCCTCACTCAGGCTCCCTAAAGCATTAAATTGTCCATTCCCATCACCACCTCAGCCCCTTGGTCCCACCCCAGCACATCCCACTCCTTTGTGAGATCAGAAATATTTGTACAATCATCCAGTAAAGCAGCAGAACAGCTTCTAGAACTGATCCCAGAAGGAAGAAATAATATTGTATTTAGTTTTCATTCAGTTCAGTTCCTGAGCCCAGCTCAGAGTAAGCTTGTTTGTGGCACGGGGAGCAGATTGGTGACAAGGTTCCCGAGGTGGAACCGAGGATGGAGCTGCCTCTTTCAGTGGCAGCACTGACTTTGACTTCCAGTCCCCGTGGACAGACAGTGCTGTGTTCCTCCAGGATGTACCGAAGAAAAATACTATGAGACGCTTTATAGGGGGTTATTACATTTCACAGCAAGGTGAGGTGGGGCACAGAGAGGCACAATCTGTCAGGACAGCAGGTAGAAACAACCTTCCCCTGAATCTCCTCCTCCCAGTCAACACCTGGGAGTTATTGCTTATGGTTCCTGCAGTAAAGAAAGTATTTAAAGTTGGCTCTTAACCTTGGCTGAAGTTTTCAGAGCTACTCACATGACTGTATGGAGCTGTAGCTGGGGACTATCCCAGTAGTAAAATCCAGGAAACAGCATTTCACATTAATTTAAACCAAGGTGTGCCTATTGCACTTCTCTATCCATAGGCTCTTGGTTAATAAAATTTATTTTCCAGGCTAATACTTATTTCAGCATCTAGTTAACTCTCTTTAGACCTCAACAACATAATTTATCTTGATCCTCACCAAAGGTCACCTGAACTGCGAAGCCTGGCCCTCTTATCAGGACCAGCTCCACTTAGAAAGTATTTCCTTGAATTTCAGTAGGAAGTATTTGGAGACTCTCTAAGATGCTTTGCCCTTACCATGATGGGCAGGTTTGTGACATTATTAGTTGACACTAAACACACATGCTTCAGAAATCTTGCCAGGCAGCAGGCTTTCTACCTACTTAAGTAGGTATTAAATGTATTTATTTCCTTCCTGTTCATTTAATGTTTGTTTCAGGCCCTGAAGTGAGATATTTGCATGCACAACCACAAGCCTTCCTCGGACATCTGCCAGAGATGTCCCAAGTCCCATGGAGCAGTCACCTGAGAAGGCTAAATAGGAACTTCAGCTTCTGTATCTCCCAAAAGCAAGAAAAAAGATCTTACCATTTTAACTTGGGTGTTACAGACAGAGAACAGTCCTAATGAAACACCATCTCAGTAGTGTTTGATAAGCCAATGCTTTTTTTTCCCCGTTCAAATCCTTCTTAGGAGCTCAGTGCTTCCATATCACGCAGAAAGACCAAACTGAATACACATATAAGGACCCTCCAAGCCAAAAGCCACAGGAAGATATTCCCCCTTGCAGCTGCAAGGTCTCCCCAAGACCAGGGCACACTCACAGTGCTGGGAAAACATATAACACATAATGATGTCAGAACGGGTTATTATACTTTTCATAGTTGCTTTACTGCTGTGATATAACTCAAAATCCAATCCCTCATCCAAGAGATCATTGTCTGTCTCCGAAGGCACTGAGTGATGCTCCAGGGACATGGGAGCTGGTCTTGCTGGAGTCTTATCCCTCAACATGCCAAGGGGCTGCTGCAGGTGCCTCCTGCTGCAGCTACTCAGAGTTAGGAGCACCCAGCACCTGGGAGGGCTGGCCCCACACTTATTAAGGCCTGTGGTGTAATTACAGACTCGTTATTGAGTTGCTACTGAGACAACGCCTGGCGCGGAGCTCTGAGCTACCAGCAAACCTCTGCAGCCGTGCCTTATTAACTCCGGTATGATTTAATCACTTTACATGCTGGTTTTGTTACAGCAGTGCTCTCCTGCATACCAGTAGCTGGGTTTCTGCTTGGAAGGTTTCTCTGCAGTGAACAGATTGAAGATTCACTGAACCTTTCAAGTCCACTCCGGTAGTTTATCCATCTAGGAGTCTCTGTGCCCCTTGTTGTCACTGTGCATCTGAGCATTGCAGTCAGAAATGCACTTTATTTTCACGATACCTCAAGGAAGTTGGAATTACAAGACCTGGTTGAGTTCTCTAAAGGAGCTTGTGACAGTGGAAAAAATCAAACCCATGTGTCCTAACTAGCATTTGGCAGCTGGTTAGGACTTCTCAGAGCTCCATTACTGGGTCTTGGAACTCTGCATGTGTAGATATGGATCAACAAATCAAAACAACTGTTATAAGAACCACCTGTTTGTAAGTACATGTATCATAGGTGTCCAACTCAGGATTTAGAGAATCCAAAAATGCTATATAAACCCCACAATTATTTTGTAACAGAAAGAGGGAAAAAGAAAGCAATCCACCTACTTTTGCAGATATATTTGCCTAAATATTGAGCTGTTTTACAGTTCACAAATAGCCCATTATATTCAGGGAAGAGCTTTCATTATAGCTTGCGCTGATGTTTACATGAGGATAACAACTGCAAATTACAATCTGGTTCCGGAAATGTTATTGATGAGACTGGGATAAGCTGTAAGATTTCTACATGATGTGTAAGGCAATATATGGGCAATGCAGTTAGGTGCTTTATGAACTCCTGCTTTGTGAATCATCGATTTACGGCTCCTGACAGATGCTTGTCCATATTTAGTAAAAAAAAAAATAAGCCTCATCTCCAGATTTTCCATTGCTTTCCTGGGATGGTAGGTCTGGCCCAAATGGCACAGGTTAAAAGGTCTGACTAAATGAAGAAACTGAGAAAGATGTAGAAGGAGGTTCATTATTCTCCTGCCCGAAGGCATGAACCAACCTCTTATTGCAGGAGCTGGGCAGACGTGTCCCTGATGGGAATATTATTGCAAAAATCCTGAAGAGGGTAATTATCCACCATCCACTGATGGAGACAGGCTACAGAAGGACACATGTTTCTGGTCTGTTCCAGGAGCCTGTGCTGCTTTTCCTTGGAGTACTGTCATGGAATATGAGGAAGGAATAGGGGTCATAATAACTTGACTTGAGATGTGTCCATAGGCAAACCACCAATTCTCGCTGCACCTCTGCTCCCCACTTGGTAAAAGCATGAAAATGATCACCTGGGGAAAGGCTGCAAAGGGCTTATCATATCTTTCCATAATTCAAATTAAATATTTAGTGCAGTATTTATTTTGCCAACCATAAAACTTCTATTCCCTCTTCCTGTATCCTGATAAATACCAATATAGGATTACCCTGAGATACTAAATGATATTAAGCTCTCATTGTTCAAAGAGTCATAGATGTACAAATTACTGTCAGAAATGCCTGTTTGACATGTTTCTCTCATTTTGACGGAGAATCTGGGGAAAATGTGATTTGATTTGCTCAGTGTGAAAGACAAATGTCACGATCTTCATGACACTTCTTCCAAGGCAGCAGTGTATTTACTTTATTTGTAAAGTAAGTCCTTAGCAGTAGAAGCCCCTGGTTTTTTGATGAATGTGACAGACAAAATTTTCTTAAGAGTGATATGCTAGAACTTGTACATTTTTGTGAAGATATTTATTGATTAAAACTCATACTTCTAGGATTTTATGTGATTTTCAGGGGAAAAAAGTTTCCCAAACTCAGCATTACAAAAAGTACAGACTGAATCGATAAGAAGATGGGCAAAATGAAATGTTACTTTGCTAGTGAAATTCTTCAACAAATCCATGTGATTTATTGGTTTTAATTTAGCTTTTCTTTGGAATTCATTCAAGCCTATCCAAGTCAGCCGGTAATCCCATGAGAGAATAAAATACTAGGAGACTGTCCAAAATATGTATCTCCTCAAAAAGGACAATATCCTTGTGCAGTAATGGCATCTAAGTATAGCCACAATAACAGAAACAATGCCCAGAATTTTAGGTTTGCTCACATTTAAAAGCAAAATAAAAACAATCCTGAGGTTTAAATCTTGAGCTGAGCTATGCCAATGGTGCTGGGTGCTGGTGCTTCAAAGGATGTTCTCACCCAGCTGCTGGCTGAGCTTATCTCATGCTGTGCAGCACTGGACTATGCAGCACATTGATGACCCAGCTTTCCCACTTTTCTGACCACCTCCAGCCTCCTTTAAAAGCTCTTTCACACAGGAGCGTTGGCTAGTGGTTTTCTAGTAAAAAACCCTTCCCATATTATTAAAAGAAATTGGGAGAGGGGCTAGCTGGGGTTAGAAAGGCGGCACTGATCAAGCACATGAACCTGTGTTTGGATCCTGGTCCAAAAAGCATAAATGGTGAGCTGATGCATTCTCCTAAAGCAGCCCTTGTCTTTTTCCAGTTATTTAATTCAATGCCTTTTGTTAGTTAGACTCACCCACGCTACAAATTTCTCTGTATATGGTAAATTCCAGAAGTACCGTACATTTCAGACTTGTATCATCTGTGTGGGCAGGAGCTTCTGCCTGTGCCCACATCAATGGGAAGAACAACCTAAATACCTAAAAGGATTCCAAAATGTGCTTTTAGACCTCTCCATTCTGGAAGGCTGAACCTTGCTCTAGATTACATGGCATTAAAATGTATTTAAAAGTGAAGTCAGGACAAACTGCCACAAAGCAGAGCCAGAACATTTGATGAAACTTGGTAGTGAAAGTCTTTGCTGACTCCAAGAAAAATCTGGAAAATAAAAGAAATGTAGAATAACAAAAGCATTTTTTTAATGCTCAGCATAAGGGTATTAAGTGAGAGCAGCAAGTAATGCTCCTAAGTGTTCCTGTGTCCAGATCGTATTTCCATCAAGAAGGAGGAAAGAAGGTAATTAAATTCTGAAGAAGCAGTTCAAGGAGCTGAAAAGTTTATAGCTACATGCTGCCTCTATAAAGAATAAATTTGCAGCACTTGTCTTTAAAACTCGTAAAACCACAGACAGAATGAGTTACATGTACAATGGCACGAGGAACTTGACTCAGATTATCACTAATTGGGTTGCATTGCTTCTTCATTAGTATGAATCACTCTCAAAGGAGATCCTTAAATTGCTAAGTTTTTCTATTCAGTGCTTTTGCACCACTTGTTATCTGTGAATGGAACTGAAACACGATTTTATCTGGCAGGACATAAAACCTATAAATCCTATTTTTAAAGATTTCCCAGGCCTATAGGCATCCAGGGCCAGGGCCAGTTACAGAGTTGCTGTCATTGCTGTCCTAGGGAAAACCAGACATGTACCCAGATAAATCCCTTTCCTGTTAGTTCTTTAGGTATTTTATCAAGCACAGCTCAGTTACAACACGTAATTTTCCTCTACAGCTGCAGTTACCTGCTAGGAAAGGGAAAAATTACTTCATTCCTGTTACCTGTCATTACTGATCTACAACATCTAGGCTAAGCTACCAAGACCACAGTGCCAGAGAGGACATCCAAATCAGGTGATAATATTTTAGCATTTTTGTTAGAAGAGCCTATTTTCTTTTCTCCAAAGAGAGAGACAGCTTTAAACTCATTTGACCTGCACAATACTGACAGTAAAGGATACCAGTCAGCTACAAACACAGGTTCCAGCAGAGATGATCTTCAAAGAGACAGGAGAAACAATAATGATTTTATGGTATTTTGAAACAAAACAATCTTAATGTTTCTGGAAAAGTAGGAAGGATTTGAGATCTACAGAACATGACGGAGTTGCCTGTGCAGTTACAGTGTTGTTTCTTCTCAAAGTGAAAGCCAATTTTTCCCAAATTGGTCACTGAATGAAGGATAATACACAGTGCATTGGCAAAGGCACTTCTCTATCACCACCACCAATGCCAAGCATGAGACAGTAGTTGTCTCTTAGCCCTCGTTACAGTCCTCTCCCCTCTATGTAACTACCAATTTTCTTTGTGACATCCCTAAAAATGATTAATCCTTTCCTGATAACACATGATTATGGAGAACTATAATTAGCAGCCATGAACAACACCCCTCTCCCCCATCATTTTCATTGTGTATTAAATGGCATTAATTGTAGTAATGTATGCATGTGTCAGAGGACTTGAACTCCAGGTTCCAGAAAACCTTTGCCAATTCTGTGTGTCCAAGCGAAATTCTTTGTGATTTCACAGATTTTTTTTATGAGAGTGAAGACACCACAACCAAAGCTGCTCCACAGACTGTCAGAGTACCAGTTATCTCACAACAGAAACGGTGGCACATCCTTTCTCTGACTGTGGACAACCTCATTAGGACTCAGGTTTTAATAGTGCTACACTGAGGAGTGAGGGAAGGAATCACTGAAGACAAAGTGCACCTGTGTAAAATGGGAATACTAAAACATTCCACAGCTGACTGCAGTGGTAGTTATTGACAAGGCTGCATCCTTCAGAGGAGAAGGAGCTATCAGATAAAAATGGGCTGTACTGCTTTACTGGCTTGTGTAATTCAGCCTTGCACCCTATGTGTCCGAGTCCCACCAAAGAAACAGGAATAAATTGCTTTCCACAGCCCACACTTGTAATTTGTTATACTTTTCTCTATGCAATTAAATTTTACATCCCATTCCAGATGAGAAAAACCAATCCCCAATTAAATTTATGTGTAAAGTAACAAACTACTTTGGATCATATTTCTGTTTATCTTTAGAAGGAATCAGTGGAGGTGCCTGGGCTGGTTTATGAGAGGAGGCAGAAGTGTAAACCCATATTTTATGATGAAAGTGACAGTAGGAGTGACCTTGGTCCAGCAGATATTGCTTTTTCAACAGTGTCTAGAGGAGATAATCTAACAACAGACTGTAAAGCATCATGGTTCCTTATATCCTGCTACAGTAATTCAATCATGAGCATATAAAATTAGATGAAAAATAAGGTAACTAGCCTTCTGGGACTGACTGATTGCAATAAATGTTGCCTCCTGACAGTAAGCATTACACTGTCCTCTTTCAAGAGAGGTTACCTTTTATTATAGCACACTCTTCTCATTTCATCCTGTGCCAGGCAGCAATGCTGTTAAACACAGTCTGCAGGACAGCAAAAATCTTTTAAGGCAATTATATTTTGCCTTTAAAGTACCACGAGAGTGGACAGAAAACTTCCAGCGCTTGACCTCTGGGATAAAACCAGCAATGTCAGACCTTTCTTGGCTTTTAGTGTTCTTTTTGTTTGTTTGTTTGTTTTTTCTTTCTTTTTTTTTTTTAAGGTAGATATTTTCCCTTTCCCTTGCCTTTCATTTAAGTATCACAGAGTGTTTTATAAGCACCTATTGCTTAATCAAATCTTACAAACCTTGCCATCCATTCTAGAGAAGTTCATCTGAGCCACAGTCATGCCTGCGTCTCTAAACTCAGTGAGATTTGCAATGGCAGCTCACAAAGCAGGGATGGTGGGGGTCAGTCTCTGCCAGTACAGAAATTGCTTTTAAACCATAAATATTTGCCTGTGCATTTGTCCCGTAGAGAGACTGAGAAAATACAATTTTTTAAACTATTACAGGCCAGATCACAGTAAAATAGTTTACTCCACTTCAAAGATACTTACGAGTCTGACACAACGTCATACACCAGTGACTGCTACAAACACACATTTCTGTAGGCAGTCACAGAGTGCACAGCAAGACCTGAGCTCTGGGTGCTTTTATACAACATAGATGGAGAAGAAAGAACCAAACAGCAACAGAAACTGTCTGCCACTGTCTGGTCAACAGCATCGACTCCACCAGTGGCTTTTTCTGGGAAGCAGAGATGAGAACTCCTGGCAGAAACCCCTGGGTAGCAGGCACTGTAAAACAAGCACTTGGCTGTCCTGGTGGGCTGCAGCTTTTCTGCCTGCCTGTTAAGCAGGACTCCTTGATACATCCTCATTCAAGCAGCTTTTCCACCTATGTGTTATATGTGTATATGAATAAATAGAATTTCCTGCTAATAGAAAAGTTATTAGAGCATGACTAATGATCAATTATATAATACTCTGAGAAAGTGAGACAAAAGCTCTGGCCAAGCAGTCTGAGGAGCTGTGGGAAAGGAATTCTCCTATTAGCGGATCCCAGTGATTCTCCATCAAACCATAACATCTATTTACATGACTGAAATCTGATGGGATGATATTTTTATCCAGAAGTCTGCACTTCATCCAGAACAGATGTTTCCACTGACCTGACTCACATCTGCTGTAGCAGAAACCAAAGGGAGCTGCCTCTGCTCTAAATGTACCCATAGCTGATATCTGAAGTTAGATGGGTTCTCCATGAAAAGTGCTAAAATTAAATGCTGTTCCTGTAAACTGCCTGAAAGCAAAGAGGATTGAAAGATCTCTCACTCAGTTATGTAAATAAGGAATAATTCCACCAAATGCAATGTACTGACATTTTTATAAAAACAACAAAAATAGAAATCCTACCAAGCTTTCAGTATTTTCCCAAGTATACATATTTTTTAAAGGCATCTGAATGGAGACACTGACATTAGCTCCATAGCTCAAGCTGTTCTATATTTGTGCTACAAAGACATTACCATTTGAGAATTTAGTCCTGAATAATGAAAATTCAGACAAAGATATATTCAGCAGATGTAAACAGATCTAACCCTAATGACCTTATAACTGACGTATTGTTTACAGCAGATGAGAATCTGGCCCACAGTTTATTATGCAAAATCATTACCTTGTGTACTGGATTAATGAACACACTAATAAAACTCACCAATCTCTTCAGTATCATTCCAGGTTTTTGTGAATGAGATATAATGTAATAAAAAACATATCACCTCATAACTGTTGAGAAGATCCTTTAGAAACCTTAATCTTGTTATGCACAAATGCTTCTAATTACAGTAAAACAATTATCTTGGTGCAAAAGAAATGGACACAGTCTCTGGTAGCTGCTGACAGCTGTTCTTGAAATGAAAACAAGAGGAAAAATATGCAAGGTTTTTCTTTTAAAGGGACAAACTTTGTAAATATAATAATATTTACTACAGAACTGAATATTTATTGACCAATGACACTTCTCTGGGTATGTCTGCCATAACTGTAGATTCAAATTTACGGGTAGCCCATTAAGTTAATTAGTGCATTGAACTTTCAATGCTATTTTTCTGTACTGTGTTGTCAGGTATTTTTTTTAATACCTCTAAATGCCCCCAGTGTGCACTCTGTTTTCCTCTCTTAGGGGAAGAACATGTTTTTCAGTTGTCCAAATCCAGACATTTTGCTTGATACCATGTTTGCTTGATACTATGTTAATCATTCAACTTCTGCACTTTATCTTAGTTATTTCCCATTTTGCCATCTCAGATATTCCTGTTTTATCCTTGGTGTTCACCACAGCTAGTGGCAGTAATGGATATTGGCCAGTCAGAGAAGGGGCAGTCCATTAGATCAGATTGCTCAGAGCCCCATCCAACCTGGCCTTGGATGAGGTGTCCACAACTTCTCCCTGTTCCAGTGCCTCACCACCCTCGCAGTAAGAATTCCTTCCTAACATCCCACCTAAACCTACTCTCTTCTCTCCTGAGCTGTTGAAAATAAGGCATTTCTTGTTGGCTCCCTGCTTTTCAAGCCCTGTTTCAGAGGGCACACAGCCATCTGAGAAGCTTCAGTCACAGCGGCAGATGACTGGGGTGTGTGCATTGTGTGTGCAATTTAGGATAATTAAGCAGAATTAAATTACATAGGATTAAATGCTATGGATTTCTGCATTTAGTCCCAACAGAGCTGGAGGAAACTGATTTTTATGGCTCATCTCCTGAAGTGTCTTCTATCCTTAGCCTATTTGTTATTCTCAGGCATTTTCAAAGCAGGAAATCTCTGTTAGACCTGTAGATTATGCCAAGCTAAAGTAAATTTATGATGAATGAGCAGGGAAGCACTAGATATTCTGTATTCACATCGTCCATTAGGCACATTTCTGTACACAGCTTTTTCTTGGCAAACTCTCTTCTCATTGTAACTCACTTTGCATTCCCCTGTTTTTCCACAGCATTGGAACTCAGTCCCAGTCACCCACAGTCAATCCCACCTCGCTGGCTTCTCTCTCATAAACTTTCTGATGTTTTATGGCCTCCAGGTTTTGCTATTACTTTAACTTAAGGATGCTTGGAGTGTCCAGAGGAATGTACCTCTATCTTCAATAGTCATATATGCACAGAAAAGGGTTGCAAATACCTGCTTTGTAGTTACAAATAAAAATCCACAAAAGAAAGAAAAGTATTAAGAGTAAAGCTTCAAAAGCAACGTGCCCCAGATATTTATGGCCAGTCTTTCAAAGTTGCCCACAGGTACACAGGATGTCTGAAGATATCGGTGCTGGCTCTAAATCCTCCCCTTGGGCGCAGCAACTGCAATAACAGAAGCCAACATACCTTCACATGTGAGGAGGAAGTATTCCAGATTGCGGCTGAAGGATGCGCTGAAATAAGTGCAGTTTTCAATCAGATCACAGGACAGGCACCGCCTGTTGAAGTTTCCATTTGTGCTTGCACTGAAAAAGTTAATACAAGCCCATGAAGGTCACTGAGCAAATGCTGTCTGAAAGCAACATTACTTGAGCCTTCCTGTAGAACAAGAATGTGAATGTAATGTGTCCAACATTAGTAAGAGACAAAGCATTTCCATTTGGTTGAGTTTAAATAGCAGTAATGGCTCTTTTTTTCTTCTGCCTGAGTGAAGAATATATAGATGGATACTGATGTCATTTTGCAAGGTCAGGTGGTTTTGAAGGAAGGTATAGTTTTTAAGAGAAAATGGTGGTTGCAATTGCACAAGAGGAAGTCATAATTTGGTGGATGAAGGCATGAAACAAAGGAGCGGTGTTTCTACACTTACAGTAGACAATAAGGAGCTGGAATTGCTTTTTCTAAGTTTCTTCCTGGTTGCCTCACTGGTCTGATTTGCTTGCTTCTGCCTCAGAGGCTAAAGGCTTTTTTGCAGTTTAAATAGTTGTTCTTATAGCATTCAAGTAGAAAGGAGAGATTGTATTTAGGGATCTGTTGCTGAAGAAGGTAACGTGGCCTGTCCATATGCTCAGAAGTGCTTCTAAAAGTCTACTGCATGTTGAAGAATGAATTACTGATCATTAGCAAATATTACTAAGTAACATTTTGCACCACTGTAGCATTCTGAAACTTCAAGAATATTAACTAACAGATCTTTCCAGTATCACTGTAAAGCAGGTGAGTGTTTTTTGCTACCATTTCAGGAGATGGGGCTGAGCAACTTTTTTGGGGCCACAGAGACTGTAATGAGTAGATCTTGGGTTCTTGTTTAGGCTCATATTGTGTCTTTGACTTAAATCCTAATTAAATCTACTAAACCAGACACACAAAAAAGAAAAAAACTCTAAATGGATCTTCATCAGATATCAGCTGTCAGTGCTCCAGTGGAGCTCTGTCAGTGAACATATGCAAAGGCTGATGCCTTTGGGCTGGGACAAGAGACAAACTACCTAGAACAGAAAACCATCTCCCTGAAGTGCGGCCAAGATCACTGTAACCAAAGTAAGGTCAAGGTTGAGGTCAAGGACATTGAAATTTGGGGCATTTCTTTCTCTGTTGCCTATGTGGGGAGGTGAGGCTGATAAGGCACCAGGGTGAGATTTGTGCCAAGATGAGGAGGGGTGGGAAGCACTTTGTCTCATGCCAGCAGCTCTTGAGCAGCTGTGCCTGGACTCAGTTTTTAAAGTGAGATTTTCTTCTCATTCCAATAGAAATTAAGGGTTAAGATATATATATTTTTTCTTTTCTTCAAGAAAAGAAACACTGAGCTGAGCTACTCTCAAAAAATTGGGGAATGCAGTGAACAGGCACAGATGTCTCAAAAGGGAAAAATGATTCAACTACAGGTAATTTTGTTTGCTCTGTTTTCCTTCTCACTGAGGAAAGAAAAAGGCATGATATCATGTGAGAGAAGGAAATTGTACTGACTGTCCTTTATCAAACAATGCCATTGACAACTCTGCCCTTCATTGCAGACGTTGTGATGGCAGCAGGGTGACTGAGAAGAAAAACAGGACAAGTGGAATCATGATTCCAAAATGTTTGTTGAAAGGTTTGGGTGTCCTCCCCTTTGTAATCTGCTTCCACAATACTTCACAATAGCTACACTAGCAGTAGCTTATTCTGAAGCAGCCTTTTACTCATCATACACTTAGGGAGGATACTAAACTCTCCTGGAACTGCAGAAAAAGCTTTGTAAACATAACACACTGTTAATTTTTTCCAGTTTTGTGAAGAGGTGAGCTGCTATCAAATTTCCATGAAAACCACTATCTGAAAGTGTAAGAACAGTTTATACCATTAGTTTATGTAATTCTGAATTCTTTCAAGTGTGGAAAGTTTTGTGATAGTCAATCTTAAGACTAATTTAAAATTTGCATTACTATGAGAAAATTGCTAAATGTAAAACATTTCCAAATGTCAAGAGCTTTGTTCACTATGGTTACGCTGTTCTGTCTATTCCAGTGACACACTGAAAGATCTTGCAATGCCATTAAAGACAAAACCTTAAGAAACTGCTCCTATTGCAATTGCTTATGCAATGATTCGTGTAAGACTGAAGAAATGGGAAATTCTGCATGTGAGGTTAGTGGCACCTTACCTGTATAAATGTCTCCTCCTCGGCAAATCTTCTGTGCTGTGGAAATAACTGTGGGGGGGAAAATCAAAAGGCAATCGCATCATTAAAAGTGTGTTTAGAAGTACCTCATGCAAAAACATCTTCATTCACATCACCATTTTCCTGATCTTGTAAAGGCCAGGAAAGTTTAAACTGAATCAGAAAAACATAGAGAGGGACACCACTGCAGAGGCTCAAGCAAGGATGTCATAGAATGCACTGCAGTTAAAACAAGCACCAAAGAGTTTGGGTTGTAAACTGGTCCTGTCAGTGAACCAAAAAGGATCAAGTGGATAAGTGAGAGACATTCACATTTTTACATTAAGATTTATGGCTCAGAATTTCCTTTAAACATGTTGGGGTTTTTTGTTTTGTTTTGTTTTGTTGGTTGTTTTTTTTTTAAGAACCAGTTTTGACTTCTCTGACCACCTTTTATTCTTTCCAGAGTTAAATAGCAAACCAGGGCCTGATGTGAAACCCACTGAAATGTCCTCTTAGAAAAAGGGAAGGCAGAGTATGAAGCAAAGGAACACTTCATTGTCCTTTTTTTCGTGCTGATACTGTGGTGAGCTCCTTTCTGGATGTTTATCCCAAAGCCCTGTTGTGCAGTGGCTTCTGAAGGCAATCCAGAGGTGCTGCTGGAGGTGGCCAACCTCAGTCCAACATGTGGGGACGAACTGATCCCCCAGATGCCATTTCATGTGGATAAGGATGGACCCCAGGAACAAATAGAGCATCTATGGGGTGAATCACGTCAGGAAGCATATTCATCCCTGCTGATCTGCTTCCAACCAGCTGCACTTGCCTAGGCATACATTTTGATTGCACAAATTGTACGTGGTGTTTTCTGCTTGGCTGGCCAGTTAAAATGCGAATAAGACTCTGGTGCCAGTTTGCTGCTTGGACCACTCCTAGAAGTGTTCCAAGTCAGGCTGGATGGGGGCTCTGAGCAGCCTGGTCCAGTGGAAGGTGTCCCTGCCCATGGTAGGCAGGGAGTTGGAACTAAATGATTTTTAAGGTCCCTTCCAGCCCAAGCCGTTCTATGACTCTGTGTTTCTATGGTTCTGTATTGTACAGAGTTACTGGCAACTGAGAGCATTCAAAACCTTGAAGAAGCATTGTGCTTCTAATGAGCACTCAAAGTTTATTATATTCCAGAGACTTTTTATTCAAGTTTCAGTGACCTTAAGTAACTCAGAGGTGAGAACCTTGAATCCATCTGAAACTTTGCCTGGAAAGGAATCTATATGTTATTTGATTCCAGAAAGCCTTGCAAACATTTTATTATGTAATTTCCTGAAGTCTATTTGAAAAAGTGAGTATTTACAGAAGTTATTTTACAAGCACAAAGGGCAGGTGTGAAGAAGGGTGAGAAGGGTGTGGGGTTTTTTGTGGGGTTTGTTTATTTTTGGTTTGTGTTTTTTTTTGTTTGGGGTTTTGTTTGATTTTGTTTGTTTTTTTGGTTGGGTTGGTGGGTTTTTTGTGGTTTTTTTTTGTTTTTTTGGGGGGGTGGTTGGTTGATTTGGGTTTGTTTGTTTGTTTGTTTAATTCTACCTAAGTACTTCTTTCTTTTTTCTCCTAATGCAGGGCTATTTTTGCAGGTCAGCAAAGGATTCTTTCTAAAACTATTATCTAGGTGGTCAGTGAAAATGGACTTCTTTCCTTCAGAGTCTAAATTCAGAAGCTGCAGCAGGAGAAATTACTTCTCTACACAAATATATTTAATTTTCGCAGAAAGAGAGGTTTGAACTGTACAGATAAAATCAAAGTAACACAAGATATATGTAATGGTGTGAGAGGTTAAGCCAGAAGGGAGACAGCTTTCTTATCTACCTCACACTCATACATTTCAGATGTACACACAGCATCGTTGTAGCTGACCCCACAGCCCAGGGCCAAACAAGGGAAGGCTGATTTGTCAGGCCAACGTTTACTTACATTTTATGCCTCTTTTCATCATATGCCAGTATCTTTGTCACATCCCAGTCTCCAGATGTAATAGACTGTAAGTTGTCACTGCTACTGTTGGGCTGCCAGAAAGAAAAGAATGTTAGATTTCTTTACTCATAAAACAAGATATCTGAGCAAAGCTCCTCTTCTGAAGAAGAGACTCTTTTGACTCCATTGCCCATGAAAAATAAACCTTGCATCTGCAATTTCCACCACCCCACCTGCTATTTCCATGAGTCTGCAGGCATAGAAATAATAGGGAGACAGAATCATCTTAACCATAACTTCACTGAAGATAATTCAGCACAGAGCAGCTTCAAACCCCTTCCTCTAATCCAGTGTGCCCACATGCTTCTAATTAATTTTTTATGGCAGGGCAGAGATTTACTTATTCATTTACAACTGAGGTGGTATTAAAAAAAACAAAACAAGGCAATGATAATGTTTGGAAACACACAGTTGGTTGACCTTTTTTCTTCTAAGTGTTTAATTTGTAAATTCATGTTATCTCAGGCCCAATAAAGCTCATTGAAGTTTTTTTGCTTTTATGCACAAAACCTTTCTACATTTTCTCCTCCCAGTCTTGCCGGTAGAAGCACAGATACTACTTTTTATTGCTGTCTGCCTCAGGTGGCAGTGAGTGGGTTACCTGTGATGATGACATGGCGATGTGGTAGAACTTCCCACGTCCTCCCTGGGGAATGGCTCGGACAAAGAAAAACTTCCGACCGTCCTTGGAAAAAATCGGCTCTTCGTTCTGTATAAGCAGCAAATTTAAGGATTGTTTTACTGCTCATTTATTGTGTTTAGAGTTGCTCGGCCCTCCAAACCCTGGTGAAATTAATTCACAGTGAAATAGAAAGTGCTCCTTGACAGCAACCTGAGGCAAACAGAAAGCCCACTGAAAACTGAAGAAAGTTTGGAAGCTTATTGTTTCTGGCTCTTGGGAAAGCAGACACTTTTCAGCTGTGGGAAGACCAAGACAGGCAACAAGGAGAGTTTCTTTGCTATAAAGTCAATTCCCATTTGCAAAGCCAAAAGTACACATATACAGCTGACTGCTCGGGGCAGTTGGAATACAGCCTTTAGAGCTCGTTTGAACCTTGCTGGCACAAGTATGACAAACCCTGTTTACTCTGCTGGAAGAAGGGATTTGTTCCTGTCCTGGAGGAAACACAACTAACAGCATCTAACTGCTGTCTTTTTCTCCTGTCTCACAAATGCTTATCTCACTGAATTATTTATGAAGGAGAGGATCTCTTGCAGAACTGTCTTTGACACAGAGCTCCCAGGTGAGTGTGGTGATTGACTTTTATTGGGTGACTAGAACTTTCAACCAGAGATAGAAGAGACTCAGCAGAAGGAAAATCAAACACTACATATGGCAAGCAAGCATCTCCTGGAAGGATGTCTTCTTTTTGTAGAGGAACCCTGAGGCACATGAGAAGTCACTGTATGAGATGGCTGAACAGCAGGCTACAAGGGAAAGCAGAAGGATGGTCCATATGGTGTGACACAGGAGCATTGTACAAAGGGAACTGGCCACATGAAGCTTACTCTGAATCTCGAGAAGTTGGGACTAAATAAGGGGCTGAACCTCTGCTGAAACTCTCCTGTGATATCAGGCATTTCTGTGGCTGGATGAGCCCTGCCTTCCTTGGCCTGGCTTTGAGGACCCTTCTTCTTCCAGGGCAGCCAACAGAGAGACTCAGCCTCTTCTGGGTCCTCCTTTGGTTTAGTGTTAATCAAATACCGTGGCTTTCTGCTTGGCTCGTGCCAAGCAGAATTTCATTGTACTGGGAAACTTATGGCTCATACAAACACCTACAGCAAAGGAATAAACATTTTTATTTCTCACAAGCTAGCACATTATTCTTACTGTATGTGCCTTTGCTCCCAGTTCTTTACTGATTAATTCTTTTCCACTATTTATCAGATTTATCAATGCTCTATTAGGTGTTCAAATTGTTCCTTTTTCCTTTTATTTTCCCCTGCTTAGGTTTTCAGTATAGTTTAAAATATGCCCATTTACAGCATCTTTCAGCTCTAGGAAATAATGGTTTCATTTGTTTCTGACATTGTTCTGGAACCTGAAACATGAAACTCTATATTATTTCCAAATGTCTTTCATGACATGAGAAAACTCATTGAATAATGACTGTGATAGCTCGGGCAAACCTTCTGCTCGACAGGTTTTCTTTTACTGAGGTAAGTAGCAATGATTTCACCCTCCATTTCTGTATCTGTGCCTTCTGCATTATGTATTCCAGCAATACATCTCTGCCAGCAAGAGCAGGCATTGTGCAGATGAGTTTGAGGTTCATTCAGAGTTACAGGGAAAGGAGCTTCGTGGCACAGGTGACAGATGTGAGGTTTTAGCACTGGGCTGATGTTGCAAGACGGGCTGTTTGCACGTTCCTGTTACTGGGAAGACAACACATTAATGCAATCAGAACTTCGTAACAGAGACAATGACAGATCCCAGGTGGTAAATGAGGGGACAGGCTGAAATTCTCTTGCAACAGGATTTTTTACTGTAGGGAGCTACACTGAGCACATAATTAAAATATTCTGCGTGTGATATGAACTGTCTGAGATGTTGGTCGACTGTTATTGACTGAATCCCACAACAGTAAAACAGAACAGCCCTCCTTGAAAATAATAGAACAGTTTAATGCTAGTAAAGAAAATACTTTTACTATGCAGCAGGTAGGGAATGTTTGGAAGTTTTTGCCACAGGAGGTTTACGGAAGCTGCTGGTATGAGAAGGTGCAAAAAGGGATTGAAGAAACTCATGTTTCATTAATAGACCTTAAAGGGAATAGACATGTTATAGTTTCAAATGTCTGTAATCTTTCTGTTGTAGATGATGGTGAAATATGAGAGGACTGGACTGCAGAAAGCAGACAGGTCACACACTGTCCTTAAATACATCAGCTGCTCTGCCTGCTGAGGACAGAATGACGGGACAGAGGGAGCAGTGGTGAGAGCCCGTAGGACACTCCTGAAGTCCTTATGGCTCTTACTGTCCTTTTGCTCAGCTAGATCTCCACATTTAGACAAATGAATTCTGCCCAAATAGTCAAGGCCAGTTTCCAGAAACCCTCTGCATATTTAAGCAAAATTAAATGTCTGTCTTTTATGCTCAGAAGTGCACAAGCAAATATATAAATAAAAGAAGTAAGAACTTCCAGAGTCCCTAGACAGTTTTAGTGAACATGTGCCACCTCATCTGACAAAGAGTGATAGATGCTTTCTAGCAAATTCTGTGTAAATACTGTATATTTCTCATCATGTTTTAAGTAATTTATCCTATTTTTCAGCTACACAGACACTGACTGCAGTATTTTAATTTGCCTGTTTTGAGGAGAGGCTCTCCAAAGATTTTGGGCTTGCATAAAATGTATTCATGAACTTAAGCCCACAAGGAAATGCGATCACTTACTGTGACCTGCCACGGACTATTAAATGCCACTGAGTCACCACACCAGTACAATAAAAATCAAGTTCATGGGTTTTACACACTACCTCAGAACTCCCAGTATTTCAGACAGCTGAAAAAAAGTCAGCCCTGTCATCCTTCTCCCTCATGTCCCTCGTATCATCTCCTGCTCCCAGCTGACTGTGAACTTTGTCCCTATTCCAGGAAGACCAGAGGCACTTAAATTCCCAAGGAAAAGGTAAAGCCTATGTATGCTTTTCAAACCATGTGTATGGAGCACTTTGAAGGGTTTTTTAAAAGGAAAAGGCACGCAATTAGACTCCTTGGTCCTACTGATTTAAAACGGGGATACTTCTCACAAGGAGGGCTGGTCAATGGACCACACAGAGAAAGCTGGACAACCAGGCAGTGGGTGCCTTCTTCAGGGTGAGATGAATCCTGCCCAGGGTCTAATTGTGTGACCCCACTGCTCACCACACTGGCTGTCTCTAGAGGGGATTTGACACCTGGCTCATATGCATATATACTAAAATGTCTCAACCAAGGAGTCTTCATCCCGAGCTGAGTCACATTCCTGAGCTCCTTCAGTAGCTGCCTCATCTGCAATTCATCTCCTTCTTCAAGAGGTTAGTGGACCCACACTAGCATTTAGCATTTTCACATCATTCTCCTAGTTAGACATGCCAGGAAAATAGCTCTCTAGTTATCTAGATTAATGTGTCATAAAATAAAAGGTAAATATAGAAAATACAATTATCTCAGTGATCATATTCAGCCAAAACTAGAATTTTAAGTGGTTTTGTTGTCATAAAGACAGGGGAAAGAGCTTTATAATTCTTCAGACTCTTACAGAAGCTTTTGAAGGGTGCTATCAAATGTCTCCAAAGTCCATAGAAAATGTTATCTTAGTTTAGTACTGAGATGTCTGACTCATTTGGCTGTAATGAACATCCTTCTCTAACACCAAACTAAGTGTGTGCTCTCAGTATAAGTATATGCTCTTTGGAGATATAGTAAAACAAAATATATCTCCCTGGAGCAGGCCCATTAGAGACTGACAGATCATTTACTTCAGATGTTGAGGATAAAACATCATCTTTTAATGCCTGTCCACGTAGTAGGGAAGTAACTAAAGAACCATAGCAGTGTAAAAACACAAGTTCTGCTATACAGTATTAATTCTATAAAACAGAAGTTCTACTATACTGCAGTAAATAGAAGTGAAAAGATTACAGCTACCCTTCAACTTAAAAAAATAAATGAATCCTGTGAACTTTTTTTTTTTTTTTTTTAATTAATATATGATATCTGGGCAACTTATCTCTTCATTTGGCTTGTCTTTCAAGCTTTTGTTTCCTACTCAAGCCAACATGATTCTTATGAATGTAAAGAATACTTCAGCAGCATTTTTACTCTATACCTGGGCACACCAGCAAAAGATTATTTGAAATGCCTGGAGCACAAATTCCATTTCCACTGTACAATCAATTTTTGTCTGGATCACACACGGCCCATTGCTGCAGGACAGCCTCTGGAACAGAGGAGAGCATTGCTCTTGCCATGAACTGATGTAGTGTCATTTCTACACGATCTTGGCTCCTCTGAACAAGCTGTGACAAAAATGTGAAATGCTTTAAATCTGGACTTGGAAAAATATATAGTAGAAGATCTTTATCAGACATGCTGCTCCCTGTCTGGCATTCGCACAATGCTTGAAAAACAGTTCAGTGTTGTGGCTGAATTGGTATCACAGCTTCTCTCTCAAGAACAGCTTAATCAAATCTGAGGTC
This sequence comes from Myiotriccus ornatus, assembly GCA_036023395.1. Taxonomy (NCBI): domain Eukaryota; kingdom Metazoa; phylum Chordata; class Aves; order Passeriformes; family Tyrannidae; genus Myiotriccus; species Myiotriccus ornatus. The sequence goes on along the minus strand of JAYRBT010000082.1, from coordinate 6,857,273 downwards.
ACTTCACAAACCGATTCCTGGGCAAGTGTTACATATCACAGAATCACACAGAATATGCTCAGTTGGAAGGGACCCACAAGGATCATCGAGTCCAACTCTAAGCCCTGCACAGGACCATCCCCAAGAGTCACACCATGTGCCAGAGACATGATCTTTAAGTGACTTAAAAAGTCCTATCTGCATGATTTTGTCTCTGAATGGAACACAGAATCTCAATTAAAATGAGCAGAAAACAACCCCCATGTTTAAATCATTATCCGTCTCAAGGCAGGGTATGAGGGACTACCTCTGAGGTTGTTGAATCCTACACAGATACTGTCAGTGGGTGAATTTACACCATCAGCTTTTCATCTCTTTTAAATCCAAGTAAATTGCAGGCTAAGAACTGAAAACTATTGAAGATATCTTCAATCAGAACTTGTTTGTTACTGAGAGACTCTTTTCCATAATGCAGATCATGGCATCTTCCAAGTATCTTTTTCAAGTCTGGAAATCAGTTTTTCTCCTTGGTGGAAAACACAGTGAAACAAAAAACCTGCCAAAAACTTGACCACGAGGAGAAGATCATTATTACCTGTCTGTGTAGCCAGGCGTCACTCTCATCTTCATGTTTCTAAAACAGAAAACATCATTTATACAATACTTGTCACGTATTACATTTTGCTCATCAGTGCAGGAAGCTGTTGGATTGAATTTGAAAGGTTGTTCAGAAATACAAAGAAACTGTTTCAATATGTGCTTCAGAAGTGGAATCCAGGGGCTCCTCTCCTTGCCTTTCCTCTCTAATGAATAAGCATGCACTAGATCAAGAAAGCATTTTACTCATACTGACCAAACACATAAATCCACAAGATATATTTTCCCACAAAGAAATAAAGCTTTTCAAGAAATAAATAAAGGTTGAAATGAAAGTTACTAAGAAATGTTTTGTACAGGGCTCTATACACAAAATTGCATCATTTTTTCAAGGGAGGGTGTATCAGGAAAATTTTCCACTGTGGAAACACCTACATCAGTTTAAAAGATAGAATCTGCTAATACAGAGTGTATATCCATATTTATATTAGTGCATTTATAGAAGGGATTAATTAGCTACAATTAAAAGGTGTGTAGATAAACATGAACTGGTTTTAATGACATTAAATATATATAATGCAACCAGAACGTTGCAAAGGTGTTCAGGTTACAAACTGTTGAGATATGTGTGCTCGTGTCTGAATACAGATATTTCAAGACAAGTAATCACTCTCACACACACACACAGACTATTCTTGGCTTTCTAGCTGTTAAAAAAAGAAAGTAAATATTGCAACCATTGTTTATATTCTGTGTCTGCCTAAATAAATACATACCATCTGACGTGTCACAAGGTAAAATAACTTAAATAGTTTCCCTTTCCTCGAGTTACGAAAACTGATGGCAAGTGACCCCTTTGCTTGTCTCTCCTACCTTCGTGCAAACTCCAGTGGTGGCATCGCACAGCGTCAGGATTGACACGTTCTGGGCCCTGTTCAGCCAGTTTACTGCCACCTTGGTGCTGGTTGCCCACTTCACCATGGTTATGTAGTAGTCCCTGCAAACACAGACATACATGAACCAAATCACAGTCCTGCCATCCTGATGAATTCCCACACGGCAGAGCAGTTGGGGGCTGCCACGGGCAAACAATTCAGGAGATATCTCCGGTTATTAAGAACATTGTGTCTTGATGTCTTCAGGCTGCCTTATGTATGCATTTCAACCCCTAAAAATGACACTTTTAAGGCCGTGCAGGTGTTTTATCTGACACTTCTGAAAGTTATTTTCAAAGAAGTGACGAATACAGAGATAAAGAATCTTTCAAGCTATTCTGTCTTCTGGGAAGGACTGAAATGCCCGGAGCTACAAATTTATGCATAGGTGGAAAAGAACTTGCAAACAGTTTCCATTCTAAGCACACTAACTGGCTGACTCAGACCCACCACCACCAATGGCTGGATTCTTTATGCTTATGAAAAGTTAAGGGCCTCTAATTATGCCAACTGCACACCTAAGTATCCACAACTGGATCCTTGCATTAAAAGGCAAATACCAGGAGGGAAAGAGTTTGGAACAGCATGAGATTTCTGTAAAGCAGATGCAGCTGGTTGCCATAAAGCAGAGATGTGAGGGTTTGCACTGGCAAACCTCCCACACTCCCAGCACCATCCTCTATGGCTGGACATATTCAGGTTGTGAAACCACTTGAAGTAAACCATGAGTGTGGGCTGCACAGCCCTGTAATCAACATCTTCAGGAAAAGTCCTGTGCACTAGTGAGCAGTGGAACCACTGAGGCTGGGGTGGAGAATACAGGATCAGGAATGAATTTGCTGATGGTCGCCTTCTCAGAGCCAGGGTGTGGTGATGTCCACCTCTGCAGCAATTCAGGGCTCCACCACTTTATTTGTAGGGTACAACTCTGGCTGAGTTGTCAAAGCTGGTGATGTTATAATATACTGCTGGGCTACGTGGGCCAAAGACATCCTTAAATTATAATATGACATTTTCCAGCATACAGTCCATAAAAAATTTATTAGTTCATTTGTTTGCTATAAAATATGTATAAGGAATTGTTGCTCTCATTGGAAATAATGTGCTGTGTCACTGGAGAGTACTTCGTGTTCTGGCAAGCGCTCCTGCACATACTGAATAGAAAGGGCAAAACCACAAAGGCCTGTTTGTCTAGAAAAATAACAAGTTGGAAATTGATTTTGCAGTTTTCAGTAATATTTACTGTCGGAAATTGGCTTGGGAGAAATAACAAAAGACCTCAACACTTGCATCCAGTGCACAGGAGGGAAGGATATGTCCAGGTGAGACAACAGCAGTCTGAAAATTTAGTGCCTGAAATAAAATTGTAATTTTACTCTATATCTGCTACAGCATGGGCCCTAAGAGGAAAAAAAGAACAAAGCAAAATTAAACTGTGTAACTGTCTCTTTTTTTCTCTCCAGAATGAACTGACCAGATTCAGCCTCCCCAGAAAAGGAATGTGAATTTAGTACCTGTTGTGGCTTGGAGCATTTTTTACATAATTCTGATTTAAAGTTTCAAGGTAATATATTCGTTTTTTATATCCCTCTCACTGTTTAAACACAGGAATCATGTTTTTTTCTCAGAAACTTTTAATTATTATTTTAGGTGACTCAAGAGTTTCTCTAATACCCTAAAGAAGGGCATGGAGTCTCAGTTTCTCTCTCTGAAGCCTCTCCCAGCCATCAAGACCACGGTTAACCCAGCCCACAGATAACTGCAGCTACTTGTATATTCAGTATTCTCGTTTCTGAGTAGTGTTGAGTCTCTCATTTATTTCCCTTCACATCTCCTCTGTAGGACAACCAAGTTTTATGGTTCCCATTTTGCAGAAGAAAATGAGACAGTAAGGTGTGATTCATCTCAGTTAATTTTAAACATCTGCTGCTCCAGCAGCTGCACTGGTTGAGCAGCCAGTGGGGAGAAACAAGAAGTCACTGCCTTTCCCAGGCCCTCTCCACCTGACCTATCCCAGATTTTAAATGGAGCTGATTTAAGAAGAACCTGTTTCCTCCCATAAAGCAAAATCTAGACCCCAACCCAGTAAAGACACTGGTGGCTGGGTTTGCAATCATCTGAGATACACCCTTGTTCATATCCCAGCTTTCCAGGGCTGCTTCCTGGAGGTATGAATCGAAAATATTAGTTAATAATCCAAAACATGAGGTATGAATCTATAATATGAATACTTACACTATGAACACAGTAATAAAGCCACAAAGAACACAGTGATATATTATGTGGCCAAGTGACAGCCCGTGGTCCCTGGGGCACAGATGGCTCCTGCCTCAAATCCAGGCTGGAGTTGTCTGAGTTTCTTCATTATTTATTTGTTCCTGGCCTATGCAAGGACCAGTGACAATTTCTGCACTCAGGGGAAATAACACGTTTCTTCATTTGCCACCTGAGATGCAAATATGACATGAGGGATAAGCTGGGTCATGATCCAATTCTGACCACCTGATGATGTAATTCTTGAGGTTCAGTGGTTTTCAGGCATTAAGTGTTATAATACTTTTTTATTTTTCTTTTCCCTGTAATTTCCACCCCTTTCCTTTCTTTTTCTCATAGAAAGACATGATTTGGAGAAAATTTGGCAAAAATGTTCACAATGAAAGATTTTTAAAAAGGAAAAGTTATCAATATTGTACATTTCCCCCCCAAAATATGTAATTTCCCCCCAAAATATGTCTTCCCATCATCAGCTCTGGTTTTTGGTTTTCTTTTAACTGAAAAATATCTAATTTCTGTGGAAAATCTCAGACTTCTTTTAATTTTTAAAGAAAGAAGACCATGGCATATCTCCACTTTATTATCTGCTTTATTAATTGTACTAAATCACTTTGCTCCAGATAAAAAGAACACGAAATACCACTCTGTCCATAGATCATCTACGTGAACTGCCTGAGAACACTGAAATGCTTCAGACAGGACGTGCCTGCTTGGAGATCCTTATCACCAGCTTCTTGAAACTCTCTTCTGTAACTAACTGTACAGTACACCCCTCTTGCCTATTTTAATGAAATGTTATCACACTAATCCTCCCATTTCAGAAAACATACGCATAATGAAAATGCACCCCTATTGCTCTAGCAGCACTATTTATATCATGCCCTAGAGATGGCAGTTGCCGTGGCTTTGATGAAACATACAGACACTAATTAATTATGATGTATTTTGCATCGTTTTGCAATATTGATTGTGACCAAATAAAGTATGGCCACCCATAACCCTATAGAACAAATTTATTAACAACACTTGGATCCTGCAGTCTGAAGTTATTGCTGTAATTAAAATGTTTCTGAGTCTCTCTGTTTACAGAGAATGTTACCAACAGGGAAATTATATTGTCCAGGAGCTGTTTTGATACTGCCATGGGGATACTGTGATGGGAATACCACGATCCTGAACTCCTTCCTGCTGTACACAGGCCTGAAGTTGTATTTTTGAAAGGAAATTGCATTTGTGCCCATTTGGTTCAGTCGCAGGTCGTACATCTTTTGTTTCATAAATGAACTTGGAGTATTTTAGAGTTATTCAGTGTAAACATGTTCTAAGGCTGACAGTAGCTGTCCTATTAAAGAGAGGAATTCTCACTGTAAATAATCCCACTGGTTAAGTGTCCTCCTATCAGATGACTATGCAGCCTTATCCACAGTCCCTATATCCTTATCATGCACAATGAAGGTCACACCTGCATCCTCCCCTGCCTTCCACCCCCGCCACTGCCCTGATTTGTTTGCCCTGGGCTGTAACTCTGTCTTTATTGGACCAGAATTACACTAATTTAGCTATCAGCTGAAAAACGTGAGTATGCACATTGGCTGGATGCTCCTACAGGAACAAGTGATGTGCCTGGGAATGACAATCCTGCAGCATTACATTTGGAAGGGTCACTGTGGATACTTTAGATGCAGAAACAGGGTTTGATTTTGCTTGCCCTTCTACAGAGCTTTTTCACGTTTAAATCAAAGTTACTGAAAATCTGAATTTGGGTTCTCATCTCCAATCTCTGCACAGAGGAGCACCATGCACTACCTAAAGGTGCTTCTCTCGGGATCAACGTAAATGTAGCTCAGTGTAAACATAAACACAAATGCCAAACACAAGCTTTGACCACATGCCCAAGTCCAAGCCAAACTTTTAAACTCCTACAGAATGAAGACCTAAGCATTTAACTAGAAATGGATTTCTAAGTAGTTGGCTGAATTGCAGGCCAACTTCTAAAATACACTTGCCCTAAGAACAGAGAAGAGCTTTCTTTCTTATTGTTAATGAAGATCAGGCAATGTACTTGCAGAATGTCCACCTGGTTTCATTCCTGTGTTCTCGTCATGAAGCAGTGAGCTCGTGTTTGCTGGGGTATAGGGTGCCCTGTTTCTGCTTCATGGTCTCTCATACAGGCTGCAGACAACATCCCTCCTATAATGCCTGTGATTCCAAGTGGAATGAAGGTGTTCTTGTAGATCTGGGGACATTCTGTCAAGTTCCCTAAAAATAACCCTACTCCAAAGTCAGTTTGTGTCACAGCAATTTCAAATGAAAAACTAATAATGCTATGCAAAATAGAAATAAAAATACCAAATAATTTGGGAAAAAAAAATTAAGCAGATATATACAAAATGAAACTTTTTTTATAGCAGCAGAGAAAGAAAAATGATCTGAAAAAAAGTCAGGCTCCGATCTAAAACCCCAAGAAGACTGGGGTCCAGCCCTCCAGGGCGAGAAAGCACCTACCTCATCCTCTGATCATCTGGTGGAGTCATTTCCAGGTCATGGGTGGGTCCATTCAGACCAATCACATGCAAAGAAATAGTTGGATTTTCCATTCCAGCCTGGATTTTAAAATAAGAATAAATTAACACATCATATACAACATGGAATGGTTTTGATTTATTACATCCCCGTGGATTATAATTATATGGGGATACGGACTGGACTGCCGTGGTTGTTCACAGGGAAAATGCAACTGTAGTGATGTTGCACAGTGTGGAGAGGTCAGTGGGCACAAATAAGGGGTAATTTACTTAGGACACTTGGTAAAAAAAATTCTACTTTTCATGGCAACTGGAAATATTGCTATTTCATGCACCTTTTGATAAAAGATTGTCTAACAGGATGATGGTCGATATAGTAAAATACTGATTCATTCTGTATTGTAGGAAAGGGCCACTGAACCACTGTGATTTCCACAAGACCTGCATATATGTGGATATCTCTCCTGCTAAATTATGGTTCAGTTTGGACCAACGTGTGAGGTCTTGGGTAATCAGTGCTTTTAGCAAGACACCCAGAAGAAATGACTGCAGCAGACACCCCTGTACTGCTTCAGAGCAAAAAATTACAGCAATAAGAGTGGCAGTGTGTCTGTACTGGTAGACAGCTGTGCTGGTGCTGTGCACCCACTGCAGGTCTCCACAATTAATGACAGAATGACTCTTAAACTTTCTGTCTTTCACTGTGTTTGTGTAACGCTCAGGCACCACAAGGCTCTGAAACCAGACTATGTCTCCTCCACTTTAGGCCATCCTGGATATTCTAAGGAAGACCAAAGAGTACATTTTCCTTCTGCTTTTTTTTTTTTTTTTAATCTTAATATAGAATATATGTATGTATGTATGTATCCAACTATCTCTAAATATAGAAATTTATCTATATACAGAAATATATATAAATGTAGAAATTCCAACAACCCCATCCTAGCATGGAAACATAATTGCTTTTTTTAATGTGTAAAAAGTAAGGATTTTTGAATTTTAGTTTCATTATATTTACAATTACTCATACTCATAGAATCAGAAAACTGCAATTTTATAAATGCAGCTAAAGAGTAAAGGAGACCACGTTCACTGGGGAGCAGCTGATCTTCCCTTAGATCTGTTTATTTTCATTGCTTATCAGTGTGCACCATTATGCAGTCCCCTGTCTGAGCCTACTGGAAAGAAAAAATAATTTATTTCTGATTGAGCAACGGGACTGATTATTTTATTTTCCCTTACCTTTGGATAATGATACGTTTTAACAGTAGGGTAAAGGCTGCTGGTGTATATCGGGATCTCCATGGTGGGGACTCTGGAGGCATTAATTGTTGCGTATGCTAACCTGGTGCCATCAGGAGACCACCAATGAGCAATGTGAGTCTTCAAGATTTCCTCTAATTAAAAAGGAAAAAAAAAAAAAGGAGAGAACAGAAAAAAAAAGGCTATTAGAGGTAAATTACTAGTTAGCAATAAATGAAACAGCATAGATATGAAAATCCCAGTCTAATAACAGCACGGGGAGGATGCCACACGAATATCAATTAAAAATACTCATCAAATTATGCCATATACACAAATGAACACAATTGATAACAATTACTCTGTATTTATAGGCTATTAAACATAATTACCTTGCTGAAGAAACATCAAATTATTCATATTATTGCACGTATTCATGGCAACATAAAAGGCCCTGCTACTCCTGCTACGTGTCTTGCACGTGGATATAGTTCACAATGTCATACTAGACCACTATCAATCAATTCAAACAGTGTTTGTGCTTAGATACAAGTGCTTCAGCAACAATTTAATTATTCCAAAGTTCTGTTGCCAGTTGGGAACAAACAAATACAGCAATTTTCTAATACTCAGTAAAGGTTTCTTTACAGGATACCAGGCTTTAGAGTCTGTGGCTTGAATACCATCTTGACTTTTATCCCTATTTCACTTTTTAAGACACTTTTGCAAAGCAATTTTCCGTAAGTAGCCAAGGTCAGAGCCTGATCTTATTTACCACTGAATTTTGGGATTACAGGGGTTTTCTTTGGTATTTCAGTAATGATGTTGCTGTTGAAAAGGTATTCAGAAAGATGCCCATAAAATGTGTCAGAGTTCAAGTATTTAAGCAGGAAACAATATTGCCATCATAAGAAATTATTTTGAATACTGGCAGAACCTAGTTCTCATTAAACTCAAAGAGCTTCTAATTTCTAATACTTCTCTTATCATTTAATATTCTTCATTGTAAAGATGAGTTCATCTTACAGATCTCCAGAAAAGCTATAAAAATTCACTCTTTGTCCAAAGTGTCTCCAGTTACTGACATTTGGAAGACACTAACTTGGCTTTTTAAACCTCCCATTTTGTGAAAGGCAATAATGTAATCCATTTTCATTAAGAGCCTTAATATCATGTGAGTCATTCCTATTTAAACCACCAGAAGGGCTTGCATATGCTGTACAGATTGATGGGCAGGAAGATGGGTCCCATTACTTTAATGTGAGAATAAAAATTAAAGAGGCTGCAGAGTGTGTCTAAGCCTTCACCACAAAGTCCTGCTACACAGGTCCAAGCAGCTCCAATGCCTGACCACTGGAAAAAGGACTGAGGATTTTCCAAGTTTAGACCCACCAGGTTTGTACACCACTCTGTGACGACCCCCCAGTCTAACCAGGACATCCCTCTAGTCTGAAGACCAGAAACTCACTAATGAGTCTTTTATTTTTTAAAAAAATAATTGCGTGAGCAATCCTTGGAGAATACACAATTACATTCATCACAGAGCAAATAAACACTTTGTTAATCCAGACTTGCATATGGCTTGGGATAAAAATCAAGGTAACATCAGACAGGGTGCAAGGGAAAATCATCCTCGACCCTTACACATTTTACAAATAACAAATTAATTAATCAATGCTTAATGGCAACATCTAAGTGGGGTTTAGGAAGTATATTTAGGAAGTCACAAATGTTGCATGGGAAAGCACATCTGGCAAATTTGCTTTACTGCATTGTCCCACCTGTTCTACGTACATTTAAAAGATGCTGCTTTTGACTTTTATATTGGTTGCCCATTAAGGAGATAATTAAGAGTGTAAAGGAAAAGGAGTAAAGATGGATGGCACACGAATCCTTGACATTTTAACATTAATTAGGAATGACTTTATTCAGCAAACATTTTCTGCAGGATCTCAGACTTAATGAAGCAGTTTTGCTGAAGGTCACACACCCAGAAAGGTTTTAGTGCAGGTTTTGTGGTCCTCCGTTAATGAGATTTAATTGAGTGAACCTTTGCCTTGAATCAAAGCCAGGACCTTGCTGTTATTAGAGAGATCAGTTAGTTTTAGCAAACCAGGGAATGTTCTCATGAAATATAAAATGGATTAGTACCAGAAAATTTCAGCTAAAAGTAAAACATAATTTGCAGCTCATTTGTTCTTGTTCTCTCTATTCCTTGCATTTGCTTAAACCACGACACACTTGCTCAGAAAATGAGCGGCAATCAATACTCCTGGGTCTTTCCAAAGTTAGTTCAGAACCTGCCTCACATTTATGAAAAAAAAAAGGTTTTCTTTAAACACCAAAGCCCCCCTACACATACAGCTCATGACCTCCTGACTAAGATTATAAAGTGATAATTGACCAAAACCTTTGCTCTCTTCCCCAAAGCTTGCAGTGACTGAGTGCTAGATGATGTCAGGATGTTGTGAGCGAGCTGCTGAGATCCCTCACAGTCAGAGGCTGGTGGCTCTCTGCTTTGCTTGCCAGCCACACCAGGGCATGCAAACCCAAAACCAGTGAGAATAAAGTGTGTGGCTGTCCTAGCTGAACAGGGGCTGTTCAAACATGCTGGCTGGGTTCAAGCACAGGGGCTGAGGCAAGTCAATGCTTATTCCATGTTAGCATATTCAGTATTGAATAACTCTGAAACAGCTGGATGACCTTGCTTATAAGTAATGACTCTTTGCTGGGGATGTATTAGCCAGTGAAATGTTTGTGTATTTAAACCTTTCTTAAGCTGAATAAGACTCAGTTGAACAATCATTTCAAAGCTGCTTGAAACAAAGAGTCTTCTACATTAACAGACCCTCAGGAAGAGCATTTGACGTCCTAGGCTGGAGTATTTTCAGTGACAGTTTGGTATATATCCATCTTAGAGACTTCAGTATCACTGGATGAGAAAATAAGCAGGAAGCAATAACTGAGGTGTTATGAGAGGAATTTTCCCCAAGCTGATTTAAAGGTTGCTGCTTTTATTTTTTAACTTTTTGTTTTTAAACGTTAGTGCATCATGTGGGTGGCTGTCCTTGGAATCAAGACCCGAGCGGCATCCAGAGTGACCCAGACTGCCTGAAGTGGGAATGCCATCTCTTCTGAAGAACGTGCTTCCTGATAGATACTTTCTTGCTCACCATCAGGAAGCAGAATGAGAAATCCCTTGCTGTGGTTCTCAGCTGCCAAGTAACAAGATGTGGTGAATCTGTGATTGGAGGCAGCATTTGGCTGTGATACCATATGTTCAATCCCTGGAAGGACTGTATGGGGCATCAGAAATTGCATGGACATTTCTACTAGGTGTGTCATCAAAAACTAGCCCAGCACGTGTATAAAATGTAAGGAGCCATCTGCTTGTTTCAAGATGCAAATTAACTCCAACAGTACTTGCAATATCAGTGAAATGGGAGACTTGTATCTTACTTTAGGTAACAAACTTCTCAAGGAATCATAGGAAATGGACCTGGAAGGGACTTCAAAAAAATCGTATGGTTCATTCCTTCTTGGACAATATCCACCCTGCAAGAATCTTTACAAGTGGATTTTGTTATTCCTTTTGATACTTTTGAATTGACTAAATCACTTTTAGCAGAGGTTTAGCCATAGAGCTCAGACACTTTTTATTATCGTGTCCATCTCTGTCTAAGAACAGAACAGTCCCACTGAAGTGCATCCAGACCTCTGAATTCTCTTATGGACTCAACACAGGGAAAAGCACCAGGGCTTTATCTTCTGCAACCTCAGTGGCAACCCGCAGGTTCTGGAAAAACCTGTTGTATGAGCCATGTTTGGAAGTCCACACAGATGGTTTTAATGTTCTGAACCATAATCTGCCATTGTGGTCTTTCTACAGGCATTTCCATGACAAATCCACTTCCCAAGCTTGCACAGAGTTCCAGACTGCCAGAGCTCCTCTTTGTTAATAAGCACATGTAAATGCCATGACCAAGGGGGTTTCTTCATGCATTTCTGAAAATCCACCTGGTTCTGTAGCTTTTGTCCATCATGCAAAGATGATATCAGGAGGAAAGACTGAGAAAAAGAAATAATTTTTCAAGTGAAAAAATGATATTTGCTTTTCTGTCATCTTCTAGAGATCTGAATGTTGTGCCCACTTCTGGTGATACACCTTGTGTTACACAGATGGGCTACAGTTAACAACTGCATGTCACTGACTTCAGAAAGGTAACTTCCATTTCTAGCAGCTGAGGAGGTGTCCTTGCAGACCGAGCAGAAAGGCTTATTTATCTGTACCTAGAAAAGTTAAGGCTTCCTGCACCTCAGGAGTCCAAAATAAGGGTGCAATGGACAGAGGCACTTAGGAAATTTCAACCACTAAATCATAGAAGCGTTGGGTTGGAAAAGGCCTCTAAGACCATCAGGTCCAACTGTTAACCACTGTGTTCACCACTAAACCATATTCCCACATGCCTTTTGAACACTTAAACCAATTTGGATCATACAGTCAAAATCCTCTTCTTGTTCTGAGCGTTGCATTTTTTCTTCAGGAGAAAATCCAAACAATATTATGAATGTTGTACCCACAGAATACAAAGACAGATAGTAAATAGTTTGATTCTCCTCTGAGTAGATATAGATACATGCATGCACACAAACACAAACATATCGAATTTTCTCTCAATAGACTGATTAATTCAGAATATTTTAATTTTTACACCAAGTATTATGTAAGATTTTGCCTGACAGAGGGAACTTCCCCTTCAACAGTATTAATTGCTGATGTGGTAAAGTACAGCAATTCTGGGGAGCGTTTTGTTTGTGTGATGCATTGTAGCTGAAGATCATGAAGTATTTGGTGTGTTGAGGACATTTTCCTGTTTTATTAAAACTGTTAATAAAAAGGAATCTCAAGCAAAGCAAAATTAAAGCCTAACATAAAGGCCATGGCTTACATTAGGAAAGAAAGCTCAAAAGAAATTGTCAGTAGGACGCATCAAAAGAACATGAGAGGAAGAGAGATCAGAGAACAGAAAGGGGGTGTAGGAAAGGAGGAAACAAAGACTTCTGAGGCAGCAAAACCCCAAGGGTTGTCATAGAAACATCAGATAAATACAAATGCTTATTTGACAGCTGCCATCTGTTTTAAAATCAATTACTAGATCATCTCAAAGCACCAACCACACGTCCAAATCAATTGCTTTTGTACAGTTTGAAAGCAGGTATTTTTAGCCAGGTAGGGGAAACATTGTTCATATTGGCCTTCAGTGACCCATGTTTCAGGGATGGCTGCAGAAGACCACCATGCCATCTTTCATTCACATGCAACAATTTTTTTCTCTCTGTGTAGGTCTACACTGACTTCCATTAAATCATTGTAATAGGTATAAAATGAGTGTTATGGCAGCTATGTGTATGCAAATAGTATAAAACTGGTTTATATTACTATATCCAATTTACATTTTCCTGTGTTGACATTATTTTGTGCTGATGTCAGCAACAGCCCTGCAGCACTATTGATTTCAGAGCAATTATTCCTCTTTCACAGTTGTCTAATTGAGCCAGGTGGAAAAAAACCCGCAATTTTCAGGGCCGCTGAACAGTTCAACAACATTTTGTAGAGAAAGAAAAACTTAATTTTTCTGGCTGAGCGCAAACTCCAGGCTCAGCCCAGTCCCACAGTTCCTGTATGCAAACAACAACCATCCTCGAGGTGCTTATGCCATTGTCCAAGAGATCCTCAAGAAAAACAAGTTGCAACGCTGACCCCCGTGGCGCTTTATTCCTACCTGGAACACACAGCCTCCTCCGCCACTGACAGGCAACAAGCTTGTGAAGAATAAACTATTACTTGCTTTCATGGTGTTTTTGAGGGCCTGCTTCAGAGAGCACTTTATAAACACCGAATCCTCGATCCAAAGTCTCACCAGCAGACAGCAGCAGCACTGTGCAGCCACGGAGCCGAACAGACTCAGGCGAGCAGCTCCCACATGTTTGGCAGCCACAAGAAGGTGGCAGCCCCTCGTCTCAGGGAAAGGAGCCCAGGCAAGAGTTCTGCATCTCCTCATGCACGGGGAAGGTGTGGGCTGCATGTGTCATTATTTCCCCTTAGTCATGGGGTTTAATTGCTTGAACACATGTTGTTTTTCGCTCACGTAGTCTTGCAGCCTCTTGCTCCTGCAGAACATCATTTTGAGACAGCAGGAGAGGGTTTGGCCAGTGCTTTTGCCCCCGCTGTGGCCTGATGCTGAGGGCCTGGAGAGCAGCTCATTTTAGCCAGATGGTTCATGCTGGGAACTGAGGACAATCCCATGGGACTCTTCATGTGTTCTGCATGGTCAACAAGGTCACATCTTACCCCTACATCCCTTATGTGGGCCCCAGAGCTGCTGGGTGGCTTGAGCCAAGCCCAAGCTCAGCAAACAGGCAAACCCCATGAAATGTGAACACTAATGGGCCATGGTTCACCTTTGTTTCTGTGAGAAGGTGGCTCTGTGTGACAACACCACAAGCAGCTGTGCTCCAGCTGCTCACCGACACCTGACAAGGACTGCTGAGGGAACACAGGGATGAAGAGAAAATCGTCCAGCAAAGCCAGAGTGTGCACATCAGAGACAACTCTGCCAGCCAGCCTGGCTGAATCCTGACCACTCCAACCTGGGTTTGTAGTCCCAACTGCCAGCAATAACCAACATTGTTTCTCTAGGACAATCTTTAGGATACCTATCCCCAAGAAGCAGGATTAGATAACGTTAGGATGGCACCAAACTCCTGACAGAAGACTTTCTGAGAATAGTAATTCTGTCCCCCTTCAAAACTGCTAGTTTAATGATTGTGGTTTGATTTTTTTAATTTTTTTTTTCCTCAGATCCATTGATTCTACTAATTTGTCATGTTTACAGCACAAAAGGATCTTGTAGTTGTTTTATGAGTCAGGGCATTGGAGTGTTGTTTACAAGGTTATTGGCAAGTAGCTGCCAGACCTCCTTTGCTGTCTGCGTGCTTGGGGGCTTCAAAAGCTGGTGTTACTGAACACCAGCCTGATCTCCAGGTATATCTCTACAGTTCCTACAGAATACACACAGAAGGCCAGGCTCTGACTGTAGTAACTAAAAAATAATGAATGTTTAAAATCTCCCTTATTCGTACAAATGGATTTGTTGGGGAAAAAAACCCACCTAACAAAATAGATACACGCAAGCGTGAGATGTCATCTAAGAAGTGCACGTGGATTCTCACAAAATAAGAGAACAATTTAGCTACTTGGAAATGGCCAGAGAGGCTCCTACAGGCCGTCTTTACATCACGACACAATGAGCACACTCAACTCTGCAGATCTCACTGGAGAAAATCACGCAGAGAAGCTGTCCCTCAGGTCTCACATGGATCGTGGGCCTCCATCAGGAGCAATGAGCAACTCCCCAGGAGGTTCAGCACACCCTCCAGAGCAATCACAGCAGGCAGGCAGGGTTACCATATGGCACACACAAAGCCATACTATCCTATTGGTACATCAGTATTTTGGGGCCTGCTTTGCAGGAAAAGCTGTCCTCTTTGGACAGACATACCAGGAAAACACCGAGCTGCCTCCACAACCTCCCTCTGCTCTTTTCAGAGTTTACTTTCTCAGTGCATCTCACTTTTATTTCCCTGTGCAGCATCCTTAAGAATCCTTAGCTGTTTGCTTTCAAAATCATTAATGATTAACACTCACAACAGCTCCTAACAATTAGCAGGTGTCCTGCTTTGGTGGTGTGAGTCAGTCAGTCTCAGTAACAATACCTTGGACAATGTCTGCTTGACCACGCAGACATTTCATCAGCACCTCTACGGCTGTGATCTGTCAGGACGTTCAGATGCAATAATGAAAATGGGGACTGAATTATGAAAGCAGAAATATTAGAGATCATGTCATCAGCTATTCCCGTTTCTTCTCCAAAGAGCAAATGCATCTAGGAAACCCATCTGCAGTGGCGCGCTGATGAATGCCACTAATGAATAATAAGAATGTATTTTTCCATCACCTGGCACAAACACAAACCCACAGCCTGTTGTCAGCTCTCCCTGAAAGCCTGCAAAGTAGAGGCACTAAATCTGTAGAAACTTTTCCTGGTAAAAGTCTTCTGGGTGATTTGCACTGTAGCTCACTGATGTGGGTAAATGCTCCTTGCAAAGTTGTATTGTGCCTTCTCAATTGCTAAGGGCCTCCACGAGACAGAATTCACATTGCCCAAATGCAGCAGAGGTCCTTATGGTCAAATCTCTTCTTCTTTCTTTATCTCCCACTGCCACTTAACAGGTTGCTGCGCCTGGAAATACAATTTGCTTATCTGTGCAATGCAGTGAGACAAATCAAGGCCTTCATTATATGTTGAATATTACTCTATTCAAACCTGCTCAAGTAGCTTCCACTTCACCTTTCCTTTAAATTAAAAGTTACAGGTTCTTCCTAACTAATCTATGGGGTTCATGATAAAAGGAAGATGGACAGCCAACCTTGGCACAGGGGATCCATTTCAACAGCTACAGACATATCAAGAAAGTTAGTGATCACAAAACCCTCTGAATTTGACTATCAAAAATTCATTAGACGATTGCAATAGTTCAAGAACACAAGTGCCCAAAAGCAATCTCTTTTAATGTTTCATAAAGAAATATGAGAGATAAGAAGAACTGAACAGCTTGACATTGCTATTAAGGAACTTGATTCTTCAACCCCATGGACTTTTATCAGCACTTGCACAAGCTGTCTTTCATGTGAATTGCTTGCATGATTTATTCACCCTGAGCAGTACCTGATAGTCACCCAGCCTGAGTGCTAATAAACGTCAGTTAACATTGCAAAACACAGCCCTGCTTTATGAAATGGGAACTGGAGCACATTGACTGAATTTAGTTTAGCTCCAAATTCCTTACCTGGTTTAAACTGCTACAGTCATTGAACAGCCATTAAAAAACCACTTAGAGTATATATTGCCCTGCTATGGCAATATTCCCAGAGGTTTCAACCTGAACAGTGATTCAGGATCTGGCTAACTGAGAGATTTAGCTCAATAATGACTCAGAGGATGAATCTGATTTTACAGTACTGAATAATCAGAGGAATTACTGAGATCAATAGAGTCACCCAGGAATAATAAAAAAAAAAAAAAGAAAGAGCAGGATAAAACCAGAATTCAAATTAGCTTACAGAAATATTTCATAAAAAATGCTCTTATCAAATAACAGAAACATTTATTATTAATGAAGGTAATGGTATGTAATCAGGTTATGCCACTGATGAATCAGTGGGGGTTTGACTGTGTTTATCAGAGTGGTGGCACTTGCATGTTGAACAGAATTCTCTTCTTGCTGGGTGTGTGTCTTGAAGGTCCTCCACTATGGACTCAGGAAAGCATAAAGAAAAGACAAACACATCTGCAGGGTAATGTCCACCCAACAAAATCTCTTTTATTCCTACTACCAAGAAATACCTTTTTTTAACAATATTTTTGAGCTGTGGACTCCTGTGTAGTTAAGTTTAAGACTCTGGCCAGACCTTTATTACGGCCTTTCAGTATTCAAAGGGGGCCTATATAAAAGATGTGGGAAAACTTTTAGCAGGGCCTGTTGTGAAAGGGCAGGGGGTAATGGTGTTAAACTGAAGGAGGGTTGGTTTAGATCAGATATACAAAAGAAGTTTTTTACAATGAGGGTGCTGAAACACTGGCACAGGTTGCCCAGAGAGGTGGTGGATGCCCCATCCCTTCAAGGTCAGGTTGAATGGGTCTCTGAGAAACTTAATCTGGTCAAAGATATCCCTGTTCACTGCATGGGGGTTGAACTAGATGAGCCTTAAATGTCCCTTCCAACCCAAACCATTCCGTGATTCTGTGAATTGCTGACAGAACACAAATCAATTTGTAGCGAACAACATTTCTGCTACTACAACTCAAAGGCCCCTTATGTTAATACAATATGCACAAGCCCAGACAAGGACAGGCAAACCAGAGAAACACCTTCCCTTCTACTGAGGTGGAAGGAAGCGGAAAGAAAACTACTTGTGAGTGTTTCCATTCACATTTGCAGACCACAAAGGGTTTGAAGGGCTTCAAGAATGCTGAAGGGGCACTGGGGGATAAGCAAGGTGGTGTCACCCAGCTCAAGCTCATGAGAGGGACCTGCGGGGCTTGGTCAGGCACGGGGTGCTCAGGGCCCTGCCCAGTGAAGATTTGGTCCATGACATGTTTCTCACCCCCACATACAACTATATTCACTAACATTTTTATTTTTTAATTTATGACCCTTTTAAATTCCTTGGAGAGTCTAAAGTTTGTGTCTCTAGTGATTACTGGTTTTACTTTAAAGCCACAACAATTAGAATCTTCTAATGAGAGCTTCAACTGGGTAGTGAATTAAATACCAGATGATGTTGACTATTCATAGTGGAAATGGAATTCCAGAGATTTACAATTCTTTACAAATTGTGTTGTGTTGATGTGAGTTTTATATTCCCTGTTGTACCTTGTTTCTCATGGTTGTACACTGTTTCCATTATTTTCAGCTGCTTATTTTCAGATGACAAAACCCCCACCCATAAACCAGCATATACAAATTTCTGAAAAATATACCAAAATGTACAGAAATGTACATATAAACACACACAGAACCATGAAGTAGCAGTGAAATGAAATTGCCTGTATAATTGGATCTAAAAGTGGTAGGAAAAAACTTATTAAAAATGAATATCATAGAAAGGCAATTAAGAATTTTAAGGGAAAAAAGCCCTGATTAATTAACTGCAAATTATAAGTATTACTTTGAATTGGGTTGTACAGAACAGGATCAAATTACCAATTATCCTTGCCTGCTTTGTTCAGAAATCATGAATGTGCATTTTAATTTACGCTGGATAAAGCTAAATATACTGAGAACCAGCATGTACAATTTTGCAGAAATCACTGGGGATGAGGGGGAACTCCCCCATTACCATATAAATGACATGCACAGACTTATAAATGACATGCAGTAGATGCAGCTTGTATTGTTCCTTAGGATGTAGCAGGCAAATACCGGAAATTAAAATAAAGCTTATAACCTACCAGATAATAAATGTAACCCATACCCCACAAATCCCCATCTACCAAAGATAATTTTGTCTGCTGTTTTCAGCTGATTAAGGGTGGCTTTGGAAAAAAACACCCCTCCTCCTCTCCCCTCTTTATCTGTTGCATTTATTGGCAGGATGGAGATGGCTCCATTTTTATCTACCTAACAGCTCACAATACCTAACGTAGATTAATCTTTATTTCCAAGGTCATCATAGCCTGCTCTACCCTTAAAAACTTCCTATTTAGTACTGAGGACAATTCCTACATAAAAACAAAACCCCAAAAAACAAAAAACCCCGACTCATAGCATTTCCTTCTCTGCCAGTATATTTTTACCACGACATCCATGACATTAGCAGTGCTGCTGTGTTGAGGTCATGGCTGACCAATATCTCATCATTCCCTGCAGTGGTCTGGGAACTGGCTCTGGTTGTGTGGGGTGCTGGTTGAGCACTAGACACAGCCAGGGTACAGGACATACCAAGCTGTCAAGTACTTTCCCACCTCTAGACTATAAAATGCGTGTTTTGAAATCCCTTGAAATGTTCAGATAGCAAACATTATCAAACTGCAAAGAAAATACCATTGCCCTTGCTGAGTAGGACCAGAAATGGTGAGTTGTAGTCTTTGCCATTTACTGTTCATCACTAAAAAAAGTAATTTTCTAAGTCATGTTATTCACGGAGTATTTGGATGTGGGTTGCACTCAGAGGTGCCAATTTTAATATACAAATTGTCCTTTCTTTCTATGATTTCCTTGAATGACTTTCATCTTTTCTTGGTAAGGTTCCTCCTGGAAAACCCAGCAGCTCTGGGCTGGCTGAACCAGGTGAGGCAGGGCTGTGGCAGTGCCTGAGAGGGGTGTTCTGCCCTGCCCCTGTGGGCACAGAGACCTGTGTGTGGGAAGCTTCATCAGAGTCTGTCTTCTTCCAAGTGATATTTCTCTGTCATTCCCTCCAACCCCTGAAGATTCTGTGCTCCAGCCTGCAGCAATAAATCCCAATTATGTTGCTGGCATGTTGCGTGGGAGGTTTCATCTTCATCAGGCTTAGCAGGATTCCACCAGGATGTGAAAATACTCAAAGCATGGTTACATCATGATTACACATATTTTTTATTTTTTTTCAGTGTGAAGAGTATTTCTTTAAGGAGGGCTAACAGGATGTCTGGTTTATGTTTTCCTGATCTACATTCCCAACTGAAAAAGGCACCATGATATACTGCTATAAACACAACCACCTGGCTGGGTAATTGACTGTAAATTATCTTTCTGTGCCCTGTGTACTCAGAGAGATGGTTTAATTTTAAGTCCAAATTCACAACTGGAATTAATAATGTATCTAGTGATACATACCCACTAAGGATCCAGTTCTTGTTTCTCAATGTGATGTAAAGAAATGTAACTGTGTCATGCTTGCCCAATAAGGACTGATGTGTTTGAAGGAGCCAAATCCACTCCTGTGCAGACAAGCAACTATTTTATGCTTTCTTCCCTTCTTCAAGTGGACAGCAAAGTATGCACTCTTTCCACCAAGCTAAACTAAAAGCTTAAAATGAAGTAAAGTCAGATTGCAGAAGTGACTCTCCATCTTCAGACCCAGTTTAACTGCTGTGTTGAGGGCAAAGGGCTAGTTTGTCCTCTAAACAGTATTTCAGCTGTGCATTCAAATGTGTATTTTCTTTTAGAGGAGAAGAACAGGTCAATCACGGTACAGTGCAGGTCAGGGACCATCTCTGAATGTCCCAGGAAAGTCATTTTGCTGGAACCAAAAGCAATGTTTTGTGATCTAGTGTTTAGTACCAAGCACTTAGTGGACTTGCATTTGCAATTTCTACAGTCCAAGAAAATAATTCATGCAGTGAGCATCAGTTCTGTGAGGGGAACAAATAGACTGGCTGTTTTAATCCTAATACCAGTCAGGGACAGGCCTGGGCTTTGTGCAACACGACTAGATCTGTCATGTTGCTGCCTTCCTCCTCTCCCAGCGAAAGAAGCTGTGCCACGACTGGATTCTGCAGTGGCCCTTTCAAAGACTCAGTGGGATAGAGGAAAACAGAGCTCTCAGCTTCCACTCTTCCTGCAACTTTCCCTTCAGCTGAGGTGCCATTATGCAGTGCTGCTCATTAAAGATAATCTTGGGCTGTGGTGATTAGGAGATCACGTACTACGACACTTCCGAACGGCAGCTCACACCAGGAGAAAATTGTTGTTACATCTGCATTTCTGTCTTGCTACTCCCACCTCGCACCTGGCACCACATGATCTCTGCTAACAGAGCCAGAACAACACCACTGAAGTTACCATTTCTCCTTTCTGGTTTTATTCTTCTGTCTTGCATAATTTTAAATCCCGCAAAAGCGCTGAAACATTTGTGATGCGTGCCAAGCTTCCCTGGTTCACTGCTTGCCAGGTCAGCACCCAGTTCAAATTATTCTCACTCACAAGGTCAAAATCAGATGCCAAAAATCCATAGGCCGGCCCTTAAACAGAAGATGTCCCATAAGCAGCCTTGTGCTGTTCTTACTCCAACAACGTAACATTTTAACTGGGTCACTGCCCAGAGAGCGTTTTTAAAAGGAACCCGAGTTCCTGAGTGGCAGAAATGAGTTCCTTGTTTGTCTCAGAGTGCTCACTGGAGCCACACAAGCAGGATGACAACTTCTCCCACCGTGGCTCCAGGTCTGGTGTTTATCAGGAGTGCCCATAAGCCAGATCCACAGCCCCACTGACAGATCTGCTGAGATGGGGGAATTTACAGGGAAATTCCCAAATCTACTCCCTGCTCCATAGTGCTGGCAACAATCACATCAGTTTCCTGAACCTTCTCCTGGCCCTCCCATCCCACCACTGTTAAGTATCCTCAGTAGCTGCTGAGAGATCCACAGTTGTATCAGATGTCAAATATTAGAGAAAAGGGTTGAGAAGCACGAAAGGATTCTAAAATACCTACATTTAGCTGAAAAATTATTTATCCAGGGTGTCATCACACATGATATAATCTGGGCAAGAAGTGCTACATCACAGGGCTTTTAGACCCTTATCAAGAGCCCCCACACATACAGGCCTCAAGGCAGTTCACAGGATGTCAGGGAGAGAAGGGTAGAGAGGAGGGAGAGTTAAAAAACAAGATAAGTTTAAAGCACCATAATTAATCCTTTCCCTCCTCGTGTATTTATGCAACTTTGTGCTGTGCCTCCAAGGGGCAGCACAGCCTCAGCTATCACATCTGAAATCCCTCAGCTGCTGGGGATACAGCTCTCACCTCCTGTCCTATTGTCACCATGTCTAACATGCTGGTGATATCCAGAATAATACACAACGGTCTAAGGGTTAGGTTGGGTCAGTTCAATAATCAAGTGAAGTTTAATTTTTAAAATGAGATATTGAATCTTTTAAGTCATCTCCGTGCCTACAGTCTGAGGCAGAGACTGGAAAATCAGAATAAATGCAATAAATACAATGATCTCCAGATAATTCCTATCAAGTAAGATTTATTCCTATGTCTGTTTTCAGATTGCTGTCTTCAATTTTAAAAACACAATAGCAAGAAAACATAATGTTTTGCTTTTAGGAGCTGTTTTTCTTCGGTTCTATTTCTTACCAGTTTCTCAAATCTTTAATCTAGCTATCATGAAAGCCTCCTTTAAAAAATTGCTTTTGATGTAGTCTTATGCAGTAGCTACTGGTGGTTATTTTTTTCCCTGCTATTGTTGTTAAATCAAATACAAGGCAATTATTCAACTTTGAGCAAAAGCAAAACTGATGTAGGAGGCAAATGCTTGTGAGTCATATGTGTAAAAAGGGAAGTTATTTGCTCCTATTTTCTGGGCTTTGCAAGGCAGGCAAGAGTCCATCAGCCCCTTCACAATGCAGAACAGAAGTAACAGTCTGACAGAGCTGGGGCAGCTCTAACAGGAGATGTTTGCCTGCTGCTCAGAGGGTGCCCCATGGCTTGGAGGGGCTCCTGCTCCTGTCGAAATCACTTGGGACCAGTCCAGCCTTCCTGCACAGTGACTTGCACAGACACGTCTCCAGCTGTGCATCCCTCATATGTGACCAAAACTGAAGGAGACTTGGGGTCTAAGGTGAGACTCTCACCTCAGTTTTGTGTCCTAGTTTCTCCCATCTCATCTAAAACCAGGTCAATAATTGTGCCTCAGTTTGCCTGTTTCTAAAAAGATGGTAATAATTCCTGTTCTACCAGGACATTATGGGAGATTTTATTAATTGGTGCTTGCAAAAGGCATTAAGATCAAGACAGAATAATTGCTTCAGTGTAGGTCATAATTAGACTTGTACCAAGAGATACATCTGAGCATCATCTGTGAAGCCTATTTAATCTTATTCTCACATTTTAGCTAAAAGTGTGTGGATGCTAAGGAAGGGAGCTGTTCTTACAAAAGCAACCACTGTATTTAGCACGAGGTTCAAGCACTTTGTTACACTGACACCCAAACAGCCCCTGCAAGGGATGTTAAACACAGTGGAGACCAGAGAACAGTTCACACTGCAGTGAAGACAAGAAAAAGATCTTGCAATGGAGCAGGACAGAGGTGTCTGAAGGGAAAGCCAGCGAGACCATCACCAATCCCTGCCCTGGGAGGAGAGGCTCTCCTTGGCTGAGGGTCATCTCAGAGGCCAGCACTAATCTGATCAAAAAGGGGATTGTGAAAGCTCATCCGACTCAGACTGTAAAATCATGCTCTTGAATCCTAATAATTTCTACAGCAACCAGTTGTCACGTCACGAGGAATTACGAGCTAAAGTTGGGGGGGAAAGAACAAGTTGACACACTTTTGTGGATCCCAAATCCTGCTGCAGGCAGAACTTTAAGGCTTTCCGTTTAAAAAACCAGTTATATTTCCACATAGTGTGCTCTAAAAAGTACTTTGTGAAAAAGTAAGGCTCGTGTTTCTAAATGTGATAGAAATGGGGATTATCCCAGGAATTATCCCAGAATTATGAAAAGATTTTGATAAAAATCAAAATTAATGTGGAATCTTTGGAGACAATTTCAAGAAGACATGCAACAGAATGATGAATTTTTGTGCTCATAAAATCTTATACATGACATTATTTTCAAAAGAGAACCTTTTTTCTTATTCTTTTCTGCAGTCTGCTCACTTTTCCACTGAATATTTTATGTAACAGCACTTTGAATTAAAATTCAAGTAAAAAACAGCACAAACACACCATCAAAGAACCGACCGCACACGCTAATCAAAAGCAAAATAGGATTTCATCTCACATTGCTTCTTTCCAATCAGGATGTTATTTGCATACTATATTTTTTCCAGCAAATCATGCAGATTTCTGGCTGTTTGCAGCTCTCCTCTCGAATCCTGATGGAGAAAGTCGCTGCTCCAGCTCTCCATAGTCTTACCACATGGTGGCAATGTAACCTCCACCTTCCTGCTAAGGAGGTGAGTTGCCTCTGATTTCCTCCTTCATTGCTTCTTATTCACTCTAATTATCATATTTGTAGGTGGCAATTACAGGCTTCTGAGTTTCTGCTTTCCATTTCCTCTATAAATTTAATAGAGGCTTGTTGGGTTTATTTTTCAAATAAACTCTGCAACATTTCTAAGGACATTAAACCCTGTAATATAAGAGTTTTCTTTCAGTTAATGCAATATTGCATGTTTCTCTGATCCATAATGAAGTTTTGAGGACCACTCTGGAATTATTTCCTTTTGCCCACAAGCATTCATATGTCCTTCTGTTTTAATTCTTTCTTTCCTAGGTAGCACCTCTTCTCTTTAGTCTATGTTGCTTTTCTTGCCTCATTGGAATTGGGGAAAAAAAAAAGAGAAAAGTCTGAATTTATTTAAAACCAGCTTAAAAAGAATGCATGAAACACAAACAAGAAAAATTAGGAACATATATGTAACAACGATGACAGAAAACAGTAAAAGATTCCTCTTGGAAAGGAAATAGAGATGCAGAAGAAAAGGTGATCCTTGAGAGATAAGGCTTTTGTAAACCACAGTAAGGAATAAAATTGTAGTCTAAATTTTAAGTTATTGTGCTACAGAGAAAACTAAAAAGAAAAAATAAATCTATTTGTTACTACTTCAATTTGCAGTCAGTATGTAGAGATAGTTTGGATCTAAAGTATGATGTAAATCTTTTTTCCTGCATTTTTCAAAAAGTGTTTATGTTTCTCAGGCTGGAATATAACTATACCACGTCTCAGTAGGAGGTATTTTTCTCTGATACCCAGCCCAGGCACCACAGATTTAAGGCTTACTTGGTTATAAGAATACAGCACTATGTTAGTTAAAGAAAACACTCAAAAAAGAAAAAAGTCTTGAAGTAAAACTCAAAAAAGTTTAAGGAACATGTACATTTGTTAGGGTATCAACTTCTGCTTAACTCTATAATTTTCATCCCAATCTAATATATAAATCAGGGTATTGTACATACCAAATGAGATCGTAATTGTGAATTTTACATCTACTTTGCTGCTACATTTGTGTGAATGATGGAAAATATTTCTCAGCCAATAATTTCGAATTGAAGAACTCTGCCCAACAGACCACAGTGGTCACCCTTCCCTGTAAAATGAGTACCAGGTGAGATGAAGAGTAAATCTTTTCTTGGTGTAGCTTACACACATATAGCCAGTACAGCTGCAAGGCCATCTAGGGGGCTTAGCTACATCACAGGAAATTTTATGGATAAAAACACAGAGCACTTGATAGTTTGCTTTAGTACTATATGATGCTTCCACTCTCACTAAAATCTGAAAAAACACCCTTTAAAATTGAAAAGACGTCCCTTCAAAATCCTTAATTAAGGAATTCACTAAAAAGGAGGATTTAAAATTACTATAAATAAACTACAATATTTAGCTGTTAGCAGCATTTTGTGTTCTTATGCTGTTTGATGAGACTCAAAACAGAATATTTTTTTCCAGTGCAGAGTGACATGTGAGAACTTGGAGAATAGGGCATAGCAAACTTTTAGTCATTAAAAACACAACACCCCCCCTCAAAAAAAAAAAAAAAAAAGGACCCCAAGAAAACAAACAAAGAAAGAAGAAAGGTATTCTAATCATACCTTTCTGGTATGCAAACAGCAGCTTGTCAAGCTGGGAGCACAAGCTGGCTGCAAGTGTGATCATTCAGCAACAGGATGACAGGATGACACAGGTGAACACAGAAACGACTGTGATCCTTTTAGAAGAAAAGAAATGGGAAGAATGGCATCAAATCCAGCTCTATGTGGCTTGGCTGTGCTGTGGAAATAATTCTCAAAGTAGGAAACTCGGTTTAGAATGAAAAGAGTAGAGAGCAGGCAAAGAAGCTGGGCAACACAGAAGTCTTGCTGGAGGTTGCAGATAGATCTGAGCAGATATCACAACACAGGTTTATTCCTCACTCTTATCTCTGGTGCAGTATCTGGCTCTGCTCTGGTTGGCAATGAAACCTGGCTCGATACCTATCACCTCATCTCCAGCCTCTCAGAAATCCCACTGGACGTGGGAAAAGGCTGCAGGAAGGGTGAAGGTCAGAGCAACACCTGCTGTTATTTGCCCTGGATTTGAAGGAAAACATCTCCTACATGTTACAGTGTGGCTTGGTCACTGCAGTCCTCATCCCAGGGCGGACTGAAGGTTTCTGCCTTTCTCCTGGATTCAGTCCCTGCTGTGTCACGCTGGCTGCTGTGCACACGTGTGTGGTGTTTGCAGGCACCCGGCATCCCCAGCCTGGTACACAGGAGCCAGAGCATCCCTGGCCACTTATATTTTACTACTTAACCACCCAAAAGCTTAAATATCATCTTTAAAATCCGCTATTTCCCCCCGTTTTTCTAATTACCATCAACTCCGTGGCATGGTTTCCCCTTAGACCTGTACCCACTGAAGACTGCAAAGCAGCTGGTGCAGGAGCTACACCATATGGTAGTTAGCTATAGCAACAACTAATTGAGTGTTGAGGGTGATATAGCCCCTGGATGCTTCATCTTTTAGAAAACTGCTGGTATATCAATCTGATCACTTTAAAGATCTGCTCTAGTTCTCCAGTTTTCCTGATCCAGAGCAAAATCCAGGCAGAACCCCCTCCATGTCCTGGTTGTTATCAGCACTGCAGCCACCCCCGGACTTCTTGGCCCCTGTTTGAAAAATACCATGTACTGCAACACCCATACCCCTCATGTTCTAAAGATCTGAGGTCCAGTGGAGAGCTGGTAGCTCGAAACACTGGTGGAAGAACAGGTCTTGTTTTCCCAGTACCAGGATCTGAGCATGTTGGTTATTATGTACCTCATGCAATGCCAGGCACATGCAGCACAGATAGGAATGCTGAAGGTCTTTTTTCATGTGTTGAAAGAGTGAACTTGAGCCCTGTGGGGGCATCCCTGGTCCCCCTTTGGACTTCCTATGTCATAATTCTGTCCTCCTAGTCACAGGCCCACTTTGACTGCTTACAGCTGGCATAAGGATTTTGAGTTGTAGTTCTGTAACTCCAACTTGGTTCTCTGTTTTTTCAACTGGGTTCTTTGGTTTTTGTAGGTTTTGTTTGTTTGTTTGGTGGTTTGTTTGGTTGTGGTTTTTTTGGTTGGTTGGGGTTTTTTTGTTTGTTTCTGGGTTTATTTAGTTGCGGTTTTTTTTCCTTTTTTTTTTTTTTTTAATTACAAGAGCTGAAGTACACAAATCATAAGCTGACTTGTGTCATCATTTTGGATATTCTTTTGATTTCCCTGCTATTATACAACAACGGACAGGCCAACTGTGAGACTCACATATCTCAGCAGAATTTTCATCCCTTTCATGTAGCTTTCACTTGTTCTAATTTGGACAGAGTACATTCATTTTTTATTTTTTTTTTTTTTTTTTTTTTTTAAATTTTTTTTTATTTCTTAAGGCAGATACTCTTTATTCAGGCCAGGAAGCAGTGAGACAAAGATGATAGCTATTTAAATAGCCTGTAGCTTTTCCACTGGACCCTGAATTTCCATAAGCAAGGCTGTACCAAGGAAGAACCGTGCACCAAGGAAAAAAAACTACAGAAAATTACTTTTTAGGTCAAATTGATGGAATTATGCACTAACATAAAATTTCTATGGCTATCTTTCAATTTCATTGTTCATTCTGCTTTTTAATCACTTCTTGATTGCAGCACTATAAAAACATGAAGCTTGCTTGCTTCCTTGAAAACATGGTTTTCAAATAAAAGTACTTGGACACTTCCAGAAAAAGAAAACAAGCAATTTTCCTCGGGGGAATAATGAGGCACATATAAATGTATTATAATAGAGAGCTCCATTCCCATCTTGTCCAAGCAGTTTATGTGTATTCACCCTGTTATATATAAAAACAGGTATTCTGTAAATTCTGAAGGGATATTCCAAAAGCTCTTACAATGACTTTGTAATATCAGAGCCAAGATGTCTAACTGCAAAGACATCAGAAAAACCCATCAAAACTATATATAATATCATAAAACTTTAGATCTAGAAGCCCAAAGAAATCGTCTAATCCCTCCCTTGCACTGAAATAAGACTGATGTTTATCTCAACAAGCCATGACAAAAATCTGTCTAATTCACTCTCAAAAATCCCCCAGGACAGAGGTCCCCTATCCCTGGGAAACTTGCCCTAACAGCTATATTTCCCCCCACTAATTCTGTACATAGATTTGTACAAATTAATGCAATTCTTTTAATCTCTTACAACATTCTACAGCCTGGAAGACTCTTATGTATATCACAGGCCCCAGGCTCAATTCTATCAACATGGCAATGATGTATTTTTGTTTTACCCACAGTGAATCTGATCACCTAAATACATTCTCTGGCTTTTATCCTATCAAACCACAGATATGATTCTATGGAGGAAAAGCACAGCTCTCAAATTTGACTGAACTGGAAAATAAAATTCCTCTCTTAATTTTCTGGGAATAATATCAGTTTAAGATTTTTCCTTCGAAACCCTGACAGTGGATATAAAGCATGAATATTACAGCAAGACCCTATCATTCAGCATCCTGGTGTGGATCCAGAGCATCACTATTAGCTTTCATGGAGTTATTCCAGACTTCAACTTAAAATGGCATAGGTCAAAATCTGTTCTGCAATATTTAAAGTGCTAGTATACTAATTGGTTATTAAAAATACCAGCATAATCAGAAAATGAGGACACAGATCTCCAATAGACAATTTAACCCAAGGCCACTGTAATGAAATTGGTGCAGAGAAATAGTACTCCTGTACAAGCAGAAAACCATAATAGCTCTGTTATACAACTTATAATACACCATTTTTGGGGAAATATTTGACTCAAGTGATACAATACCTATTTTGTGATACCTACCGGGCCTTCAGGGCAAACAAACCCATCTTCACTCACTGAACACTTCTTAAGGGGCTGACCAGTGACATCAGGACAAACAACTGGCTTCCTTCCACTGCCCCAAGGAGATCACTGACCACAGTAAACAATATTCTGTTTTCCTTCCAAAAGCCATCCTGAAGCCTGAATGATGGTGATCCAAAAATTAGAGGATGACAGGTGTTGGTTTTGGCCAGCAGCCTCCTTCCAAACAACCTTCTGCGGAAAGGGAAGGTTAAAGACTGGGCTAGAGCTGGCAAGGTTTCTCATGGTGCAGTGCTCGATTTTGAAGCCAGGCCAGGTAACAGCACATTTTAAAGTTTTCAGGAGCTTGCTGATTTCTAGGCAGGCATTCACAACGTGCATTGCAAATGGTTCAATTTGCCCTGACCTTTGCCTACTGAGAAGGGCCAGAATCCTGTTCTGGTGATGCAATCTGTAATGTGAGCTTCCCTGGTACAGGGGAACCTCCACCAAAACAAGAAGGTGAGGGAGCTTCTACCAAACTTTTCATGACATTATCTGGTGAAATTTAAGACTCTCTTTTCCTCTGCTTTTAAATGGAGAAGGCACAATAGTGTTGCATTTATTTCATCTTCCTTGAAACAGAATTATGTACGGTGGAAATATCCACTTCAAACACATGGCTGAGGTGAAGAGCTGCTCTTCAGTCTTACTTATGACTGCAACTAAACTGGGCAGATTTTATGCCCATTTGGTATAAATCAGCATGCACACAAAGGTGCACAAAAATATAGTCACCTTCAATGGGCAGCTAAATAATGGCTAACTGGGACTTGTATAGCCCCAAGTGCCATACAGGAGCTGCATGTACTGAATGGGCAACAGTGAGTGACACCCAAGATGCAAAACAGACAAAAACTTGCTATTTTAGTATGGTAGCAATGTCACTGAAGCACCACACTGTTTTTGCTACCTCGCCTGAACAAGCACACAAAGGAGAGAACAGATTCCATGCAGCTTCCCCAAAAACCCTGCAAAACATCAGCATGCACTTGAGGGCAAACTAAGGGCTTTTAGTTTGAAGTGCATTTGTGGCCCTATCTTGATGCCTTTCCCAGTTCCAAACGTTTCCCATATCCCCTTTACCCCATAGCAGCTGTGTAGAATTGCAAAAATTATCCACGTCTATGAAATATTTTCTTTGTGACTGATAATGTGCAAGTTCTTAAAAGCAAATTAAAATCTATATTCTCTGTCCCAATGATTCTTCATATATCTTGTCAAAAAGGAATCTTTCATAGTCCCATTAGGGCTGATGCCCTTAACTGTCTGGAGGACTGGCTTTTGCATGGAAAGAGATTTATTTATCCAGAGTATCTTAAAAAGTACAGTGATGACTCAGTCTAATTCCTCATCTCAACCTCCCCCAACAGGTCTTGGAGCTACTAATTACTGGGAAAGGTTAACCCTGACTGTGAAATATGAAGATATGTCATCTCCCTCTCTGCTGGCATTGAACAGGAACTTTACGAGATGCTTCCTTTCAGACTAATTATGAATGTCCCTTTTCAAATTCAGGTATAATTTGATCATCAAAGCTCCTGTTTCCAAGCAGAAACAGCGTTCTCATATTATACAATGGAAAATTGAGCACAACACCTAATTAGTTAGGGCACTGCTTCAGCAGAATTACTGAGCATTTTCCCAGTACTGCGACTTCTTCCAGAGCCCCAGAATTAATGCTTCTAAACTTAAGACATATGTCTACTTAACTTGCTTGAAATACTATAAGCATAAAAGATACTGCTCAAAATAACTGATATTTGATTTGGCAGCTCCTACCAGGCGCTGGTCTTCTGAGACCAGTCATACATGTTCTAAATATACCCTCTGATATTTTTTGTGAGATGCTGATTAAATTATGGAAAAGATTTTTCTTTATTACTGTGTTCTCTTTCCTCTCTTTATAAAGCCTAGAAAAGGAACAGAAGCACTATTAGCATGAATCAGCCAGCAGCTTTGGATGTTTAGTTCCCATAAGCTCAGAGAGAGTTTCAGGGAAACTTATGTGAGGGGAAATTGGGACTCTTTACTACATCTTGCAGCTAAAAATTCTGCAGTTTCATTGTCTTAATGACGATGACATCCTGGCCTCTCCCACCAGGTGTCACTGCGAAGTCACATAAGAGGATCTGTTGGTGATCACGCAAGACGCAGGCAAAATGAAGATTAATAAGGCGTAGGAATCACCTCTGAAAAACAGAGTCTTTTTTCCCTCCTCCTCTTGGTTCCTAGCCAAAAATAAAGCACAGCAATGCCAATGTGCGTTAAGCTCAACAAAGCAGAGTATCAGTTTTCAGTGATGGCTGTCTGTAGCTCATACTGTGTAAGGGTTTTAAACGTGTGTCATCGGAGCTGGGGCTGAGGTTCCACTGCCAGATGTGGTTCCCTCTGACGTGAGGATGAGGAGATGTCCAGATGAGACATCACAGCCACGGTGTCAGGACTAAGTCTGGAATGGGGATGCTCTCTTTAAGATGATCTTTATATTAGAGGATATAAAGAAATATAGAGACTTCCAGGACAAACCCTTCTGATCCTCTGACAGTGACATGAGATGAGGGAGTTACTCACATGCAATTCTGACTTTTGCAACCGAAGTCCCTAAAACCCCAAAAAAGTGTCCCACAGACCAAACTGCAAACTAGTTAGAAACTAGTTTCTAGTTTCTACTCCTACAACTGTGGGCACATGCAGGAAAACACAGGACAACCCCTCAGTTTCACACTTTATGTGTGGGATAGGACCATGTATAGGTGAAAATCCTTCCTTCCCCTCCCACCAGTGACAGCAGCACACATCCCTGTGCCACATGCTGCTCCTCCATGATTTTCAAGCACACGCTCAGCAGTAGAGTGTAATTCCAGAAGTTATCTACCTATATCTGTGAACACAGATTTGCTCAAAGGAGATCACACCAGGACTTTGTATCAGTGTGTCCAGAGAAGGTCCCTGTCCTGCTAATGGGACCCTGAATCACCCTGGTGGGGTGTTCCTGGTCTGGCAATAATGTACCAGCATGAAGGAAAGTCCTCCTGCCCCATTCCCCAGGATTCAGTATCACACAATCCCAAGCTTAATGAGCTTCTGAACTGCAACACAGGGACATCTCAACCTTCTCTTTGTCACTTAACAGGATCACAGAGGTGACCTTCCTCACAATATCTGGACATCATCTGAACAGCCACTTCTAAGTGCTTGGTGGCAAATGAAGACACTTAATTACACCAGGATAGAATTAATTTCTGTGGAAGAGTGCCCTAATGAAATGTTTAAATGAAGTGAGTTTTACCTGCACTTTACTTTTTAAATGTACATTAGTTTAAAAAAATTACTATTTATACAAAGAACATATGAATACTCTTATCCTATTGCTTTGGAAGTACTTTGTGCTATAGCAACACTTGTTTTAAAATTATCTTTAAGACTCATTGTTGCTGAAACATATTCTCAAACCAACAATGATCATACAGCAAACTGAAATATAAACCACTCTTTGCTGCTGCTATGCATTTAAATGTGTAGCTGATTTCAGCTGCAGAACTTTAAACTCTCTTTTATAGGATGTTACTCCATTTTAGTGTAAGCATCTATCATGCACAGCTCCGAAAATGTTCAGTCAGACTGTGAAAACATTGTCAGTGCTTATTTTAGTAATAAAACCCATGTTTAATCTATGCTTTCATGTTACAGTAATCTATGTATCAATCTATAACCTTCCAGCTAAATGCACTAAGTAGATTAAGCTCTGATTGATTTGAAATGTTTTTCACTATATTATCAAAAGTCTACAGATCAGCATAAATACCTCGAAGAAATTTTTTCCCCTTTGGCAGAGTTACAAAAGCAGAGCTTAACTTGAATTGAAATGAACTTCTGCATTTTTTTCAGGGAGAAAGCCTGTCACTTCTACTCTAGATCTGCTCTGCTTCTGGACTTAGTAAAAACCTGTGATTAATAGTACAGTGCATCTATTCTGTCGTGACAAAAGCAAAAGTTACGAAGAAAAGTGTCCCCTCCGGGTCTACCTTTCATATGAAGTGTCAGGAGTCACCCCAAAGGGTGTCACTGGCATTTGCAGAGTGCGATGTGAGAACAGCTCACAGAAAGGGGAGGGGGGATTGTTGTTGATGTGCTCCTGCTACATACAATAAAAGACATTAAAAATCAGCTTCCGCAAACAGAAAACACCAAGTTTTGTTATTTTCTGTGCTGCATTCAGGGAAAGTGAGAAGCAGGTTGTGAGCTGTGACAATAACCCAGCGGGTGCTGCGAGGAGGCTCAGCTGTCGCTGACAGGGTTCACCAACTTCAGGAGCAAAAAGAGCATGCGAGGAAGAGGAGTGCGCTGAACTCTCTGTGACCCTGCTTCTCACAGCTCCTTAGCAGACTATCTGCTGTAGATGGCTGCACAGATGGGACGAGATTTCTACATATGCTCAGCATCCATCCCGGTGGCTCGCTGAGACGGCAGCAGTGCAAACAAACACGGGCCTGAGCATCCCACCCAGCTCCGTCAGGGAGGTGGGGAAGGCTACAAACGGCAGCGTGAGAAGAGAAAGAAGAGCCCTGAGGGGGTAAATTTCAGTCTTTGCCCGGTTTTCAAGCGTTTCGAGTCAGGTAGGTATGGATTTAAAATGTTGCTGCAGGTTATCCCATTGAAGAGCTGGTGCCCAAGAAAAGAAGGAAATTTGGAAAAACAAAGACGCTGGTGACAGTGTGTTGGCAGAGCGTCCCAGCTTCTGCCAGGGCAAAGCTTCAGACTCACTAACAGCAATACCTGAGTTCCCATGGACTCTGATGGGGAGGTGCCACTCATCTCTCAGTGGTCCTTATCCATTTACCACCATGCAATACCCAACTTCTTCTGGGATCCTGCTCCATCCATCCATGTGTGTAGACAGCTGGCATCTGAACATGGTAGATCCATCTGACACTGTTGCCCCTTAGCTTTGTTCAAGCATCTGCCACAAGTCCTCAGTCCTGATGCTGGTCCCAGGCCCATCTCCATGAGGTTTGCACAGGTGACATGGTGCAAGAGAAGGAGCTCAGCTCACACAGTTCAGCTCTGGATTTGATTTTGGATTCTGCACCTCACTACTTGGGAACATTTATATGTCGGGTTTTCCTGTAGGAACTTCTACACTTTGCTTGTGAAGTAAGAGAATTATTTAATTCAATATAAACTGTATTTGGGCACAAACTGACATTTCCAAAGGGATGCTATATCCTAATTTCTTCAAAACATACTCCCAGTGAATAGCAGGCTCAGTGGTTCTAATCTGCTTCTGCGTTACAGAGAGGTTACAGAACCTGGCTTTGGATAACCAGACACTGTTTGATCATACATTCATTGCTCACCATGGTACATTTGCATAAAGTTTACAAGTAAGTTCATTATAAAGGAGAAACCCGAAAGTCAATGTCAGCCAAGAAATTGCCTGAGCAATCCCATAATTGAATAAAAATGTGTGTCAGCAAAACAAGTGTCATTTTGGCTTGCTGGTGTGCTTGGAGTTCATGGGCTTGACAAACTCCTCTCAGCGTGGTGCTGTGTGTGAGACTCTACAAGAAAACCTTATGTACTAAATTATGTTTATCAGCAAAATGTGGGTGGTAGTAGTAGGCACATTTGACCTACAGGCTCAAACAGGCCTGCCCACAACTGCTGCAGCAAATTAATACATAAAGAAAAAAGTAAAAGAAAATTAGCATTTTGTAACTTCTTAGCCACTCCTCTGGTGTCCTTCACAAGGAAGACATTTACTTGCAAATATTCTGTGGTACAGTGTAAACACACATTTAAATATCAAATGTAATAAACTGGTACCATATTTTTCCACTGATGTGTTTGATGAATTTGTACAGTGATTTCTGCGAACAGCTTCTTAGGGAGTGGCAAATAAAGTAATTTATTTATTTTATTTATTTTTGAGTTAGACGGTCCCAGCTTAGCTATGATACAGAGTAATTTAAGGAGTGATTCATGTTCTTACACCAATTAATGGTTACTGGCATCTTGCAACCTATTCTGTTCTATTGCTCAAGAAAACTGGGAACAGCCAACAGGACAGCGTTAACAGATGTATCTGGAAACTTTCTCTCCTTAGAGGTAAAAAGCCCTTGGGACTATGATGGGAGCTGTAGGAGAAAGTGTGACTTTAGAGGGAAACTATCACAGGAAACAGACAGTGCCAAGTCCAAAAACCAGGATCCTTGTGAGAAGGAACTGCTCTCAGCATTAGACAGCTCTAGAGATGACCCTCTACCCCCTCAGGCTCATTTTCAAGGGAAAGGAGCCAATTACTGGGAGAACCTGTCTGATTTTAGAAATTTTTTTTTTTAGGTAGCAAGACCTGGGCAGCTTCCAGGGCCCACTTAGTGCTGTGGAAAACAGATAATCAAGTACAATTGTTTCCTCGCTTCTTCCTTTAAAATAAGACCCCTTTCCCTCCCCATTTTTGTCCTTTTTGTGATTTGAAAACTGTCACATCTATAAGGGATTGAAGGCGCCATTAAATAATGAAGCAGTTCTGTTCATTAAAGCTCAGTGATTTATTACCTTTGGACTAAGGGAAAGAAAACAGCCTGAAAACAGAATTCTTACATCATTTCACATTATTTCCAGCCCAGCATATCAGGCAACTGTTAGAATGGCAGATTTTCAGCTCCGTGCTCCACCAGTCCCCAGAAATGCAATGCTGGATGTCTAATCCAGCCACTTCTGTAAATCTAGTGTTTTTTAAACTCATGACTAACTACTGCCCTAAATGTCGTGTCCTACCTTCGTACAGCCAGTCGCTGAGCCCATTGAAAATTACACCTTCCTTTCCTGTGGAGACCACTCGGATGGCTTGTTTCCCCACATGAGCACAGTAATAGATGTTATTCTCAAAGATAAATATCTGATTTGAAGGGAAAAAAGAAAAAGAGAACAGCATTAAGCAGTAGCTCCATTATAAAATGTAGCATTTTGCTTTCACAATAATTGGCAGCACAAAATCACAAATCACATTTTTAGAGCGTCTTTTGTCCAAAAAAGGATTTCCACTGCTTTCTTCCAATGCCATCAGCTAATAGAAAGATGCTGATTTACAACAAACTGAAGCCTTGGTACTTTATCATAGAATCATAGAATAGATTGGGTTGGAAAGTTTGATACAAGTTTTATGTTTCTCACTCCTGTCTTTGTTTCAGAAATTGAACACTGCAGTTAGAGGGCATGACATGAAGAATGCCGTCACTCAGAATTTTGAAAAAGTGGTCCAAGACACAACAGCAGTTTGCAGAGCTGATGCTGATGCTACGTGGTGACTAAACTGGCCACTGAAAACGGCTTCTTGCTTTTTTCCAACTGCAGCTGCTTCCTTGAAACACAGCTGGCAATCTTTTAGATAAATCTGAATCTAGTTTTTAATGCAGATCCAATGAGATAACATTTGCTATTGAATAGGGAGAGTCTATGTGACTGTACCACATTGGTCAACCGGGCATGAAGACATTGGTGTTTCATCTGGGGAGCAGAAGCTTATCCTCCAAGGACACAAAGGGGTGTGCTAGACCTCCCACCCTACCCCAGCCCCCAGGTCACCTTCCTCCAGGAGGCAGGGCAGATGGGACAAAGGCCTTGGGGTCTCACCTCCCTGCCAGCATGGATGCGGCTGCCAATAACCTCCAGCCCATCTTTGGAAACCTCCTCCCTCACATTACAAGGATCTAGTGGATTCAGGTTGCTGAAAGATTGCACGATCAAAATGTCACGGGACCTCACAGCTCCTCAGGAAGCCAAAGGCAGGCTCCCACTAAGGATTGCCATTGGGCACTTCTGCCTGCCTCTGCAAACACTTTCTCACACAGCTAGTGCTGTCTGAGGGAAAGTAAATACATCTTGGAGAAGAGTTAAGAAATATAAAATTCTTATCAATCATAAAATTTCAATCCAGTATTGTCAGGAAGGCAATCTAACACAAGACTCCTAAATAAGCCCCCCATTTTTTTTTCAAGCAAGTTTTTTGAGGGTCATCAGATCTACTGCTCTGAGAACACTCCTGTGAGACAGGCTCTTCATTCGGGTGTTTAAATGCTGATCAGTGCTTTAGCCAGATGTTAATAAAAATATTTTTCCATGGCATCAGTCTTTATAATGTGGTTAAATGGTTTGTTCTGTGTTTCGCTGTCATCAATGACGCAGTTCCTGTCCCCTCACTCCAAAGTGAACCATATCCTGCTCTTGGGAGAATCATAGAATCACAGAATCGTTTAGGTTGGAAAAGACCATTAAGATCTTTAAGGTCCCTTCCAGCACTAACCATTTTAAGATTCTGCTATTCTGTGATCATTGAGCCCAACTGTTAACCCAGTGCCACATCTACACGTCCTCTAAATACCTCGTGGGATGGTGACTCCACCACTGCCACAGGCAGCCCATTCCAAAGCTTGTCAACCCTTTCAGTGAAGGAATTGTTCCTAATATTCAATATAAACCACCCCAGCACAACTTGAGGCCATGTCCCCTTGTCTTATCGCATGTTCCTTGGGAGAAGAGACTGACCTCCACCTGGCTAAGCCTCCTTTCAGGTAGTTGAGGAAAAGTTTCTCTTCAGCTTCCTTTTCTCCAGGGTGAACAATACCAGCTCCCTCAGCTGTTCCTCATAAGATTTGAGCTCCAGACCCTTCACCAGCTCTGTTGCCCTTCTCTGGACACGCTCCACCACCTCAATGTAGTGGGGGGCCCAAAACTGAACACAAGATTTGAGGTGCAGCCTCACCAGTGCTGAGTACAGAGGGACAATCATTTCCCTAGTCCTGCTGACCACACTATTTTTTGATACAGTCCAGGATCCCAGTGGTCTTCTTGGCCACCTGGGCACATGCTGGCTGATGTCAACCAGCTCCCCCAGGTCCTTTTCCACTGGGCAGCTTTCCAGCCACTCTTCCCCCAGCCTGTAGCACTGCCTGGGATTGTTGTGACCCAAGTGCAGGACATGGCATTTCACCTTGCTGAACCTCATACAGTTGGCTCTTCTTTTTTATGGGCACCACATTTGCTGAGCTCCAGTCGATTGGGACCTTCCCAGTTAGCCATGACTAATGGTAAACAATGGAAAGGGGCTCAGGGATCACTTCTGCCAGCTCCCTCAACACTCTTGCATGGATCCCTGTAGATCTGTTTGTGTCTAAGAGATGTAGAAGGTCACCAACCATTTCCCCTTGGATTATGGGGGCTTCGTTCTCTCCCCATCCCTGTCTTTAAAATATTTTTAAACTCTACTCGGTCTGCAAAGATATTCTGAGTAGGGTATCAGAAAGCTACTTAGACTGAAAGACAAATTGTTACCATAATTTAGTAGGCATTTATAGATGGGTTTTTATACACTTGAAGATATTGGAATAAATGCTATGTATCTTTACCATGACACTAGAATGTAATTTCCCATGCTATGAAAAGACAGAACTGTGAAAAATACTTGCTTTCAGTTTCTGTTTCACATCCCCTTAAAGTTTATGTTTCACCTGGAGATGAGCTGGAAAGATTCCAGAAAAAAGTATACATCCTAATTTAATTTTGGCAGCAGTTATAGTGAGTTTGCCTAAGGGTAAAACTTATGACTGAAACTGTAGCTTGCTCTTCCTTTTCAACTAAGAAGAGCTGCACTCAATTCATAGGTTTTGAAAATAAAAAATACTTTGTAGAAGATGCTACATTCTCCTTGAATTTTAATGAACAGAGGAGCCAGATAAGGGATTCCAAGTAAAGAATTTTGTGTTAGCTAGTCTGCATATGGTAGGGTTGTTTAAGCTTAAATATGCATTACAACCAGGAAGGCTAAGCAGAATAAGATACTTTGGACCCAAATAAATCCAAATCTCTGTGTCTGAGTCCTAAATGTGGTGGGGCTGCTTGGGTGGGAACTGTTCTGTGACAGGCACACAATCAAGTGGAGTTATTCAAGTGATGCAACCCTTCCCTTGCCCAGATTCTTCCAGCAAAAGGTTTAATGATATTTTGTACTGTATTAAATTTTATATGAGTTTACAGGAAAAATAAAGTGAATTGACAACCTGTGCCTGCCCTTCCCTTTGTAAAGCATTACAATGTTTTCTGTCTTCACTGTTATGTCTTTCAAAGCTTCCTTGCACTAATCAGGCTGTGTGAGGTATCTGGTAGCTGAAATGGAAAAATAATATACTGCTCTGACTTCAGACTGTCTCCCATATAATTCAGAGCCAAACTGCAGCACCTCATAGAGAATTTAAAATTATCCTGCTAACTACAGTGCCTTGTACCCTAAAAATGTCAACCATAATCAAGATAAAAGATAACTGAAGCAGCACAAGGAAGATTTCTGTGTAATGTATCTTATAAATTAAGAAAAAGCTTTTGAACTTCCTGTTATTCATCAAGAAAGAAATGTCTTTGGATTACTTCACATTCTGGGTTTGAAAGATATCTGGTGATATTATGAAATACCTATATATTATTTTTTACTGTTTTGAGTTTATGACATCAAAGCAGTGCTTTCTATCAAATGATCAATCCTGTCAGCTAATTAGAGGATAAGAAAATTTAGTAAAGAAAAATAATCAAAATATATACAGACACCACTTTCAAATTCTTTTATGCTTGCTTTACATAGCATTTCTAGTCAAATGCAAAATGATGACAGAAGGGGTCAAGCTTCGTTTTATTATTCTCTGTACAGCCGACAAAGACCAGAGCCAAAATTTCTGGTGTCTTCTCTTTCAGTGTGCATATTTGGGCAAGACTTTACCCCAGGTATTCTTGCAATATATATGCCTTAAAATACAACACTGAGCACAACTAATGGTATGGAAAAATCAAGTGTGTTGATCTTCCTGTGCTAAGTCAGGAAGATCCCCCTGTTGGATACCATGTCTGATTTCATCATGACACATTCAACATGGAGGAAAGAGAGGATATTCTGAAAGAAGTAAGAGGAGTGGAAACATCCATACATAGATTGAAGAAACAGAAACTGCTGACTCGATAGAGTGAACTGAGATCTAAGTTCTACAAGATATTGGACAGGACAGAAAAAAAAAAGGAAAATTGTCACCATTTTCTTTCTCCAAATCAACAGGGAAATGAAAGAAACCTAGAATACTTTTCCTACATGAAATCAGAATTAGCATATGGAACTCCTTGCCACTGGATCTAACAAAAGACAAGAACTTCCTTCTCTTCCTGCTGGATGTTATAACAGATGCTCAAAAGATTAAACACTTAAGAAAAATAACTAGGACATCTGAGGGGATTAAGATAAACTTTTGGGGTTTTTAAATGCATTCACTTAATCCCAGGGTAATAAAAATCAATGGGGATTTTGCTGTTGGCTTTATGTGGCTCAGGATGTCACCTGAAAGTTTCAGATATAACCCCTTTAGCCTCAGGTATCAACACACCACTAATTCGTGTGGTCTGGGAAGAAATCTCTGTCTGTTTGCAATTTGTGTTAAAACTGATTACTTCAAACCATTTGACATCCTTGGGTGACACAACTATTGGAGAAAAAATACTAGACTGATTGGACCACAAGCCTGAGATGGGAAGAGAAGTCAAAGATTAAGCATCCAGTAAAATTTATACAGTAAGGAAAATATTTGAATTGTCAGTAAATTAAACTTTATTCACTTCAAGCACACAAGAGCGTTAACACTGATTGATTTAAGGAGA
Organism: Myiotriccus ornatus; assembly: GCA_036023395.1. Classification (NCBI taxonomy): domain Eukaryota; kingdom Metazoa; phylum Chordata; class Aves; order Passeriformes; family Tyrannidae; genus Myiotriccus; species Myiotriccus ornatus. The sequence goes on along the minus strand of JAYRBT010000082.1, from coordinate 6,816,583 downwards.
ATTTCTTTAAAATGATTTTGCAACTGCTTAAGGGCTTCTTAAGTAGTGCTTTCTGCCAAACTGACCCAGAGTGGTATTAAGTAATTATGCTGCAGTAATTAAAATACTGGTACTTTTAAATGGATTAATTTATGGAGCTTTTCAGGAATGCAATGACAATAATCTCTTTAAGACCACTTCAAAAGTCACAGTGACCAATTATTTTGAGCAGGTGAATACTAAATCTCCTTTTACAGTTGTTCAACCCACCCTCCTTGCAGCCAAAGAGGTGTGCGAAAATCCTGTTTCTTCATAGAGCAAAGGAAAATAAATTCATGTGCACTGATCTGCATGTTTACTGCTCCTATTTATTTTCCAGCTGTAAGGTGGCTGTCTAAGTTTATGTTCTCTTTACCCCACCATTTCTAACAAGTATAACTTGTCAACTGAATGAGCTGCATCACTCAAATTTAGCATCTCTAAGCATAAAGTTAGTGCCTAGGTGCTTATTACTTTAAATTATTAGCACATTGAGAAGTGTGAATGTTTCCTACACATTAAAAGACAGCTTTCCAAACTGCAAGGTGAGCCCACAGGATTTATCTATGAGAGAACAGAAAACGTGGAAAGGTTGTCAATTCAACATGGAGAGTTTGATCAACAAGAACTGGCCTTCATGTATAGACAGGCACAAAGTCTTGGCTTGACACTGTTTTAAATTCAAAATCTGTTCAAGCTTCCTCTGAGGCTTAAAAAGATCAGACACAAAATGGAAGACACAGTGAGTGGGGAGATAGAACTACAAATCAACATGCTAGTCTCTCCTCATCCCACATAATGTACTTCATTGTTTTTTGGTTTTAAAGTTAAAGCCTTCTTTTATTTTTTTCTCCTTCTGCTCTTTTGTTGGAGAACCAGTTTACCTGGGAGTGTATTCTGAATAATAATAAAAAAAAGACACAATAATTTCAAAATTTTGTGCATCTCTCATAAATGCTTCTATTTATTTTGTAGAATCAGTAAAAAGATCTGTGTGAAGTGACAGAACCACCGCTGGTCAAAGCTGAGCCCATCAGGGATGCTGGTAATGCCCGTGTGACAATGTATTTATCAAAGGGCAGAAATGCTGGTTTTAGATATGTGAGAGAGGAGTGAGAAAATGTGACAAAAACAGCCCTGCAGACACCACAGTCAGTGGAGAAGGAGCAGCCTGTACTGGGGCAGATTTGCTGCAGGAGACCCATGGTGGAGCAGCCTGCTCCTGAAGGACTGCAACCCATGGCAAGGACCCAGGTTGGAGAAGTTCGTGGAGGACCATCTGCCATGGAAGGACCTCACACAGGAGCAGGGGAGGAGTGTGAGGAGGGAGGAGCAGCAGAGAGGAAGCGATTTGAACTGACTGCTACTCCCATTCTCCCTCCTCCTGCACCACTCAGGGGGAGGAGGTAGAAAATTCAGCAGTGAAGTTGAGCTCAGGAGAAGGGAAGAGTGGTGGGGGTGGGGAGGTGTGTTTGTTTCACTTTCACTGTCCCTCTCTGTTACAACTAACTGGCAAATTATGAAATTTGTATTGCCCGTGATGGTGACTGGTGAGTGATCTCCATGTCCTTGTCTCCACCCACGAGCTTTTCATAGTATTTTCTTCCCCAGGCTCATGGAGGACAGGGTGTGATAGAGCAGCTTGGTGGGCATCTCGTTGCTAGCCAAGGTCAACCCACTACAATAACGCCACAGTTTAATCAAGGACATTTTTTTTTTAACTTTTCAGCATAGGACAACTTCCTTAAAATATTTTAATTCCTATTCATTTTCTTTTGGGTGTCAATGATAGGAACATCTTGTGCTGAACTGTATATTAACTATCTACATATTTATATGGTGCTATCCATCACACTGATCTGAAAGACTCAGGAAAATACACAGATTTACTTTCTCAATATATCTAGGAAGCAGAAAAGTATTATGTCTTTATTTATATGCTAAATAGCTGGTCGAGGTCTGTAACAGAGTCACGGCATGTAAATGGGGTTTGGAAGTGTCAGATCATGAACACAAGTAGTTTTGATTACAATCAAGCTCTTCCTGGAAATGCACATGCAGAAAGACCTCTCCCTTCTCTCAATTTCTAGCACCCTCTAATTCCATCTTGATATTTTGGAGACATCCCTTCTCATGACAGTTTTGTTTTTTCACTGCCATAAGAAATGTGGAAGTTGAGGACTGTGAAAATGAAAAGCTGCAAAGAGAAGGATTCCCTGCTGTTTGTGCAAGTTAAAATTTGTCTGTACTACGCAGAATTAGCATGCCCATCCTCAGCCATGTAGCACCTTGAAGCAGATACAGTAATTGTGTTTTCATTTTGTGATGTCAGGGAAATCTGATGAGCATTGTACCAGAAAGGCCTTGGCATTTTGCTGTTATTGCTCTTCCATCAGCGTTAGCTGAAAAATGTGTGATCAATTCAAAATCAGCTCTAAAGCCTGTTGTTGACTGACTATGCATTATTTAATGAATACTCTGCCAATTTCTTCTTTTGAACCTCATAAAATGCAAACTTTGATGTTCAAATAGCTGCCATTAATGCATTCCGTCATTAGTGTTGTTCTTAATGCATATGACATGATTACACCAACTCTTATGAGTTCTTCAAAAAAAGGAAATAAAACCATAAACTGCTCCTCATCAGTGAGCTTATAATAAGAGCTAGTATTTTAATTAGGCTTTTCTTCTTGCCATTTAAATATAGTTTGATAACAGGTGGTAAAAAAGATGTAAGACAAAAAACTTCAAAATATTTTCATTCTCTCCATCAACCGGTTCATGTTCACAATTTAGGAAAGAAGCAGATAGCAATTATGATGGAGCAGTGAGATAAAGAATTTATAAATCAACTTTTTTTTCTTTACAAAATGAAAAGTCATTATTAAGACCAGTGATGAAACAATGAAACTCTTCCACACAACCAGCACATCACAGGGAATCACATCTTGATAAATAATTGACAGAAAAGGCTACAGTTTCAGTTTTTCATACCAGGGTTTACCTTTGCTTTAATTCAAGGCAAGAAGGTAACTCCTTAAGACAGCAAGGCTTTAGAGGACATAGCAGTTTCTGAAGGTATGCCACAAACAGCTAAAAGATATTTTAATTCAACTTTACCACGCCCAGAGGTGGGCAAAGGTGATATTTAGACCAAAGCAAGGACTACACCAGTTTAAAATGATTCTGCAGGAAAGCTTTTAGGACAGAAAGCTGAGATTACCCCAGGGGACCACTAAAGCCAGAGAATTCAGGAGTACAGATTGAGGCATATAAGAACTGTGCTGATCCATGAACACATCAAAACTAGTCATGGCTTCTCATTGGGGATCGAAGTCTTGGACACATCTGATATCAGTGGTGTAACAGCTTAACTGCATGGAAATCAATTCAGTGAAAGTAAGTGCAACTGTTTCTGCAAAGGAAGTCATCAGATTTACTCTAAGAGACAAAAAAAAATCTGCTGCCTTCAGTGGCCTTGACTGCACATCCAGGAAAGGAAATGCAGCAGAATCGCCACTTTTAAACTGTGCAAATCTCCTGATTTTAGCCATATATTCTTGGAAATTGCAAATATCCCTTGTAAAATAAACACTAGGAGCTTCACTTTGCTTTCATCACATGTGATCAACAAAGAAACTAAGAAGTCAGAGAAAATAAAAAAGCGTTCCTACATGTCTTCAAATAAAAAAATGTTTTCTATATCTATGAGCAGTGTCTAGAGCTCCATGAACAGCATCTTAAGAGCTGCCAAGAGAAGATGTCGCTCTCAGGGTATGGAGGAGAATTCTCTCTAGGGCTGGGGGAGATGGTCACCTTGCTTGCAGGAGGTGGGAATGGGTGGAGGAAGTGAAGAAGGAGTGGGAGACTTTGCATCACCAGATATGTCAAAAAGGATGTTAAAGGACCTTCCCTGAAACCCTCTGCGAGAGGAGGGGCAGGCAGAGTCTGAGATGACTGTGCTGGTAAATGGAGACTCCTGAGAAGGGGAAGGCTGGAGAGTGGTGACTTCAGGCTCTGTGAGGAGGGGTCCTGATCTGCTGACAGAGCTGGAGCTACAGACCAGGTTCAGTGACAGACCACGCTAACAAGAAAGGTTGATGTGGACAAGAGACACCCCAGTGAACAGGGTTGAAGAAGGCTCACCTCAAACAATGCACAAAGAGAAGGAGAAGATGTGCACACAAGTCCATGAGGAAAGCTTTCATATTTTACCAAGGAAACTGTCACAGCTGGGTACCTCTGTGTGCCTGAACCCTAATGCTTGCAGCATGGGGAATAAACAGGAGGAATTACAGAACCACAAAATATTCTGAGTTGGAAGGGACCCAGTTTCTGAAGGAAAGGACAAGGATCATCCAGTCCAACTCGTAAGTGAATGGCCTCTATGGTGATCAAACTCACAACCCTGGCACTGTTAGCACTGTGCTCCTACCAGCTGAGCTCATCTCATTAAGGCTTGTGTGCAGCTGTAGAGCTACAGTCTCAGTAGGATCACAGAGACGTGGTGGGACAGCTCATACTGCAGGGCTGTGATGGAGGACACAGGCTCTTTGGGAAGGACAGACCAAGACACCAAGGAGGAGGAGCTTCCCTTTATGCAACAGAGCAGCAAAGATGCCTGGAGCTCTGCCTGGTGATGCATGAAGGGCCAAATGAGAGCTTACAGGGCAGGATTAGCAGGCTTAGCAGGATTAGCAGTGTGGGTGATGCTAGGGTGAGCATCTGCTGCCAACTGACTGGTCAGGATCTTCAGTTACTTCTTCATGCAACTGCAAGAAGCTTCACATGCAAGAAGCCTCACATTCAAGTGCCCTGGTCCTCATGGGAGACCTTAACCATTATCTGCTGGAGGGTCAACAACATGGACACAGCAACCCAGGAGGTCTGTGGAGGGCATTGATGACATTGTCCTGACGTAACTGATCAAGGAGTTGACGAAGGGAGATGCTCTGCTGGTCCTCACACTTTCAAACAAGGGTAAACTGCAGGGCAAGGTGAGAGCTGGGAGCAGCTGAGGCTGCACAAACCATGAGGCGGGGAAGTTCAGGGTCACAAGAAGAAATATCATGGCAAAAAAAGCATTAAGCTCTGGAATTCAGAAGAGCAGCCTTTGGCCTGTTCAGAAACTTTCCTGGAAGAATCCCATATGGATTTTCTCTTTGAAAATCAGGAGAGTTTCTAAGATCTTGTGGGTTTAAAGGTCTTTAGAGACAATCCAAAATTGGCAAAACTAATACTCTAGATAAATGTCCCATATAACTGACTATAGGAGTAATGACATTTCCATGATATAGAGACACATTTCCAAAATTTTTCCTTTCAAACTGGATACAGAAAAGTTTTTTTTCCCCCTTCATTCTCCCATCTTAAGTCCTTCAGTGCATTAATATTCTTCTCAGGTTTCAACAAGCATCCTTACAAGCCCTGTGCATTTTCATTTGTATTCTGTGAGCAGGTGAGTCCACAACACACACAGATTCTAATCACACCTTGAATCTGCCAAATAAACAATTATCATGATTCAGGAGATTTAAAAATACGTGTTTCAAGAAAAACATCCTGTCCTATTTTCTGTTCTTCAGGGAAGAAAAGATGGTTTGTTTCACCTCCACAAAGAGAACCGTGTCTGCTTGGATTTCATTGCCCTGTATTCTAATGGGGTTATTTTAATTTATAACTGCCTTGTTACATAAAAAGAATGAAACAGTAAACGTACCATTTAGTACAGAACTCTGATTCTGCTTTTAAGTTCTGCTTAATGGATTATCTTGTATTCTGTAACCTAATATCACTGATGGTTATGTACAGCATCACTATAAATTAGATTATTTAATGTGATATGATTCAGTGTTTCATTTAAAATATTTTATTGTGTTATAGAATGAATACCTGACTAAGGAGAGCACAGATATTATTTGTGTCAGCATGAAGAAACTGGCAACTGGGATTCAGGATTCTTCCAGGTGCACATCTGATCTTGCACAGTGAGTCAGTCAGTGTAATATTCCTCTTTAATTAAAGGCTTAGTTGTAGAAAAAATCAACACCTATTCCAGTAGGTGAAGAGAAGAGCTAACAGAACTGTTCCTGAAGCTTTTTCATGTCTCTGACAAGTGGCTGTTTCTGGGGAAGGAGAGACCAACACCACAAATGAAGGTGAAATGCTCCTCGGTCCCTTGGGTGGCACTGCTCAGCCCTGCTCGTGGCATCCCAACGTCTGTCACTTCATCATGCTCTCAGCAATGATTGCTGCTACCTAAAGTAAAAGGTACCTATTTTCATGGCACAAAACAGCAGCTTTCATAACACAACACTTTTCAAAAGCATTTACTTCAGTGGACATCATCTACCAACCACGGCTTTGTAAGATGCCAGGAGCCCTTAGACAACTAGATACTTCTAACAGTTAGACCTCTGAAATGAAAGCTGCCCTTCACAGAAAAGGATTGTTCAATATCCATGAAGCACAACTGAACCTGAAGGAATTTCCGCAATAGGAGGGAATTATTTTCAGTGGAACTGACCCAGCGCTGGAATATTTTATTTTATGCAGGTTCAGTTGCACATAAGGTAACGTGGTAACACGTAAAGAAAGAGAACTCAGTGCTTTCCCTGAAGTAAAACAAGATGGTGAATTGCTCTAAGCATGTACATCCATTGATATATACACTTGTTGTAGGTACAGACTCAGTTGCCTTAATGGAGAGTGTGATTGTCTGCAACATTTAATGCATTAATTCTGTAAGTCTGCTCTAAGTTAGGAATATATTGCTGTAACTTAACCAGAAAGCAAAGTCACATAGATAAAGTCACAGAGGAAGCCTGAGGCAGTGTCTCACCCCCAGGGTGATGCCTGTATCAACCTATGTCTCATATTTGGGTGTAAGGGTGTTTACTTTCTGATTTATTTGTAAAACTTCTATGGCAAACAATCTGTTTCATTTTTTTACCTCTGAAATCTTTCACGCCCACAAAAAGAGCAACATCTAATTTAAAATAAAATCAGTTGCATCTTTTTTTTCAGTAACATTTATCGTAGCATCTTCAATTATCTTAAATATCTTGTTCTTTTGCCACTGATGAAGGTGCAGTACCAAGGATGCTGAGAGGGAAAGGGACAGGACCATTCTCAGCAGAGCTCATAACACTGACTGGGCAAAAGCCTCCCTTTGGGGAACAAGGACCCAACACAACAAGCCCACTGATGCCAAAGGAGTGACAAGGATGTGCAAAGTTAAAAATAGGACACTACTGCCACTGTAACCAAAGAGCAGAGCATCAAAGGAGAAAAAATCCCAATAGACGAAAGAAAACTTAAACACAACACTTTTCCAGTGGAATTATTTGAACAAAGTGAGAGCAGAAGGAAAAGGGAATCCCCAACAGGAGCAACATGTCCAGGTGTTTGGGCTCTGTGTAATATATCTTACTAGAATTTCCCTAAAAAAATCATATTCTGACACTGGAAAAGGGGATGAGGAGGAGATGGCACATTACTGTGCTGACATTCTTGTTTTTCCACAATGGAGGGGCCATGTAAAAAGTTGTCCGAATATCCCTTACCATGCTTAAAAAGAGCTTATATAGACATCTGAGGGTGGTGGTGGTGGGGGGGAAGCTTTTCTTTCTTGCAGCTAGCAAGATAAGCAAGCCAGAATAATTACATACAGCAGACCACAGCTAAATATTGATTCAGATGGTATTGAAAAAAGACAAGGTGAGAGGAGAGCAGCTTGAAAATAATGATGTAAAAATCTATGAAATAATGGTAGAGACAAATAGACCTACAGCAATTATACACAGAGCAGTTCAAAAGCCCTGCTGGAATAGGAACAACAGCAGATGATTCAGTGCCTCCTGTGAAAATGGTCCTCCTCCCTTGATATCTGTGCAGCCCTTCTGCCTGGAACTAAGCTGGCATGACAGGCACAAATTCAGGCAAGGAAAAAAATTCTAATTAGAAGAGTCACTCCAGTTTAGTTCCAGATGTCATCACTGAACCAGATTTTTTTGCATCTACATATCCCGGCTGGCAAAACATTGTACTACAGCAAAGATAACAAACAAGATGGGTAGGTTCTGGTCACATGCAGCAGGATCTATCATTCAAATGTTTGAAGGAAATCCAGTATTTCCCTTAATTGTATTGCACTTTTTAAACAGCAATATGTATGACAATAAGCTATTTACCAGCTTCAGCATTCACTGTTTGAGGGCATCTCCAAACCCCTAACATGGTAGGGGCTGAAAGAATCACTCCTCCTTTTTTTTTTTTTTTTTTCCCTGGCATTTCCATTTCACTGAAATAGAGATTTCTTAATGCATCTTCTGCTCCTGCTGCAAAACTGAACTTTTGTTACCTTAGAACCAATTACAAATTTGATTGAAGCACAATCTACAAAGAATAAGAGTTAGTTCCTGCTCCAAAGGGAGTTGACACTGGAAAAGGCTCATTGCCTACGAATGCAGGAAAACCCCATTTTGACCCTTTTGTGGGGCTGCAGTAAGTGCAAGGGCACACAAAGCTCCCAGCAACCCTAATCCTCTTCCTGTATGTTTTTGGTACTTAAAGAAAGAGAGTAAACAGTAATAGGCTGACTGGCCAGGGGAACCTTCAAAAAAATGTTTCTCTTCCTTGAAGAATAAATACTATGATTTATGAGAGAGATTTTTTAGAATTATAACTGCTGCCTTTAAAGTTGTGCAAAACTGCTTCCCCCAGCATCTGACGTGTCACCATTACCATTAATATCTGTCAGGACTGTTACAGATTCTGATTTAAAAAAGGAAAAAAAAAAGAAAATAGTAGCACAGCAGAAGTTCTTCTGCTTTTGAAATTGGAGTTTAACAGCTCCTGTGAACTGTATTTAGTGCTGTCAACGCAGACAAATATTCACTGCATTTTATCAGAGCAGTCCTCCTGCTTCCTCCTGCCTTTGGCAATAGGGCCCACGGATATTCCTAGCTTCTCCCTAAAGCACATATTTTGAACCTGGATGTGCCCATTTCAGGATAACTTAGATAAAAGCCTCCCAAAAGCTTTGGATTTATTTGCTGAGCACCTTAGCTGCAGATATGCACTGGACTCCTGAAGCCCTCCCTGACTTCAGCAACGCTGACAAGCACAACAGCAAAGGAAACCTCTTCACATTGCACTTTCTGGATAAATAGACTGGTCCAAGCCTGTCAGCCACACAACTTTTATGAAAGCTGAGTTCAAGACCATAGTAACTATTAACCTTTGCTTAGATACTATTGGGGCAAATGTACCACGGGAATCTCACGTGAGGTCTCGGCAGATGGCCTCACTCAAGGAGATGTAGTGTGAGGAAGCTGCTAAAATATTCCAGAAGGATCAATTAACTGAAGATTTTTTTTTTTTGGTGGCAGAATTAAAAGTTTAAAAGTGAGTAGCTGTTGAGTCATAGACGGCATGATCAGAAGAAGAGAGGAAATCTGAGTGAAGACTCTTATGCAGATAAACACACCCAGAACAGGGTACAGCTAACACTTTTTTTTTGCAGTCCTGTCATGGCACCCACATCCTCATAATGTTGGAAAGTGTCACACAAACTGAGGATAATACAACCTATTCACTAAAAAAAACATCAAGCACCATGCTGAAGGCCAGTGGGCTGATGAAACTGCATACTAAGTGTGACTTTGTGCTGTCGGGTGCACCACGGAAAGGATGGATTTTTCCACAGACATTTTGCAAAGTCATTTACACCCACAAATAGCAAATATATCATGCTGCAATTCCAAGTTAACAGTGTTTTTCACTCATTCTACAAAGGTATGAACGATGGCTCATGTTGTAGGACAAATGAGAGGAATGAGCCCTTTATAAACACCCAGATTTAGGGAATGTGTTCCCTCTCGCAGTGAAATTAGTGGCTCTTACTATTGACTCTGGAGCTCATACTGGTAAGGGCCCCACACTTCCAACAGTTTTGTAAGACTTTTAATTTGTTAAGACTTTGGCTGAGATCAGAGAAAAGCTGAAGCATTTTTCTGAGGTGCCAGATGTGAAGGGTTCCATTCTGATCTTCTGACACAGATTTGCTCTGATCCAGTATCTGCCATTATTTGAACAGCTCAGTTGGCATGTGTGGCATTCTGCAGCCTAGTAAGAAGTCAAGAACCATGCTCTAAGGAGTTCATCATCTAAAAATTGGCATATAATTTAATGAGAAAGGACAAAGCAAAACAAGATAAATAGCAAATTGCTCCTGGGAATGTTTCACTACTTATTTTTAATCGTAGAGAATGCAGATCATTCAGGCTGCTTCTGTTTCAGATTTGTTTCTTTTTTGAATGATTAGACATGCAAGAGAGAAAGAGGTCAGGCACAGCAACCCAAAGTTCCCCTAGGAAGCATGAAATAGAAGCTACAAAGGGAATAAGAATTTTGGAATCAAAACCTCTTACTCTCCTGCCCTGCCTCTCCTTTGTGCTGCCAAAAAAGAACAAACCAGGAGATTTCTAGGGGAAAGCTTTTTCATTTCCTGAAAATTGGGGTATCTTCAAGGTGATACAAAACCCATCTGCCCTTTGCTCCCACTTTTCCTGGGAGATGCAGCATGAAATTGGATTGCAGCCTTAACAGAGGGATGCTGCTGTGTGCAGCACCAGGGCTGGCACACACAGGCACCTTACTGCTGCTGTAGGACCATCCTCAAATATTCTCACAGATGTTTGGCCCTGTAACCACCTGAAACCAGGGAAGCTGGCATGTAGTTCCCAGTATTTTACTCCTTTCCGTCCCAGTCAACATATTTTCCCTCCTTCTCCTGCAACACAACTCAGTGTACACTTAGGAAAAACACATTCACACAATCAAATTTTAATAGACTTTCATTTTTCTCTGTCTATGCATTTGATGTTGTCTCCACAAAAGGTGACATGAATTTTGCTGGCAGTTATATTCTGAGTAACCCAATTAGTTCTGAAATACAGAACAGTGAGCATTGTGTTTTTCTCTCATTTAGAATGTTTGTAAAAAATTTTTTTTTTAAGCTTCTTTGGCAATTCTCTGCTGATCATTGGATATAAATAGATTATATCGATGCATGTAAAAGCCTGATTATTTTATAAACTACACCTATAAGTTTATTTCAAGGTAAACTGGCAAGGAAAAGAGCATAGAGGCATATATGTTAGAAGATAATGCTTAAACTACGAGCGAGGTGCTCTTCACCTACCCTGATTCCAAATGCAAAAACAGGGAATAGAGCTCAATTACAGGCCAACAATTTTACATATTTTGAATTAAAAAGAAAAAAAAGTAGCATGCAGAACAAATCCACTGTAGCAAGACATTTTACAAGATTCATATGGAATTCAACAGCTACTTAAAGGCACTTAAAATATATATAGCATGTATCCCACAGAAGGAGCATGTACTAAACCTGATGTGTTTAGGAATTCTTAGGGCTTTAAGTTTTCCCTCTAAATTTCTTAATGAAATATGGTGGAAAGTGGTATTGGTTATTTCAGCATTAAATGATAAAGTTGAGAGTAAAGAAGAGTTTTCTTCTCCTGGACTGTATGTAGTGCCTGTTGTATATATAATTTATTTATTTTGATAGGAGTACTTTTCCTTTCTGTATGGTTATGTAGAGAATGCATGGTAGAGAAGGCAATGGAGGCAGTAAATGGAGACATCCTGACTTTGGGATGAAAAAAGTTAAATCTTCTTTCCAAAGTGGAAGTTAAGTAAACCCATTCAGCGTGGTAAGATGAACATGAGTGTGAATCAATAATGTTCTGTGACACAAGGGGCCCAAGGCACACAAGTTCACAGCAAAACGGTGTTAAAGAAAAGAAAATTCACTTGTGAAGTAGAAAACATCACGAATGCAACTCAATATTAGCTTTTAATTAGGGGATGTATTTTTTCCTATACATTGTTAAACTCAGTTTGTTAGACTTAAAATAGAGCTAGTGAACAGTGAATTAAAAAATACTGCTCTGTTTTGGCTTTATTTGCTATGTCCTAAAGGTATTCCCTACACACAGTGGAGGGGTTGGAGCAACATGATCCTTAAGATCCCTTGCAACTCAACTCATTCTGTGATTCTATTTTTGAATATAATGTATTATCAACTCTTTGTACATTATCACCAGTGGGCCAGAAGTGCAATGATGAGGTTCCACTGGTCTTCCCCAATGAACACAAAGGAAAGAGCTTGGCCATGCTCAGACCCCAGTCCCTGTGAATCGACACAAACTGCTCAGTAGTGATCTCTTGGGCAGCAGACTATGGAGTTTGAAACGGCACATGTTAGAGGATGGAATTTGTACACGTGTGTGCAACAAAAGCAATGAGCTTTTCAGAAGTCATTTTGCATAGAGGTTAAGGCTGCTGCATCACCTCTCTGATCAGATTTGAGGTCGATGATCTCCCTGATGGAGCAGAGGAGAGACTTCCCTGTTCCTGTATCTGTTATGTTTTTTTATCCAACTTGATTTGCAGTCTGGCAATTATAATGTCTCCTGTTGCTGTTTTTTAAATCACAAAATTTGAAAACAATCTAGTTAAGGCCACAGACAAACAATCCCCAAGAGAGGACTGGGGACAGAAGACATATGCCAGATTTTTCTCATATAATGAGCTTTCAAAGCTCATTTCTTGGTATTAGACTTCCATATAAAAAAAGAAGTTGTCATTTTTTCTTTTCTTCTTACAGTAGAGATAGTTTGGAATATGCAGAACCTTAATGTGGGATTTGCATCAGGATATGAAGCCAGGAAATACATGCTCTGAAAAATGGGCACATCCAGGATGGCCATGGCTGAGGGATAAAATACTAGAGATTTCAGGATTGTTTCAGTATGAAAAGCTCCATGTAATATAATGAATCCCTGACAAGTGATCTCGTTGGTTTTTTTAAACAGGTCTGAAAACTTTCCAGAATACACTTCTAATTCTGTCTATTTTACAAACAACTACAGGGCAAATTCAGGGCAACTCTGTTCCAGAAAGCTTCATTCTCCAAACAGGGCTGCTAACATTAACATGTCCCCAGTGCCAAGTTTGCAAGTCTGAAGATGCCCTTGTGAAGCAATGAGATGTGAACTAAATCACACTGTCTGTTATCTCTATAATCTGTCCTGTGTCCAACACTGGGAGAAGCAGGTGCATCCTCTCAAAAAGCTTCCATAAAGCGTTCTTTCTTTGCAGTTTTAGACACAAATTCTCTGCATTGAATGTATATATTTGGGAATTTTATAAATAAATTTCGATAAAACAAAACAATCCCCATAAAGATGCTAGAAGCTACCACATATGTTTCAAGAATCTAGTCAATAAAGAATTGTTCTTTCTTTACTTCCAAGCAGTAGCAGCATGGTGTCTAAATGCATTTGCACACTTGTTCTTTCTCTTACCAGCTGTTGCCCTTTTGGACCCCAACCAGCATACTGAAGCTTTGCATCGCTGACCTCAGGGGGGTACAAATCCTGAGGATCCCTGCAGAGAGAAAAAATTAAGATTTCAGCTTCAGAAATATCCTTGTTTCAGCTGAAACATGAATACACATGAATACACATGAATTTGTAAGATGTCTTTCACCTGGAATCATCCAATAATTATTGCTAGATTTCAGTAGACTTTTTTACAGTAAGGTAAACACTACACCACTAGCAAGTGTTGGTAATGTCAAGAATTTGAGTGACAATTTCTGCTTCTTACTAATAAAAAGTTAAACATATTCGTTCCCCTGCTGACTTGTCTAAGCCTCAAGAATTCTATTTATCAACACTGATGATGTCCACAAATGATAAATAATAATTATATCTTTGCATCCTACTGCCACAAGAAAAATATAATTTCATTTTCTTCACCCCATGGCTTTTCTAATAATTTCCCTTTGAACATGATGGCAGAAAAGTTTAGCAGCTGTATAACAACTGGTATGCGTCCTGGCTTCAAAAGGAAAAGCTCCTTTATTACCAAATATCTAATTTTTAGACAATAAAATCAAAATGCTTCTCTAGTTCTTTCATCCATTACCTTCATTTTGTAGCAGACCATCAGTGAGACATAACAAATACAATACAGAAGAAGGAGGTTCTTTTTGGTAAATGTCAGAGCAGCATAACGTCATTTTATCACAGCACAGATAGCACTGACTTAACTGTATTTATTCCCAGCTCAAATAATTACATTACATATTCTGAAGTCACACTGGTACAACTCTGTGTATAGTAACATTCTACAAACAAGAACACTAATAAAGCCTGTATACAATATGCCTCATTAACAGATCTCAAACTGCTTGGAAAAGTAAGGGTATTATCATCACTGGCATACAGACAGGAATAAAAAGGCAATTTGAGGCAAACATCACCTGAAATCAGAGAAAAGAACCAAAGCCTTCCTAGCCTTTAAGCAAAAGGCCTCCTTGAATAGTGTTTTCCAGGCCATGTTTTCAAAACAGAACAAAACTGAATGTAATAATTAGACACTAACTGAATTCTCCTTATTGCCTGTTTTGGGACCTGGTGCTGCACCACAGTTACACTCCAGCTCTGCTGTCTTGGCCAGGAAGTCCCTTGGCTGCACATTCCCAGTGCACTGGTACTGTTACAGCAAGTTCAAACACAGCAGCAGGAGGAATGTTCAGAACTGATTTTGTGCAATCTTTCCGAAGTGAAAAAGCTATAATCTCCCATGAACTCCTGATCTACGACCAGCCACAATAAAGGTAGCCAAGGTGACGACCCCCCATGGCCACACCCCTTCCACAATTCTTGCAGGAGGAGGAGGAACTTCCACTCTCCCGCTAGAAGGTCCATATCAGTGATTATAAACTTTAAACTGAAGTGCTCAAGGTCACCGAATTAGAGAATCATAGAATGGTTTGGGTTGGAAGGGACCTGAAAGATCATCCAGTTCCAACCCTCCTGCCATGGGCAGGGACACCTTCCACTAGATCAGGTTGCTCAGAGCCCCATCCAACCTGGCCTTGGACACTTCCAGGGATGGGGCACCCACAGCTTCTCTGGGCAGGCTGTGCCAGTTTCTCACCACCCTCCTAGTAAAGATGACAGGTTTGATGCAGATGGGATGCATTGAGAATGTGGAGGGCCAGGAGTGGGTTGCTGAGGTACTGACACTTCAAATCTGAATGTACCGTAGGGTGCCCAGATAGCTTTTGGCTGTACATGCAAAGTGCCACCAACAGCTGCTGCCAGGAGAGTAAAATTACATCTTTTCTTATGGTTTTCACCCACAAGTGTCTCTGTGGGTAGACTAAAGTAATTTTTGTAAGGTATGGATAAGGGAACACAAAGCTCTCATACTGAGAGCAGCCACACAATTCCCATTCCAGTAAAAAGACTAGACCTACAACTTGTTCTGGATCTTTTCAAGCTTGTATGCATTACCTGCTTAAGTTTCCAGTCAGCTATGACTGTTAGCAATCAATCTCTTTGGTTAGCTATCTTGATTATCTTAACAGAGAGTAACCTCTGAGCACAGAAGGAAAAGAGAAAAATAGTGAATCAAATCAAAACCTCTTGTGGGAGAAAAAGCTGTACTTCACTATTTGTCAAGTGAACTATCTAGTTCTTAGGTTATTTTACCCATGGTGAGAAGAAGAGCAAGAAATTGCAATTAGGAGAGGGAATACTATCCCTAAATAAACAGATTATACAAATTGTGAGAACTTAAAGCTGTAATGCTTCAGATAACACAGGTGAAGCTAAGGGACAGACATGCCAATTACAGCGAATAATTCAGACCAGAGCTCAGACAAGTCCTGTCAGTTCTGCTCACTGCATCATCTTTTAGTAGAGGAAAACTCTAATGCAATGAGAAATGCTGCATAAACCAGCTTTGGCAGCTGATAAGGCAGAAGGAAAGGCACCCCACTCAATTTATCAGCAAAGAGCTCTGCTGCAGACAAAAAAAAAAAAAATAAAGTCATCTTCCCTCTCCTGGGTATGGCCAAGGGAAAACAGAATTGCATCTCCTGAGTTCTTTCTTAAGTTGTTGGGATGGCTGGGAAACATCCTTTGTAGCAAAACCTTGCTTGTTTGCCTTGAAACCTTTTGACAAATATATGATAGAAGGGCTGGCTGATGGAATTGCCTGTTGTCTGGAGGTGCCTGATTTACAAACCTAGTTACCATAAACTGCCTCTATGTTCAGGTAACATCAGGTACATCCAGGTTGTGATGCAGACCACTGAAGGCAGGTGGTAGCCAGGCATCCATCCTCATGCTGTGAGCTATTCCTTTCTACCACAGGCTATAAAAGCAGACCAAGATCCTAGTTTCTGCCCACAAATGTTCCAGAGAGATGGACGAATTTGTCGTGGTAGGTTTTGGCGTGTTCCTCATCTTCCAAAGAGATTCTTCTTCCCTGGAGTAGCAACACTCACTCACTCGCCTGCAGCAAACTTCAGTATCATGTGCAAGGGGTTGGAGAAGACATCCCTCCTCGCCAAGCCTGATCCTTCAGGCTTCAGACAAACTGCAGGAGTGACCTGGAGATGAGCTGCATCAGAAGTGGCCAGGGGAGACCAGGCTGTCAGCAAGCCCAAAGGCAGTACAAAAATGTGTTCACTTACTGGTGAACCTGACCATGAAAGATCAGATTCCCAAACATTTACTTGGGCTATGTTGGGTGCGTGGTCTGTGGCAGAATATAAGTGAACTCCCTCCCTGGTAGCCCCAAGAAACCCATTTAAAAACCCGTTTTCATAGACTCATAGGTTGCTCTGGGGTGGAAAGGACCTTAAAGATCATTTAGTTCTAACTCCCCTGCCATGACCTGGGATGCCTCCCACTAGACCAGGTTGCTCAAAGCCCCACCCAGCCTGTCCTTGAACACTTCCAGGGATGGGCTATCCACAACTTCTCTGAGCAAATTATATCTTCACTAACTATATCTTAATT
>JAYRBT010000082.1:6754294-6799555 GCA_036023395.1 Myiotriccus ornatus | reverse complement strand
GTCCTTGAACACTTCCAGGGATGGGCTATCCACAACTTCTCTGAGCAAATTATATCTTCACTAACTATATCTTAATTTCTCTGTGCTATTATATGACCTAGAGAGAGAAGGGGGAGGATGAGCTGTCTACACAGCTGCTCTGGGTGAGAGCTGTGAGTTGTGCTGTGTTGCCATGGGTTGTGCTATGGCCACAACCCTCTAATGCTCTTCTTGAGAAAGCTCCTAGGGATCCTCAAACTGAAAAACCCTTTTGGAGAGCATCTGTCAAACACATTTCCAGTTATCCCATATTATTCTGGACCTTTAACTCTACTTGGTAAAATTCCCTTAAGGCAGTCAGACCTACATCCCTGGCGCTCTTGTCCACTTTACAAGTGTTGCATAAATGGGATCTCATGTCAGCCAGTTCCTTCTGGGAGGTATGTTATTACTACTAAGCTAACAGTCCTCCACTGCTACACCCTTCCTTCTCCTCCAAAAACAACCTGCTTAAAATTCCCCTGTATTTTTTTCCTGAATCAATCAATATTGTGGGTCATCTCAGCCTCCACAAAGAACCAGTGCTCCTCACAGACCCTCATAATTAGGGCTTGTTTGGATTTGAGCCTGTCCCTTGTGAGCTCATTTGTGCAGGATGCTGGCTTGGAAATGGGCAATTCCAAAGGCAGTCTGTATATCTCTGGTTCCTGGTTTGGATGAAGAACCAGCTTCACAGCATCCCCACACCATTTTCACTATTTCCTTATGAAAAAGAACCTTAATCTTAATTTCCAGCCAAAGAAACGGCAAGGCCTTATTAAATGGTTGCCATTATTTCTTTCATCTCTTAAAATGACTGATTTTAAAACCTGGGAAAGAAGGAAATAATAGCATTGTTTTAGGCCAGACAGAATATGGAGCAGGTGCTGTATAAACTCTTCCACACTAAGATGACATTGTCTGGATCAGAGGCTGTTGAATTGCTCCAGACACAGGTGTGACATCAGCACAATGTTAAAAAACCATTACTGAAATAGTAAATTGAGAAATGTGCTCGTTTAGATGAAGTTTTCTTCCAGAAAGTCTCCCCTCAAAATTTCTGAACAAGGAAACTTCCCGAGTGCCATCGGCATGCTGCCTTGCCAAATCACTTCTGTTTGCAATAGGTCTCAGAACATGTATGTAGAATAAAACAAACTAACCAATCATATCAGGTTTCCTGCATTTGACTTTAAAAAATATGGTGAATAATGAGGAACTTGTTTGAGAGAGTTTGTATTGGGTTTTGCTGAAATTTTTGTATCTATGTGTTCCCTCTTTTGACATTCTCTCCTAAAGAACACTTTCCCTCAGAGACTTCATGGCACTGAGTCTCCCTCTGAGCATAAACATAACAAACTGTTCTCTATTAACTTCTTCAAAAACAACCTGAAAAAAACAACAGAAATTTTCCACTGTAATTGAGGGAGTGTCTCCCTTCGCTTCAAAAAAAATATTTTGCAATGCCAGACTGAAAAAAGTCTGAAACTGATAAAAGCAGTCAAAGTCTGGGCTATGGCTGTTCTTCTAAGGTCTGTTTTCATAACTGTCAATTTTAATCTGAAATACAAAGCAACAGGACTGGTATGGAAATTCTCTGCATATGCTGCCACTGTGAGCAAAACCACAACAATTTATACCAAAGGCTGCTCTAATATGTCCATCCTCTAAAGAAATAATCAAAGCTATGCATATGAGCTGGGCAGAGAAAAACTTTGAATCTCCTTGCTTAACTTGCAAATGCCACAATTTTGGAAAAATTTTACTATATTATTAGTATATTAAGATGTCAGTAGCATATGCAAAAAAATTGAATAAATAAAGACAGCTAAAAAAAAGTGTGGGGAGGGCAAAAATATCCCCTCTTGTTATCTGCATCAAGCCAGCACTGAATATTTTGAAAGACAACAGTCTTAAGGACAACATTTCAGAGTACTTTAGGCATTTTTTATGGATAACTATAAAAAATTATCTATTTACTAAACTATCTGTCTCAGCAGCAGAACTCAATGTCTTCACATCTACTTCTAATAGAATAAAATCAGACAGCAGCTAAGACAGATTTCTTTTTCCTTAGAAAGAAGGAAAGAAAAGAGATAAATCTGGAGAGGCGATAAAGAAGTAGAAACTTCATCATATTTAAGAGTTTTTGATGCATGATGAGAAAAAAAAAAAACACGCTGGAAAAAACTGGGAAAACCTGATTAAAGCATGTAAAACATACATGTTCATGTAAAACATACATGTTCCTAAATGTACAAAGAACCATACATAAGGACATGGAGAAAAAGGGAAGGATTTCCAAGAGGCAGGAATGCCACTTATTGATAAGTAAACCCACAATTTTAATGACTTGTTTTTAATGGCTAGACACAATTAAATGACTTGTTTACTTCAAAATTCACCGAGGAGAAGAGGAGACAGGTGCCATTAAGAAAATTTCTCCCCAGGAGTTACAGAGCCCTGCTGAGACTTCCAATGAGATAGAATAAAATATAATACAAATGGGAATCAAAACTTGCCAGAACAGATAAGGAAGAAATAAGACTGTTAGGGGGTGCAACTAAAAAAATCCTCCTGGAATTCTAATAAAAGTGCTTAATTAGATGGGAAAGGGTCTTCCATTCATCTAGACTCATTCACTATTAAATATTTAATGCACATACTCACATGTACATATATTTCCCTTATAGCACTTTTCAATGAACAAAAGTAGGAGGTGATGAAAGAAATTTGAACTTATTAATTTCAACTGCAGACAGATACACATCAGTTCATTCAGCTGTTCTTAAAAATAATGGTCATCAACCATTTTTTCCAAGATGAATGAATTCTATAGATTTAGAATACAAAAGATAAAAAAGCAAGGGAGTCTAAAACATTTGTCTCTCATTTAGCAATTTTGTTGGATTCAAGCCAACAATATGAGCTCAGAGGTTCTTTTTTAATATAGTCTGCAAGCATTCATCAATGTAATTTGGTACTAAGCCTGCAAAATCTTGCACATTACTAATACTACCTTAAAATCATAGGATGGTTTGAGTTGGAAGGGATCTTAAAGATCATCTTCCATAAGCAGAGACAGAAAATCTATCGCCTGTCAGAAAAGGAACCACCAGCTCCCATTGGGAATGATGTAAAATGATGGCACAGGCTTGCCTTTCCAGTAAAGGTCTAAAAAAACTGATTTAAAAATGCATTGGAGACTGGTACACAGCTCTGAGTCACAGTGATACAGGCTGGAGGACTGCAAGATGCTGATCAAAATCTAAGGGCTTCCCTGAGCAAGCAAACAGTGGAAATGGACCTCAGAAACCGGTACCATTACTTTTAAAATGATGACATTACCACATTTCTCACGCGACTCCTCTAAATCAAAGACAAGCAGGTGACTTTTTACTGCATTTTTTAAAAGAACTTTTGTTCCCAGAGTGACATTTTGTCCCCTAAAGAGACAAAAAGAGGTGGTAGCATTCAGGTGATAAACATAACCATTTTACAGTACTTTTCTCTTACTCATGTAATTTTCTCTTACTCTATAGAGGTTTCTCAGCCAGCTCTGACCTCAGAGCTACTCAAGACATGAGGTAAGGCACTGGATTTATCAGGATTTCACATCTATTTATCTACAACAGAGGTACAGAAATATGGAAATCTAAATACTTGAATGCTATCAAGAAGGTTAGTCAGAATTGCAGCTAGCTAAAGGTCCGCTATCCAAAATACAGGAAAAAAAACACAGGTTGAAGAGAAACCACTTGGTAAGCACTTAGAAGATTTTCACAGTCACGAGGGGTGAATGCACGTGGTTCTTCACGTGATTCTGCCCATCGACAGCAAAGGATGTTTGTGATGAAACCTGAGCATTTTCCATCCAGCTGACCTTGTCTGACATTCAAACACTAATAAAAATATAGCACCATGATGTGATGCCTGCAGAGAGCAATATGGGATTATTAGTACATAAAATGAGATACAGAAATGATCTCCCACTCGCAGAGACAGCAGAAGTGCCTCGTTAGAACAAGGCTTCACCGGCTGGTAGGTCACACTTTTAATTGGGGCAAGAGATTGATTCTTGGGCTTGTGCTCTAAACTAATTTAACAGTCTGTTTTATTTGGTTTCAAAACAAACCAGAATGACTCAGTATTCTCTGCTTCTTTTTTGAAACTAAGAGTCTTTGAGCAAATCTTATTTCTTCTCTTGTCAACAGGGTAAGGAGATCTTGGAGGTTTGTGCGTAGGTTCTCAGGGGTATTGAAACACCCTCCTAAACATCCTCTCCCCACACAGACTGTGTCACCATCAGTTAAAATTAACTTAGTAGTGCCATTATTTCCATTTCTTGTCAACAGCGACATGATCACTTTTAAACAACACCACAACTGGCCTCATTTCAGGTACAGGTTAAAAGTGGATGGAAAAATACCCTCCTTATTCAAATGACAAAAATACCACTCTGGCTCTTCGTTTCTGCCCCATAACAGATACGAATAAACCTCAAGCTGGCAAGCAAGAGGAAATGCTTGCCTTTGAAAGGGGGTGTAATATTTGCCTTCACAGCTCTTCATATGGAAGGCCATTTCATTCCTCTTATCTCATTCTCATGTGTGGCATTCCTGTCTTATCTCCTCAAATTTTAAGTGGAACATTCAATAAATGTTAGGGTAAGGGGTGAAGAGGCATCAAGGCTGGTGTGACACAGTCTGGGCGATCATACAGGTATTTTATCACCTTTGCCATAAAGAGACTTGCTCAGTGGTTACTGTACCAAGGAAAGTCCTGGATGTAGCATTCATACTCCACCCAAAGGGCCTTTCTTGCTTTCCAAAATTTCCCCACACCCTTCTCCCCCATATGTTTTTTTTTTTTCAGGTGCCCACAAAAGAAACAAGTCTGTTTTGTAACATGCAGTGAACGCTCTTTGTGCTATGTAATCAAACAGCAATGCACAGACAGTTTAAGTAGGCTGAAAGGGTTTATCACCCAACCACAGCAACAAATAATCAAGGCTGAGGCTGCAGGGTGTCTCCACAGCCCGACAGCAGCGGAGCAAAAACAGTCCCCTGGAGAAATGTATGTTTCTTGTTCCTATTCTAGTGGAAACCCCCTCTGGAACTTTGAGCACTAGGGCAAAAATGCAAACAAAAAAATACCAATTCCCATTATGAAAATCCACCTACAGAACAATTTTGTTCCTGGGAAGGTGATGCATGGAAGCAGCAACTATACAGGCTGTGGTGCTGTGTACCATGATTTTATACATTCTCTTTCATCCACCTTTATTTCCCTTTTCTGTCAAGGCTCTGTACTAATTCAACCTTGCTGAGTATGAATAAGGAGGAAAACCCATGCCAATTTTTGGTGGTGGGCAGTGCTGGGATGCCCTTACACCCTCTTGCAGTGTCTGTGGTTTGGAGGCTTACCATAGGCTGGGGACCAGAGGAGACTCATTTGCTTTGAGACGTGAACATTTCCAAATGCAGATGGGTTTCTCACCAGAATTTAATAGGAGCCCTGCCTCCATTTCAGGGGGTGCTGTCTCAGAAAAACACTCTGGGAGAGTTTGCTTCAAACCTTTCTTTTTTCCTTTTTTTTTTTTTTTTCCCTGATGAGCCATAAGCTGTTGATCTTTTCTGTAATGTAAGGAGGTTGGTTGCTGGGCTTTTCTCCGCTAAAGTGCTAACATCTGCGTCTAACTATTAATTACCCAAGATTTTATATATTTTTTTTTTAGTCATTACTCTAATTCTTAATATCAAATCCTCCCCTCGGGGGACCATTCGTTATTATTATCGTTCTACATGGTCTCTAAGGTGTCCACCCACATCACAACTGATTATGGAAGAAAGAAGCATGTGGTAAGAACTGCTTTGCCTACACAAGAAAGGAACATTTCACATTAAAAAATGCTATGCAGTGACCAACATGGGTGAGCAAGTGGCAAATTCCCTGGGGAAATGATATGGTGTTCAGCTGCTAAGTGGATTTCCTCCCACCAGCACAGCCGAGAGTCCTGCCTGAAGTGCCTTCCCAGGCTGAGCTGCTTTCAACCTGCCACTGTTTGGAAGTGAGTGATGCTCAAATAGTGCCTTTGCTTAATGAAATGCTGGCTCTTTCTTTTTAAAGAGGTACAAAATGTATTCATAAGCAGTAAGCTGGTATGTGATTTAACCACTATTTCAGTGATTTACAGAGTGTTTAATTCAGAAGATTATAAAAAGCAAGAAGCCAAACAGCTCCATCAGGGCTTGAGCCAAATGCCAGTAAACTCAGATGAAAAACTCCTATCTGCTTCAGAGGATGCAAGGTCAGGCTCCACGATCAAGCTACAAAATTTAATTATTCCAAGGGCCAGTTTTCTGTTGTCAAAATGCAACTGAAAAAGCATATGACATCATGAGGATGTTCTTGTTTATAGTCTGGCATAAAAGCCACCACACTGTGCAGAAGTGCCTTAATTAACTATATGAACTATCTCAAAATGTGATAAAAACTATAGAATGATAATTGTCAAAGAGGAAGGAGAGACAAGGAGTAGCAATAGCAGATCCTTCATGAACTGCAGAATACATTTTTCTACTTATTTAACAAATTTCACATTTTTATTTGGTTTTACATACCTTTTTTAAAGGTTTTATTTCAACCTCTACAGATCATTATTGGGGGAAAATATTCAGCTCCTCTAAGTAAAACTGAATTAGCTGAAAACATATTCTATTAAATATTGTACTTTTTTCTCTTAAAATAAAATGTGGGCACTAGTGCAAGTTTATAAATATTCAAGAGTGAAACTGTGTAGCACTCTATACAATAGTTATCAGATATTGCCTCCATTGGGTAAGTACAATTTCTCTTCTTGAGAAATTTGTAGATGGGGACATTGAGACACAGGGGTTTTTTAATGCTACAGAGAAGGGACATAACAGGCCAGACCAAAATAAAATATAACAGTCTTGGTCAAATGGGTAGGTGTCTGAACTAGAGTCAGCTCCCTGATGTTCTTTTATCCATGATTTTAAATAAGGAAACACAATTTCTTTTTACTGTGAACGTGGAAATGGGAGCATGTGCAAGGGAAACCTTGTTGACTTTTGAAATATTATACAGTAGGATACATACAAAATTGATTAAGTTTTCTCTAATTAACTTTAAAGTCCATTTCTTTCCTGCCAGTGGCTTGCATAAAAGACAGAATACAGGAAGAATAATAAGAGCTCTGCAGAGAGATCTATAGACATCACTTTGAAAATTTACCCACAGTGAAGCACCAGCTAAGTTCTTCCCCCTGTTATCACTTGTGTGGACCTCCAGCACTTATTTTGCACTCACTCCACTCATGGGACTTCTCTTGAAGTTCTCTTGGAGCTCACTGTGGGAGACACGTGCAGGATTTTCCAGACCCTCTGCAGTGCAGGCAGGAAGAGCTGAACTCATCTCCACGAGTGCTCCTGCACTCTACTTACTCTGAGTACAACACACAAATTTGGTAAGAAATACGGATTCTGCTCAGGAGTAACTGTGTACAATTCCCTCCTTCTCACACAGAAAACCAATGAGGAGTGGGAATAACTGCTGATTTTCTCACTGATCCCAGTAAGCACATTTTTTTATGCTAGGCTTATTTCGGGGGATAGGAAGACAACTGTTAAAAAGTGTAACATTTCTGCTGGCCAGAGCAAAAAAATTACATATACAGGTATCCCCTTGGATAGCAATCCAAAATAAGCTTTTATTTAGGACCTGCAGTGTCAGATCAAACCAGTGGTCTGGCAGCACACACTGGTGTAAAATGACCTTAAGAGTGGTGAGGGAAATCCTGCAATAAGGTTAGGGGAACACTCTGGTCAGTCCTGGCCCGACCAGAAAAACCCTGAGCAAACTAAGCTTTTTCCCTTATTTCACTGAAGGATATAAATGACTAGGATAATCCCTACTGGACTCAGTAGGAGTAACATTATTAAAAACCAGAAGAGAATAAAACAATTTTCCATGCCCGGATTTCATAAGCAGTCTGTTGCCTGCACTGTACTGCTAAATTTTTAATTTTCCAAAGTTAGGAAAAGTAATATTAGGAAATAACTGTATATGGTATTGGTGTACCACTTTTTCCCTGTGCTTTGCAGGAGAGCTCCCTGTTCCACATCTGGACCTGCAGATGCTATCGCAGTACCTATAAATTACAGCTGGCTGGCAATTACAATTCAGCGAGTGAAACTGTGGGGTTGTGAGAAGAGCTTTGCAAAAATATTTATAATGGAGACAGCTGCAAGCAGTTATCGGCAGATATATCTGAAAAGCAGCAGCGCTCAGAGGGGAGCAGATGGGACAGGATGGGGATGTTCATCGCAGGGAACGTGAGGCTCGTTCCACTAGATGGCACCCGGAGCCAGCATCGCATTTTTGGATGAGCAGCGGCAGAAAAATGGGTGACATGAAGGAAAGCTGAACTGAACATAACTCCCTACACAACTCCGCCCGGGAAAATGGGAACTGCGGATCTCAGCCGGCTCCCCCTGTGGAAACTATAAACCACGGGCCACTGAAACCAGAAGGCAAATGTGTCAAACCAGTAGGGGGTTCTACCCTGAGTTCACCAAGAGACTGTGAGAAAGCTGAAATAACAAGAAGGGACATCAAATCTGTGCAATCTCTTTCTTCCACCCCTGCCTTATTTTAATTTTTAAAGCAGATCTTTCGAGTCTACGTTACTGGCATCTATTAGCTGTCCCATAGAGAGCCAAATTGTGCTGCTACCCTTATGTAGGGAGTTTATTTCGAAAACAGCTCTTATGGAAAAATGTTGCAGTCCCGTATAAAATGCCATTTGGGAACATATGTGCCAGGGACATGCCCAAATTGGCTTGTCAAACTTATTGAGAGCTCAAAGTGAAATCTGGAAAATATTGGTATGAGCCCCTTTTGACTTCAGACACAGCCTGAACCTGGAGAGCCTGCAGAACATGCCAAAAATAATTAGAAATTTCCCTTTAAAAAACATTTTATGCTGGCAGATTAATGTCATGTTATTTAAAAAGTGATGCCACAGATTAGGTTAATTGGCTTCCTTATTAGTTAGCCTCAGCAGGGGTGTAGCAAGGGCATTAGTGGGTACAAATCCTAAATTGCCTGATGAGGCAGATCATAGCTGAGAAAGAGGAACAGGGTAGAGATAGCACAGGGAAAGCCACACTGTCACAGGCTGTTTTCAGGAATGAGTGTCTGATGAGCAGCAGGGATACTGGGGAGGGGAGTGAGTTTGTTCAGTCACTGCTGAGCTGGACGTATGGAAAGGGGCCAGGAGCACACTCTGACATGGTATAACGGCGGTGCCTACTCGCAGAAGAGGATTAATGCATGAAAAAGTTTGTAAAAATGGCAAAGGGGTTGTTGCTCAGTGCAGAATTTTCCCACTCCTATTTTTGTCAAGTGGAAGGCAAGGATGATGCTTGGGCATTGCAAATTTCATCGTCACCAGTGAACCTGGAATGTCAAACTGAATTGAATGTCAAACTGGTGCTGTGTCAGTGTGCTTGGTCCTGCCCTCAACAACCTTTCTCCACACACATCCATCAGAGCATTATTCCTGTCTTAAGTATGAAATAGGCAATGAAGAGATTTTTACCCCTTCATCCATCAGAGGCTCTACTTTCAGTTGATGTATTTCACCACCTGTTACATCATGTTCACCTGCTACACCTGTCCTCTTTCACACACCACCCTAAAATACACGCAGACCTCTGTAGGAATGATACTCATGTTGCAGGAACGTGGTAAAGTGCCACCCTTTCCACCACTCACATGCACTTGAAAGATCAATGCAATTGTTACTGTACAAGATGGTTTAACAATGCCTGTATATGTACCTAAAACCTAAACTTTGTAAACCCCAACTGCACCAACAAGAGGTGCAATGATCCCTCCAACCCTTCTCCTGCTCATGGTTTCCTGACCCATCATGCTGTGGGGACACCAATGCCTGACACATCAGTCTGCCTTCTGGTACCCTCTCACTTTCCAGATCTTCCCTTTGTGCTGGATACTTCTCCCCCAACTCACCCAACCCCCCAACTCCTGCACCACTGCCCAACCAAACATGAAGAGCAAGGGGAACCACAGCTGAGTGTGCAGTGAAGTTGAAGCTGGGAGGAAAAAGAAGCTGGTTGTCAGGGACAAACAAAGATCACACAGTAGTAGAAGACTGCTGGACCACTGCATTGTTATTTTTTTAGCATTTCTAATACACACTATGCATGATACTTCTAATTTTTTCCACCTTTGTTTTGTCTGGAATAGAACTGTGCTGTCAGTCAAATCTTTTTGCTCTTAGCAGGTTTGCTGGAGATACAGAGTTTATGTGCTCATACTGTGTCTTCATCTTGTTGCTGAGCACCCTTTCAGTCCCCAAGCTGCTTCTCAGATACATTGCCAGAAAGATGGAGTTTTCAAAAAGTAAATAAATCGAATAAAGTCATGGGGAAAAAACCCAAACCAACCAACCAAGCAACAAATAATCAAACCAAATCAAAACAAACAAACAAAACCCAAACCAGCAACAACAACAGCAAAACAAAAAACCACAACAAACAACAATCAAAAAAATAAAAGCAAAAATCAAAGACCAAACTGAGGCAAGGAAGAGACTGAAGTCTAGAGCATGCCACATGAATCCAAGAGCTTTAACATGGTTAATGGTGATAAATCTCCTAATTCCCGTGTTCCAGCCATATAAGGAAACAATTTAACCTCAAGCTGGTGATTTTTTGTGGTGAGTCAATTACAAGCTGCAAGCTGGAGGGAAGCAGGCGGCACAAGCTCCAGGGCTCACACATTTTAAATCATGTCTGTCTCTGGTACACAGGTTTTGTCTAAAGTATTATTTCTCTGTCACTAAGTAGAAGCCAAAAGAAGTTATTTTAGCTTTGTTGTTGTTTTTTCAGGTGCTTTTTTTTCTTGTTGGGTTGCAGAGTTTTTTGTGGGTTGGTTGGTTGGTTCTTTTCCTGTTGGTTTTGTATGTGCATGTGTGTGTGTGTACAAATGTTCCGAGACAAATCCTTGAGGAACACCTGAGTGTAGCTAGTATTTTTATGAGGAAAAAATGCTGAGATATGTCTTTATATCCTGCCACTGTATCTCTGTTTTTCCATTGTTAAACCAACTGGTTACTGTACCAAAGAAACTGGATTCAAAAGAGTACAGGGGAATCAAAAACGTAGGTGTTGCAATGTCTGACTTCTAGGACTTTTGCTCTTAAGACATCATATCTGTGTAAAAAAATCTAGTTCCCTTGAGGACTGCCCAGGGAGAAGGTTGCTGATCCAGTGTTTTCCTAAGTCAGAGTAATCCATTTGATACAGTGGTATGGGTGAGAGAGAGTGGGTAAAAACTGAAAGGGGAGGTTCAGACTGGATACAAGGAGGAACTTTCTCCCTGTGACACAGTCAGGCAGCAGGACAAAGTGCCCAGCGAGGCTGTGCAATCCCCATCCCTGCCAGTTTTCAAAATCCAGCTGGATAAAGCTCTGAGTAAATTGCTCTGAGCAGGAGTTGGGACCTTGGAAGAGTGTTTCCATCCTGAGTTATCTGGTAATCCCTATGATCACCCTGTGTATAAACCAGGCAGACTTTTTTACAATGTTTGCATGTTTTGCCATCTATTGCCAAGATCCAAAATATCTACTATCTGTTTAGCCATAATGTATAATATGGACAACTTAGTGAAGAACCTTAGAAAGTATTAGAATAATATTTTTTACAAGCACAGCCATGTACAATGCTCTACAGAAATGGCAGAGCACAACTATATTTTCCCTTTTTACCATTTCTGCACAGCTATAGCCATTAAGATACTTAAAAGACACAGCCTGCCACCAGCTTCCCGGCTTTTAGCTTTGTATTTAATGACAAGGAATTGTGGAATTTTGCTGTGTAACTTCTGCATTTCCACTGGTGCTGTGGAAATGTCACTTTGAAACACCATGTACCATCATATGCCTACATATGACTTACTGGCATGGTGGCATCCCACTCCTGTCCAGCTGGGCCACTGCTGTATGTTGGGTTTTTTTAAAAAAACATAGAGTTATCTTTTAAGGGAGAAGGGGTAGAAACAAAGGGCTAAACTCTAAAGAAACAAGACAGGTGAGATGAGTGGTGGGTGATGGAGTTGGATCCACAGGTAGCCTGCAGCCCCATGAAGACAAAGCATAGAAAGGGGGATTTAAAAAACTGAAACAAATCAACACTAAAGAACCAAAGAATCATAGAATGATAGAATGGCTTGGGTTGGAAGGGACCTTAAAGACCATCTAATTCCAATCTCCCTGCCATGGACAGGGATACTTTCCATTGAGACCAGGTCGCTCAAAGCCCCATCTAACCTGGCTTTGAACGCTTCCAGGGATGGGGCATCCACAGCTTCTCTGAGCAATACATCCCAGTGCCTCACCACCCTCACAGGAATAATTTATTCCCAATATCTAATCTACTCTTTTTCAGTTTGAAGCCTTGTCTTATCACTCCACGTCTTTGTAGATAGTCCTTCTCCATCTCACTTGCAGGCCCCCTTCAGATACTGATAGGTCTCCCTGGAGCTTTCTCTTCTCCCATGGTCTGGCGAGTGGCCAACCATGGCTCTCAGCCAGACACCACCTCATCTATATTCTAGACAAAACTTGAAATTGGGAATATGAAATTCATGTAGTCTGACTCTCTCGGGAAGCTGACCACTTCTGCTTCCAGACTTTGTCATCTTGTGCACAACACACAGCTCAGCGGACGCTGCAGCTGAAAGCCAGACCATTGCAAAGGGCTGTCACAGGAAACCATTTGTCACAATACACCTTGTTTTGCAGGATTCTTAATGGCTGAGTTTTAAAATGAAGACATTGAAAACTTGCTTACCCATGAGGTATTTTGCTGAGGACATAATGCGCTGTATATGAATGCTGATACACCTGCAAAATGAAATTAAGAAAAAGACAACAACAACAAAAAAAAGAGATTAGTAATTGTCACCTGTGTTAATAGGGCTCTTTTTCTACAAATATGATCTGGCATAAATGGCTGGGAAGCTCTTATAAACACTTCAAAATCTATAGTAAAAAAGAACAATACATTAATCCACTCAAAGCTGTTGTGCGTTCTTTTCATCTTGCACTTTATACAGTGTTTGGCACATCGTACACACCCAGACGTTCGGTGTCGTTACCATGGCTACCAGGTCCTTGATTAAACTGGGGGCACATGGGCTCTGCAAAGGCTAAATATAGAACAGTCATTAATGAGGACACCTTGGTCAGCTGGAGACATTCTCCATCATTATAACTAGACACAACAGGGATATAACGTGTATTTTGTATGCTTTATTTCCACACAAACGAAAGAGGGAGTGATGCCAGCTGATCTCAGAGCGGCTTGTCAGACCCCTGTCAGTCAGCAAATTAAAACTGTATCGACTCAGGGCGTGAAGCTGACCTCATGTTTCTGTGACCTGCTAAATTGCATGTTCATATCAATCTGTGCTCTTTGGGCCTTGGGGAGGAGCTGGTCAGCTTGCACAGCAGCTCAGCACAGAGGGGAGAGTTTATTACTTATTTTCTAAGTAGTAAATAATAACAACAGAGCCAATGTCAGCGATTTAAGAGTTGCTGATTTTCCACTAGTGACAGAACAGTCTCTAACAGTGATCAGTGGTTGCCCAAGGTGGGCAATGCTGAGCAACACAGAAGTCAGGGCACTGGTGTGAAAGGTCTAAATATGAATCACTTTATACAGATTTATACCGGCACTTTTGCAATTCTGTCCTGTTACTGTATGCTACTAAATAAATAAATCAATCTCCTAACAGACAAAGGAGAAACTTCTTGAATACTTGCTTCACCAATCAATTTTGTCTGATCAAAATAATTTTTCTTAGGTTCCTCTGTTTTTGCACAAGTACTTCTTTTTTTTATGCCAAGAAACCATGAGATGTCCTGGATGATGCTGCCAGCCTCAGCAGGGGCAATCCCAAGTACTTCACCAGCATCCCAAGTAAGCATGACTCACTACCCATCACTGTTGAGGGTAAACCTGCACAGTGGTGTCTGTGACAGGCTTACAAGTTTTGGGGCCTCGGTAAAGGGACAGATAAACGCAAGGCACATCATTCTGCAGACATTAAAACAAACTGCTCTGTTGCAATCTGAATTCAAACACTAAATCCTCACACTTCTGCATTAGCTCCCTGAAAAACAGGCATAGAGGCAAAAGCACTGGATTTCTATGTGAGAAATGCAGAGACTGATGCCAGATTGATGTGATTCCCTTCTTCCCTGTGCAGTTCACTCCTTTTATTACAAGGACATCATGAAGTCACACCCCAAAATCCTATCTCCTTTTAGGCATTCAGGTCCATAAAGACTCCTCCCTCAAGGTGATTCTCTGGTGTGTTGATATCAGGGAAGGTCTAGGAATGTAATAAAATAGGAATTCACTACAAGGTAGCATTTGTTTTAGTACAAGTGTCCTTTTTAGATCCACCTGTTTCAGCTGATGTCAAATAAATTACCATTTTCTCACCCTCATTCAATGCTGCCAAAGAGCTCTTGAATCTTATAATGCTGATACCTGAGACCTGGCTGATGCATGTGGCCTTAGTGTTTATTCCAGCTTTGATGAAATTCTAAAACCACTAAAATTTCTTCAAGAGAAAGCACTGGAGGACTAAATTTGTCTACAGATCTGAAAAACTTGGTATAACATTGTCACTAAATACTGAGCTACTTTTGTCTTCAAATATCCTGGCAGTAGGATGTAGAAAATGATGTAGATATATAAATTTTGATCTGAGGCCAGAACTGTTGTTCAAGGTTATAAGCCAGGCTTCGTGGTCAGATATCAGAGACATAAGCCAGCCCCCAAAGTGAGTATGAACAGATGCCTTCAGGTAAAAACAGAAAAATGTAGCAGGCTGGAGGGAAAAGAAACATCCAGGGAAGTTTTGAGCAGGAAAACTGGTACAGAGTCCTACAGCCATGCTGGAGAGTTCAGAGCTGTCTTAGAGCCATTATTGGAGACTGAGGTAAAATATTTTCTTTGCTGAAATAGTTCAGGATTGGGGAAAACAAGTTGCAGGACACTCAGAGAACTCCTTTATTTTCTGAATGTCATTTGTCATCATCTCTGATCTTTGGCCAGAGTCTAAAATACCTCACATCAGCTGTGCTGCAGCATACAGTCTTCAGTTTTGCAGCTGGCAGAGCTCACTCACAGGAGTAATGCTTTCTCAAATAAACCCTTAAAATCAGTAGGTTTGCTCATATAAACAAGAACTACTTGTATGAACAGAGATTTCAGGATCAGACATTTAGTATTACTACAGTTGGGAAGGACACAAGCTCATACAGCTCAGAAGTCCTTCTGAACCTTACTATTTCAAACCTATTTGGAAAACACACATTACAAGCAACCCTCCTAAGCAGACAAGAATCCAAGAGAAACATAATTTAGGTCCTTCTGAGAAATGAAATGGCTGCTTTCCTCTTAGATATGCAAACCAAGCAAAGTTAATTCAACTTTTTGAGAGCAGGAGTATGTCTGCTTAATACCACAACTAAAATTTTTGCTGTGGTCAAGATGAATTAGGCTATTCACTTAGCAGTAGGAACACCCCACAACAGGGAAAATGGCAGGGAAGAGATGAGACTTCTTCTGAAATTCAAAGCCAAGCCTCAGAGACTGGACAATGCTTAAAAATTAGTATTAATTTCATTTAACCTATCTGTTTCTGAGGTGTGGCCAACAAAAATAACTGTATTAACTCTCTGTGTTGCCCTTCTCTACCAAAGGATTTAGTAAAAACCTGATTTGATGCTCTTATCCCTGATTTTTGGCTGGATCCCAGAAGCATACAATTCTTCTCAGTGCAGAGGCATATTTGAGGATAGCAGAGTTTTCAGCAATGTTTTTGCTCTGCAGCTTGGGGTGCCAAGTCACCCCACCAGCATAAGCTAGAACACGTTTGAGACTGCCCTGGAGGGCTCCAGGTATTACCAAAATTGGGTCACAGAAGCTCCCATGCCAGCTGTCACCAACAAGTGCTGTAAAAGTCATTCTACTAAAACCACGGTGCCAGAAACACTCCCACTGGACTTCTCATCCCAGGTCACAGCACAGAGCTTGTTTACTTTCAATCTACATCATGCTCTGCAACAGGTGCATGTTTACACTGAAAGCATAAAGGGTATGAGGGATGGGTCTGTCTGTTCCCACTGAAGTCTTGGAAAGGCAATTTTCTCTCTGAATTTCAGAAGAATACAGAACTAATTGCACATGACAACACCTTTCTGTGAAGCCACTGAC
This sequence comes from Myiotriccus ornatus, assembly GCA_036023395.1. NCBI lineage: Eukaryota > Metazoa > Chordata > Aves > Passeriformes > Tyrannidae > Myiotriccus > Myiotriccus ornatus. The sequence goes on along the minus strand of JAYRBT010000082.1, from coordinate 6,783,194 downwards.
CTCATTTTGTGCAACCAACAGAAGAAATCTGGACCTGAGCAGATGACAGCAGAAATGGAAACACTGCAGCACAGAAGAGCAGCAGAGAAGAGCATCTGCCTCTCCCAAGCCACCAAATTCCAAAATAATAAGGAAATTGTGGTTCCAACAAGATACAGAAATAACATGGAAGAAGACATTTCTCTACTTTATTACCACCACAGAGCAAAGTATGGTGTGAATGGTAGAGGAATGTCTCCTTGAAAGCACTTGCTTAAGTTCTGTAAGGATACAGGTCCCAGTTCAGCAGGGCTTACTGAAATAGAAACCCCATGTTATTTAAGAATAGAATGGATTTGGAATTATTTATTCATTGTTACTATTCATGCACTTTATGTTAGAATCTATAGCTCTTGTTCTTGCCCAAAAGCGATGCAGAAATATATGATGTAAGTCCAGAGAAAAAAGTGAAATTTGTTTTCAGTATCTTTTGGCTGGTATGAAAGATTACACTACCTGCTGAGGATTTATCACTAGCCTCAGAAAAAAAGGAAGAGTTTGGTTTACATTTTCACCTTCTGTGTTGGTCAGTTGCTGTCACATTTTGTGGGCTGATGCCCTGCTAGCACCAGCAGTAACCAGCTTTTATGGAAAGGCTTTCTTTTATGTTTGCATGACAAGGTGCTGAATCAACATGAAGAAGAGGCACCTTCTTTCAAGAGGTTTACAAGCAAAGAAAGGGGGGAAAAGCCCCTAGAAGAAGGCTCCCCAAATCAGCCCAATCCACTCATCTTCCAACAAGCTGTTCTATCAAAACAGCTAATTTAGGAAAGCAGCTAATTTAGGGTCTTATCACTCAGCATATAAAGCAGCTCACGGATCTGAGATTAAGCCCAGGTGGACTGACTGCTGTCATTTCATGATTATTACTTACTCGATAAATACAGGAATAAAAGATGCTTTGCATCCATTTTCTAAATGGCTCCATAGAGCCACCTGGCCCTTCATGCAGTAATGTTATTTACATTAAAGAATTACCCAGAAAACTCACAAAAAAATCCCATAAAACTTGGCACTCACAAGGGAACAGCTACAGGGCAGGGTGGAAGTGTAAGCTGTGTTATAAAGCAGTTTGCAAGGCTTAATACAAAATGTCTAATGTTTGGTGTCTTTCTTCCTTTTTCAGGAATCACATATTTCATCCAAAAATTCATCCCAGCACACCCAAATAAAAATGAACCCTCTAAATAGTCATTGGAAATAAAACCGTACAACAGTTCGCTAAAATCTGAAAATAGCAAGAATGTATTTCAATGTAATTAATTGTAAAGCACTCAGGAGTTACCTGGGCAAAAGGTAACTTTTTATTCCATAACAATAAACTATATCTTCAAACAATAGAGCCCCTCAGGATTCTTAGCAGACCCAAGTTGTCTTTGTAATCTATCTCCTTTTATACTCCATAGTAAGACAGTAAAAATACAGCACAAGTGGCTGTAACAGGAGCTGCCAGATCCATTAAAAGGGTTTCCCACAAAGAGTCTCTAAAAAGACATTAGCTGGAAGTAGATTATACAGCCTATTTTCCTACTTGTGCTATGAGCAGACAAATCCCCAAATGCACATATGAATGTCAAACCAATTGAATAATCCCAAACATTTGACATAATTACCTACTCCACCTTTCAAAATGGTCCTGGCACCCTTAAGCACTAACTCATGCTGTGATGCAGAATATGCAGGTAAAAGATGATTTGCCATTTGGCCTTTGATATCTGTGATATTTAAGCAGTCTCTGAAGCTGACAAATTAGGAGGGAAAAGAGAATAAAGTAGAATGCAGGAAGGCTGATGCTATGCATTGGCAAATAGATCACGTTTTTGGTACCCTGTTATCTAACAGTGGCACGAAAGGGAGGGGAAAACAAGTTCAGGAGGAAAATAACAAGCAAACATTAGCCAGAGGTTGTGTTTCCTTCTACTTACATAGACATACTGTGCATGTAAAGGATACAGGAAAGGATGAACTAAGTCACTACCAGACTGTCACATGAATTCTTCTATTGGTCCGTCACCAACAAGCCATTATGGCGTAACTGAGCACCAACTTCTGGGTAATGTTTTGCTCAATTTCTGTACTTTCATTCTCCCCTGAATTTGTGATTTAGAGCACGCTGGATTACTTTGGCTGAGGCATAGTTAGGTAATGGTCTTTTCATTTTTTCTATCAGTGGAGACAGACCGGGCAGCAGTATTCTCCCCAGCCCAACTATTTTTGCAAAGTATTATCACCATTTTATTGCTAATAGGTGCTCCATAGTTACCAGATTGGAATTAGATTCTCTCAAAAATCTATTCCTTTTGTGTCACTGTAATAAAAGACAAATCCACCAAAATCCATACTGGTATTTTGTACCCTACACTTAGTGAAGCTTGATTGCTTGCAAGAACTAAACAAATCAATAAAGCCATATAATTTGAGGTCTCTTCCACATTCTCACCTTTCCAATTCATTGTGATACTGACCTATTTTGCTTTCGTCTGAAACAGCGTATTCTCTTTTGTCCCTACATTGAATTATCCCTTCATACTTTATCACTTCCCTGGTAATGTACCTCTAATACAATCTCATGCTGTGTGTCAACCTGCTTGTACAGCCCTCTGAGAAACACAGCCCATTTCTCTTCATCCTCTAATAAATTAGAAAACCATAATGAAATGCTATCAACGAGCATTTCCTGAGCACTGGTTCAGCTGGCAGCCAATAACCCACAGCTGTCATCAAACACCTGATTTGGGATGCTCTTACCCACTCCACCACATCCAGCTGATCAGCCACATGTGTAATGTGCCCACAGTCACAGAAAGTGCACACTGAGAGTGCTGTGCCACTCCAGGACAGGCTGGGGAGCTCAGGAAAGGGCAGAAATGGAGAAAATAGGTTTGAGCAAGAAAGGTGATAAGAACAAGGGGTCTCTGGATCAATCAACATACAGAGCATTTGGCAACTGGTTGCCTTTGCTATAATTGTCTCTGTATTCCAGAGGAACTAACTTAAGTTAATATCTGGGCAAAGGAAGGTAGATATATACTTGGGGAATACATGTATTAGAGTTGTTATGGGAAGAAACTATTTTTCTCGGGAAGAGGAGGGGAGGATCCTGACCCACCAGGGTAATTCTGCCTGGGTGAAATGTCAGAGCCAACACTAAGCTGTCAGTGCCTCAGAAAGACATGATGTGTCCACACATCATCTCAGTCAAACCACTGTGAATAAGGAACTGCTCCCCTCATACCCAGGAAAGCAAGGATCATCATGAGTGTGTCCAGAACCAGGAAGAAATTTTAGCAATTATTTGGAAGAAGGACATGAAATGCTGTATACAAGGGATGGAGAGTGGAAGAGCACAAGGAGCAGTGGATCATCAGGAAGAGTGTTTGCATGGCTCTGTTTTTCAAATCTTTTAACAATTTAATCTCTGAGACTGAAAACTAAATCACTGTAATATGAGTCCAAAGGAGACTCTCTCTATAAGCTTGTCCTTGGTGTTTAGAGGACAACCAGAACAGCTATCCAGTCATGCAGTGCTGTGAATGCCCTGCTACCCACACCAGAGAGGCTTCCTCAGAGAGGCAACAATCTCGCATCAAGGTCACATCAGGAAGGGACAGCACATTCATACCATGGGGACTTGCATTTTAGATGCATTTGTAACCCAAGCTCAAGCCGACTGCGATGGGGTCACGCTCCGCAGGCAACACGCACAGTTGATATGTAAATCTGTCCCAAAAACATACAGAAGCTGTTCTGGGATTAGAAGCTGATTTTCCAGGCACCAAACCAAAGGTCCCTGGAACAGCAAAGCCAAGGAGTTATTCCTTTGCAAATAATGTCATCTCAAGTTTGCACTACAACCACAAATAAAGTGTGATGGCAACACCCCCCACAGTAATAGATGGACTGCCCTGTTGTAAGATAATGCTGTTAATTCACCTTCCACAAACTGATTATCTATCTCGGTTGTTTTGTGATAATAATTCTTTATTAAAAGATTAGTTTCCAAATTACACTTTTGAGAGCCTTATAATGCTGACAATGCCGAAAGGGAATTTCAAGGCCGGCTTTAGGATTTATGACTTTGTGACGCAGAGGAGTAGAGTGGATGCTCTTTTTGTCGCAAATGCAGCTCAAGAACCCACTTAGGCCACAGGTATTAACATACAGCTCGTGTGCCAGCTCTCACCCCCTAGGAGAGCGTTAATCCAATCTGCCAACTGCTGCTGCACTCTAATACAGCTCTGCCCTGCCAAGCAATTACAAAAGCCTCCTTTTGCTCCCGAGCCACCTGTCCCTCACAGCGCTTCACTGGCACCAGCAAGCCCTTGCAGTCACTGGCTTAAAGGACAACTGCTCCATTTTTAACTGGTAAATAAAATGGCAGTTGCAAAGCACTCTGTAGGATTTTCGGACGAGTCTTTGTGTACTTGTTGATTCTCAGGTTATTGGGAAGTAGCTGCAATGAAGTTATTAAGAATTAAAAATTAGGGTTATGAATAATGAGCTCATTCTGTTGTTGATCTTGTTTTAAACTTTTATCAATATTCACATCACGTATATAAACTCCATGGTTCCCTTTCCATCCTCTGTTCAGAAACTTGGAATTGAGAATTTATACATAGTTAATGTAGTGATTCTAACATACACCAAACAATATATCCAAGAAAAAGAAATAAAAGATGAAAAAGATGAAAAAACAACATTATTATGTAATAAGAGTACAAAAGTAGCCTAGAGTAAAATAAAAGTTTTAAAGCAGAGAGTAATTATCCCAAACCCAGGAAACACAGAACACTTTCAGGTCCATACACAGAAGAACATACAATCGTGATTCTCTTATAATATCTGGGGTCATAACAACAGCTGTAATATGTCAGATCCAAAGTCCATCCTGTTAACTATCCTGGCTCAGTAGCCCAAAGCCAATTCAGAAAGGAGACTAGAATTATATGATTTACAGTCATCCTTCCCCAAAATACTTTCTCAGACTTTAGCACTTTGCAACTTGGAGTCCCTCTCTTTGCATCTGTCTACCTTGAGTGATATCCCTGCCACTGACCTCTCCAGTCATTCTTGACAAGCATTTACCCTTTTTGCACCTACAATCTCATGCAGCAACTCCCTTTTTGCAGACAGTGGTGCCAAAATCTTGTTTGGGTATGATTCGTCTGAGCAGCCTTTGGTGTCTATTTTAGCCTTAGATTTACACCCTGGATTACACTGTTTATAGAGGCCATCCAGGGTAGCTGATAGAGATGGCTGATAGAGTTTACAGGGTTCACACTCACTCGACTGAGTCTCACCTTCATTGCCTTTGGAGTTACAAGTCTGAAGGACAGCATGAGAAATCAATGTTTAATACTGCTTTTAATGAAACTTTAGATAATGCCTTCTTTCAATGAAACATTTCTTGAGCTGAGCAGACTGACTGTGGAAAGATTCTAAAAGCCTTTGTGAAGTTTACAATGCAAATGGTGCAGCTTTGTAGCAATTATGTGAGAACCAAGCCATGAAAATGGGCTGAATGCTTAGTATATCTAATTAATTTATTCACTTTTGAATAATTCACTGTAGCATCAGAAATTAGCAACTGGAGAACCACAACATATGTTCTTTCTATTTAAAAAAAAATTATAAAAATTGCTTTTTCTACTGTAGCAGCTGAGATTGTGAATTCTACAATGAAGTTAGCATTGTCTTTGAAATCTTCTATGGTTTTAGGCTCAGGGCACCCTTAGAAGACTTAAAGAAAGGAATTCGAAACAAGAAAGATGAGACCATCAGAGAGCAGTAGAGAGCAACAGTTTAAAAGCACTGAAGTGGATGTGAAAGAAATTAAAGTGTTCAGATACATGTCAGGGACCTTGGCCCAAAATCCTCTCTCCATTCAGTGAAAGATTCATTTTCCAGTTCCATATGAGATCACAAGACTCAGAGCTGTATATCAATGTACACGTGGATCTGATTCACTGGAGGAGACAATTCTGTTTTCTGACGTAAGTCAAATAAACTGAAATCACAATGAAAACAGCAGGACACTTTGTGTGCTATCTTTGTGATACTGTGGACAAATTCCAAGGGGTAAATGCACTGTGGTGATGACGAGCATCTCTTCAGAAAGCCGTCAACAGCATCACTGTGTGGGGACTCTTCTGCTCTTGCACATAAAAATATGAGGACTCATGCAGTTAAAGACATGACTAAAGCCCTATGATTCGCTTCCCTTTTTCAAGAAAGAGCTTCTTTTGAGCAGAGAATAAAAGAAAAAAGAATAGAAGGTTCCATTTTCAAATCTAGGTCATTAGCTGCCCAAGGAGAAACCTTAATTACTGGTTTTAACATGACACTGGTGAAAACAGAGTTCTGCAGGCAGTCAGAGAGATAAAAGGCACTTGTTCAGGGTAAACACAGAGCCACGCACTCCTTGGATTTAGGCATGTAACTCGGCTAAAGAGGAGAACATTTGCGTCAGAAGATTTGCATTTCTGAGTACAGGCATTTCATTGGGATGCTCTGCATAGCAAGAGCTGTTTTTCCAGAAGAGGGCACTAAATATATTTTTTTACTATTTCTGTTATTAAAAAGTAAAAAAAAAAAATTGAAATAAAAAATAAAAGAGACTGGAAATCAGAAGAATTAGATTATAAACTCCTGCAGGCTGGGACCATTTCCTATGTTTCCACATAGACACCAGAATTAAATTATTTCTGACTTTGCTTTCTAAAGCCTTCTAAATTCCTGTTGTTTTCCCATTTTGTATCCTATTTTTAATATATTTCTTTCCTTAACATTTTAAAATAACTACCTATACCAATCACAATCCAGTACAGGACAGGATTTTTATTGTCCCTAAAAAGTTGGGAAGTAAAATTATGCTGAAAAGCAGGAACTCACCTCTAATGTAATTCTGAAGCCTTTCTATGTTGCAAGCAATCGAATTCTTCATAAAGTTCTAATTTTTTTCATTAATTTTCATTCCACCGTTTATTTCATTCCTCTTAAAGCAAAGAAAGTTCCCCCACGTTTCACTATGATAGATTCCCATATGAATACAAGAAAGAAAACTGCAATTGTTTTACTGCTACCTAGCTGAATTTGACTATCTAAAAAAACTTTGTAAAATTACCTTACCTATGCTTTATTGAAAACCAAATTGCACTTTATATTTAAGGCATTTTGTGAATCTTATTAGCACATTAATCTCTACCAGTTTGTTCAAGTTTGCTCATCTATACACTCATTAAAGGAAGCAGAATGAGAAATATAACCTTTTGTAAGCTAAGAAAAAATGGTTATTTTTGTATCATAGTGTTTTGCCTTGAGTCTTTTTTATTTTCTCTTCTCCGTTTGATGAAAATCTCATTTACTAAAGAAAATATTTATGGAGGAAGACTGCTGATAGCTGATACCGATACATAGTATACCTATGTACTCTTGCATGACAGGCTAATTATTTCTGAGTTTTGATGCTACTCTAGTCTTCCCTGGAACTGTGGATTTGCTTTTCAGTTTACTGATGTGTATCTGTGCCTGTGAATAAATGCAGGATACAGATTATTGGCCTTTGCTACATGAGCAAGGCTGTCCAACTCGGTTTGAAATAATAATTTTACACTCAGTCATGTCTGTGCAATTTCTATTGAAGTCCCCCAGCTCAAATCAGGAGACTTCATTCCTAACTCCATTTATCTGCATTATTAGATGAACAGCAGGAGTGAATCCACTGTTTTTAACAGAGAGCAGTTAAAGCTCAGAGGTGGCACAGCAGCTGAAGTCAGCAGACTCCGGTTGTAATGCTCTGCATTTCATGCAATTAGTATTTTGTTGCAATAATGGCAGTAAACAACAGTCCCTGGAATGGAGACCTGGTAAGAAATTGAGATTTGGTGCAGTTTTACCTAAACCATTCTTATAGAGGGAGCAGGAAACTGGAATATGAGGACAGAGGATTGCGGGAAGACTGGCTGTGCAGAGCTTTGCTTCCCAGCTCAGGCAAACCCATCATATTGTTGTTTACGAATGCTCCCAGACCATCATTTCAGAAGATCATTTGGAAGATCACCTAGTTCTAACCTCCCTGCTTTGGGCAGGGACACCTTCAACTAGACCAGGTTCCTTCAATGTTGAGATGATCCCACTCCAAGAATACCTGCTGAAGATGAGGAGAGCACACTTTCTTTGCATTTAAGGGGTGCTAACACATTTCCCATGAATAATAGACACAAACAGCCTCCACCCAGCCATTCCTCTTTGTTGACACTCAGTGCCTTTTATAAGGAAAATAAAGTATGCAGACATGGGATATGTCTTTTAACTCCACCTTTTTTTTGCTGTTTCTACTGAGTTACAATGATAGACCCTTAATTTTAAATAAGAACCCCTTGCCCCATGGCCCAAGGAACTTAACTACCAAAATGTCCCTGTAGTTAATTTATTCAACGTCTGAGGGTGTTCTAACTTTTTAATTTAAGCTAATCTTTTTTTTCTGTAATTAAACCAAGCTGTGCCAAAACAGAGGACTTGCTGTTAAAAGCAAAGAACCATTCAGGCTACATAAAAAAACACAGTTTCTGCTGGAGCTTTGTTGGGATTTCAAAAGAACCATAAGGGTCCTCCAAACTAAACAAAATAAAGAATAGGTCTAACCTGTTTTCTCCCCCTGTGTTAGTCCAAAATTGGTCCTGAAATTTAGCAACAATGAAATTATTTTCTGTGGCTTCTCCTTCAAAAGAGATCTCTAGGATTAAATTTGTTAGTAATTATTGCTCCATTGGCCTGTAACTGTGTCCAAAAATTTCTGTTCTGAACAATGTGACAAAAATTGGACAGTCATGACTGCTGAGCAGCAAGAACAAATATTCCCACCACTTGATAATGTTTACTCAACTAAAGTGTGTGTCCACCCTCCTGTAGCAAGAATTGTAATTTTGTAAGCATGTGCAGCAGACAAAATTTGGCATCAGCAGAGCTCTACTGTCAGAGGCACGGCTGAGGACACCTGAGAAGACAGTGTTTGCACAACGCTGTAATAGAGTTTTGAAAACCCATAAATCCCTCCAGAGTTGCGTGGCAAACTTCCCTCCCTCTCTGTGCCACTGCAGATATCAAACATTAATTAGGCTGAAACAATTGCTGATACCAACGCACGACAGAAAAACTCAGCGTGTTGGTATGTCTGACAGAGATATTGCTACTTCTGCCTGCACTGAGATTCACAGGTAGGAGAACCTCCCAGTTGCAGAGATTTCATGTATTAGCAGCTTTGGTTTATTCAATGCGAGGTGTCTGTGCAGAGCTGATGTCCTGTGTTAGATACACTCCCCCAGGTCACACAGAAAAGCAAATGGAAGTGTATAAATGCTTCTGCATCAACCTTCTCCAATGCCTTTGAAAATTCTGCTTTGCCTATCTTGCTGAAAGTTGCAGATTAGGGAATTTATGCATGGTGGGTTTGAGATTAGAAAAGATAGGCTGTCAGACAGATACCCTTCACAAAGGGTATTTTAAAGAGATGATATTCATAATTAAAATATCCCACCACAATCTCCTTTTAAAATAAATTATTGCCTCTAAATGTTGTCAAACAATAGCTGCTGCTTCGGTTTCAGATCCAAAGTAAAGTCTCAGCCACAAAATTAACCTTCTCTATGTTCTTAGCACTTTCTTGTTAATACAACACTTCTGGACACACAAGCCTTAGCTTTAGTTATGTAAATGTAGCTGGAGCACTGCTGTCCTACTACAGAGGATAAAAAGCACTTTATTAAACAAGGTTATTTACTCTACTGATCTTGGCTGTTAAAACAATATGACTCAAAACAGAATCTGGAAGAATAAGGAGAAAAAAATGTGGTCCCCTTCTTTACCCCTGGAGCCCAGAATCACCTTGCCAAAAGCCCCCACAGGCATGCTCATAAAAATGCTGCCATTTTCAGAAGCTGTGAGCATTTCATTGAAATATTAAAGATCAGCTAAATGATATTAGTAATATTTATTCTATGGGAGGCAACTGAAGAGATTGCTTTGATGAAAAGACCCCAAATTTAGCAAATTATCAGATTTAATTAGTGTTAGTCTATGTGGTTCCACTAATTCATTAATAATTTGGCTTCTGCTTATTACAAAAGCACTGAATGACTACAGTCCTTTGGTGAGTTGAGAAAAGATACTTTGCTTGAAGATACACACAAGCACATATGTAACAACTGAAAAATATTTTAACTGATATAAACTGCATATTATTAGGACTGATTTATTTTCTTCTCTTTACTTAGGAAGTGATTTATCCTAATACATTATTTATCCTGATGACAGTAACTATTTCTCACAAGTATAACAAAGTTAAAGGGCTTTAGGCTTGAAAATGTTGGAAAAATAATTTTAGCCACCAGACTTTAAAAATGGTGAACACTGCCCTTTTATTGTGCAGCTTTCCAGTGGAGGAGTCCTTCTTGTTTATGAGCAACAAGGATTAAAAACTGCATTCATATTGAAAAAAGCATATGAAAAATCATAAACAGAAACTATTTCCCCCAAAATGCCCCACTCAAAAACTACTGATTCACAGCAAATGCCAAAAATTAAGCAACAATCACTAAACCAGGTAGCATTATTTTATGGTTCTAATATTCTATCTGTGCTCACTTTATCATGGAATCACTATAATTTTCACTGTTTCTGAAAACAACATTGGGTGGGAATGGAAAAAGTAAATTTGAGATATATTTATCGCCACAGAAAGAAAACAGATTTATATAAACCTATTTCTAGCCCTGGTAAATCCATTTCAATTAAGTAATAAATATCATGGCTACAATATGAGCAGTATTACTGATGATAGTTATGACAGTGTCTAATTTTCAGAGGCATATTTATCATAATAATGGTTATCACCTAGCTCAAAAGGATGTTGTGAGGATTCATTAATATTTATACCCGTTCGTGTTTTGGAAACAACAAGTGTTATATTATTTTAATTTTTACTCAACTAATTAAAGCAGTATGACATAATTGAACCATAAGCACAAAACCTGTTCATTCCACATGACAACCAGACTTAAAGAAATAGTAAGAAATAGTAGCAAAAACAATAGTAATTTATTGCTTTCTGTAAATAATGCTTTTTTACTTCATTCACACTTCATAAATACAAAGTCTGTGGTCTGGCCTGGGTCTTTTTGAGGTCTCTTTGGTCCCACCACTCCTGTTAGAGGCGTGGCAAGAGTCAGGGAGAATAGAAATACTGAACTCACCACATGAACTGCTCTAAAAAATAACAGTTGTGTCTGTTCTAATTACAACAATGGTTAATTCTTTGCAGCCTTCAGCATTATAAAAGAGCATTCCTTTAACTGCAAAATAAGTAACAGCATCTGTTGTAGAATGTGAGCTGCAAAAGTCTCTAAGCCCTAACACTGTTCAGATACCTTTGCAGTTTGGTTCACACTAATCAGCCAGGATATCTGTGTGTAATTGTTAACTGGCACAAACACAGTAATGGACTGGTAAATTGGAGATGAAGAATCTTAGAAACTTCATTTCCACTCTCGCTTGATGACAACACTTATTCATAATAAAGGCAATTAAATATTCCCTATTTAACATCTCACTATGTCACTCAACAGAATCACTTCTCACGTATTTCCTCCACTTCTTTCATTTCCTTACACAAACTCCACTCATAACTCTGCCACAGAAAGCCTCACGAGGCGTTTTCTTACTCATCTTTACTCTTACTCTACCACAATCCCCCACAGAAATGCTACAGGATTTAAGAGGTGTTCTGTCACTTGGCTATTTCAGAGATCCCTTTCGGAGACCATGGAGAAGCACAGAGGTGATTCCAGCCCACAGACCTCCGTGTCTCCCTGGGAGGCAGGCAGGGAGCAGGGAGCTTGCCCAGCAACGCTGGTGGAGCCACGTGCTGGGCAGGAGTGGCTGTGGCCTGAAACCACCAGAGACAGCCCCGACCCTCTGCACCCTTTCTGCTGAGATGCTGCGGCCAACCCCCATTTGTCCACGTGTTTTGGGGCGACTAAACCCTATATCAGAGCCCCGTGCACTTGTTTTGGTGAAGGATGATTTGAAATCAAAGCTTCTCTACAGATGTATTTACTCCCCGATGCTTCCCCCAAACTTCACCCTGTTGTTTCAGCCTCAGGTTGCACCTTGCTTTAGTGTAAAGAAAGAAAAAACACACAACAGAAAAACCTCAGGAGTATTTGAAGGCAAAGAAGCCTGGTGCCTTCCCTGTGACCTTTCCAGAAAAAGAACAAATCTTCCTTGTTCAAGGTTAGAAAAGCTCCCTATTAGCACAAGGCTTACCCAGAATATTGCTGCCTGAAAGATTAAACTTCTGTAAATATAAGCACTGCAAAAAAGCATTTACAATGAAACCTGACAGCCCGCCTAGCCACAATGTACCCACGCCAGTCTCACAGCTGCCTGCCAGGCCTCCTGGGAGAAATATATTTTAAGGAACATGCTTTAATTCATTATCCTTTAAGATGAGGAAGGGATATAGCAGGAAAATACATATTAGTTGCCTCAGTGGCTTTGCAAAATAGGTGTCTGTCAGTTCAGTGTCGTGTTATTCCAGTGTGGGTGTCAGTGCTGTTACCCAGACCAACACTGAGCAGAGATGCTTCTGTGCAAATAAATAGAAAAACCATAGAAGAAACTATTATTGGCAGGAAATGACTTTGTAGCACTTTTCTTAAAAATATTCCACTTCAATGGAGTGACACACTGTGCTCTTGCATTTTGATGTTTATTCCTAGCTAGCATTAAAATCAGAGACTGAATCCATTCATGACAGAATTCAGATAAATGATTAATTCACATTATGCATATTAAGATATTATACACGTATGTAAATACAACACAACTGTACTGTGTACAAAAATGATGAAAACATTTATATCCACAAACAATTAAAAGGCAGCACATCACACTTAAAAATGGTAAAAAAATCCCCAAACAACCTCTCTCTGACAGCTATAAAATAAGTACACAATAATTACAAGACATTCCCTTTTTGGAATTGTAGAATTAATCTTTAAAGACATGTCCTTTGCCATTATATCTCCTGAAATTTCCTTTTGACTTTGCAACAAGGACAACTGCCCACAGCTTTACTAATCAATTCCTTGTGTTGCAGAAAACAGCATAATTTGAATTTTGTCCAAGAATACAGTTTGAAATGCAGAAAATGTGAAAAGCTAACTAGGATGCAATTATTTGTAGCCACAGTCTGCATACCAAGTGAGAAGAAAGCTGAAGAAGTAATTTAACAGTTATTGCTACTTTAGTACTCAAAGAGCCACCCATCATGGCTTAAGAATGCAATAATCAAGAATGAATCTAACTACCTTTTTATTAGTATGTTTCATCTTCAAAAAAAAAAACCAAACAAAAAAAGTAAACCAACAAACTTTCTTTTCTCCATAAACATGGGTCTTAGAGGAAAAAAAGAGGGGGTTTTGTTTTGGTTTATTTTGCTTCAGAGTACTATCTCAGGAACTCTTGCTATATATGAATACTTGAACAATTTGCAATGTTCTCTTACACTGAGTCACATATGTCACCCCCTGAAGTCTTCCCAAAGGTCATGTTTTCAGCTTTCCACCTTGGGTTTTCCTCTCTGGAAGATGTGGTGTGAGGAAAGGGGCACATGGCTGTGTGCTGCTCTGTCTTCTCCAGCCAGGCATCTCAAGGACCAGAAATACACTTGCCTGAACCTCAAACTCACAGGTCTGCAAGCACTGACTAGCAGAGAGGAGGATGCAGGGGAAACACATCCAGACCATCCTTTTCAATTTCCACCTCCATCCCCCTCCTCCCACATTGCCTGCACCAAGCACTCCTCTACAGGCTGGGCACAAAGTCACAAAAGCCCCTGTAACTTTGCTTCTTGCAGATTTTCTGAGTGGGCAGCCCTTTCAGTGGATAAATGTTGAGAATAAAACGTGAATTCATCATTAGTGGTTTTTAGAGATGATTTTTTTTGTAATCTTATTATATTTTTGTCATTATAGAGCTTTTTCTGTCATTCTCAGAGGAGCTGAAGATGCCCTTTCTCTTTGGGGCTCTCCTGGCTTGCAGAGTGCATCTGAGCAGTGTCTGCACAGGGCTGCCAAAGCCAAAGGCCAATTTCTGCTAAAAGAACTGAATTTTGCAAAACATCTCTGGCTCACAAGGTGAGGGGCTTTTAGGGAAAGGCTCTCCTTGCTCAGTGGCCCTTAGGCTGTCTTCCCCATGTTTAGAATTAATGCTTCAACATCCATCTCTGTCTAGAACTCTGATAAGCTTCAGCTAAGTGAAGTGACATCAGCTGTAATTTCACAGGAAAAAAAAATCATTATGAATTACTCCTAAAGTTTCTGATACAGTTTTATTTTAACATTTTCTAACACCAGGCTTTTACAGTACTGAGTCAGGAATAACTCCGAAGATGATAGCAGAGAAATCAGATGAGCAACAGAGCCACAAAATCTACTACCTAAAGGACTGACAAATTTCCTTTGGTTAGCAGCTGAAATTGTATTTAAATTATGGAAAAAAGAATTACACTTTTTAGTTAATTAGTTATTTTCATTCTGAGGAATTGGTGCAATTCTAGATTATGGAAACCAAATGTATAGGGCTTATAGTTCATCCAAGAAGTACAGCATAGCTATTATTCAAACATTTCAGGCCTTATACCAGCAGAATTGAAAAAGAACATAAATATTATTCATGCAGAAGAATGTCTTCACCCATGTTTGATTCTTTGGTCATCATTTAAAAATGACTCATTACACTTTTCACTTTTGAAGTTTGGTAGAAAATTCACTGTAATCTAGAACTTAGTAGCAACTAATGGTGATTTTTTACGAATGATTTATACCTAAACCTCTGAAGAAAAGGATTTATAATGAAAGTGATAGCTCAACCCTAACTGCAGCACTGGGAATGGTGACACCATAATTAATGCATTATTTCAGTTGCGGGAGACACTGACAGTAGCTTTTTGTTCTGGGGGAGAAATTTATAGGGTGACTGAAAAAGGCACAGTGGAAAAAAAAAATCACAGAAGAAGAATAGAAATACTTGTAGCAAAGACACGTCCTTACAACCCCCCTCCCAAAGACCATAAAATCCTGGCAATGACAGTGTTTCCTCTACGGTCTAATTTATACCTTTCTCCTCTACTAGATGGCAGTGTGACATGCTCTCAGAATTGCTACGTGAGGGGGTTTCTTACTTTGTTTCATAGGAAGAAATTAATTTCAAGTATCATCTTACTGGCATAAAAGTGAAAAAAAAAAAAAAAGTTTGCCACTGGCTGTGTATTTTGAAATCAAATCTAATTTACTTACTGGTTCGACATTAAAAGCAAAGAGTGCATATTCCCGGTCAGGTGATACTTCATATCGGATGGCCTTTAGGGAGACCTAGAAAATAAACAGAACATTGAAATAAATGTTTTTGTTTTCAAGCTAATGACATCTAGAATTAATTGGTATGACCATCTCTCTAAGAATAAAGAATACTGGAATACTGCCAGATTAAGTGTCTTGGAAAATAATATATCGTATCTTTTTTCAAGCACCAGAAATGTTATGTGGGCACCTATATACCCACATAAGAGAAAGACTAAATGCATTGTGACTCAGAGCATGCAGCTATCTCAAAAAATCAGAATTTTCTCTTACTGCAAAGTGGCTGGTGAGGTGGCAGCTGTAGCCAGCAGTTAGAAGAAAACTCTGATAAATGGAAATTTATTAATTCCTTCTCATTCCCTGTATCCACTGCCCTGTGCAGGCGATGGCAAACAGTAAACAGCTTCTGGAGCAAATCAGTATTAGAGACACCACTACCTCTCCTAGTTAAGACAACACTGAGGAAAATTATTCCATTTTCCCCAGTTAAAAGTCTCTGGGATGCTGTGGTGATAAGGCTTTCCAGGTGCACCCTGACCTGGGTTCTGCTAAAAGCAGCGCTGTAAGTCTTGCTAACAAGAAGAGATGCCAAAATATCTCAGACTTGTCAGAAGTCACCTTTTTCCTGCTCCGCTTTTCATTTGTACAGTGAAGCCATTTCTCCTTGCCAGAGTGTTTCAATATAGTACATTGCTGGCACAGATGGCACCAAGGTCAAAGAGAGGTGGCACTCACTCGTCACTCATCCACTCACTGTCTTTTAAACCTCACCCTCTCACCTAACAAATTAGATGTAAGTCCTTGAGAGATTCCCATAGAGCAAAATGGAAAGGGGAATTTGGGCTGCAGGGAAATGGGGAATTTGAGCTGCAGAGAAATGCAGAGCACCCTACTGGGAGAGTCCTCCCCAGGGCCAGTGATGATGGATGTGGTGCGGGAGGAGCCCAGGGGATGGCCAAACGTGGAGGGGACTGGTCATACCATCATAGAATTATTTGGGTTGGAAGGGACCTCTAAAGGTCATCTAGTCTGACTCTCTGCAATAAACAGGGACACCTTCCACCAGAACAGGTTGCTCAGAGCCCCATCCGACCTGACATTGAATGTTTCCAGGGATGGGGAATCCACGATCTCTCTGAGCGATCTAACGGGCTGATGACCCAGCATGGATCAGGATGGGGCAGGTAAAGGGGAGTGTGAGAGCCAGAAGTGTCAGGACGAAGGGAGATTTTATATAACCTCCATGTTATACTAATGAAAACATGCCAATGTAGCAAAAGTTTTCTGACCCAGGGCTGTGAAGGAAGAGTAAATAGACAATGTGTCTGGGTGAGGTGTAATAACAGCTCTTGCACTGGGACTTCCTGGATTAATGTGGAGGTGAACTGCAGATTTATAGACTGAGAGGGCAGAGGAACCAGGGTAGAACAGGCAGTAGGGAGGCAATATCAGGAAAATGTAGGATTATCTTGTAGCACTTTGCTTTTCTCACAAATGGCAAAAATTAAAAAAAAAAAAACAGTGGAAAAAATGGAGTCAAAATGGAAGCAGTTTGACTTCAACAGACCTTGACATTAAAGGAAGCCAGCTCATGCCTTCACCCATAGCAGAATTGTAAAGAAAGGTAAAAGAGGATTGCTTATTTGATGTAGCAAAGGCTGAAGGTTAAATGTAGTATCTGAAGTTTAAGGTTGGGTCCTGCAATAATAATTCAGTGATAAATTTTTTGTCTCATAAAAAAATACTTATTACAATTAATTCTGCCACAATGCTGGCTTCATCTACTACAGAAAACAATGCTGCAAACCACTTTTATCACTATTAAGTAGTACTCTGCCACCTACTAATATATTTTGAAATAATTTCTTAGGGTTTCTCTCATATGCAACTTGACTTCCATTCCTCAACACTAGCCATAAACAACACTGAAATTACATTTCAACCATTAGGCAAGAAAAATCAGCAAATACACAAACTAAAAGATGAGTATTTGCATGGAGGAATGAGAGAATGACAATCAAGAGTAAATGATATCAATTGTCTTCTATATTAAACATGCAAAGATGAGAATTATGCATCTTTCAATTATATATGATATGCAAGACTAGCTTCAAATATCTATATGATACTTTCCAGTAGTATGAGAGAAACTGAGCTTGCAGGATAATAACAAAAGCTGGAGTTCAATCTCACATTATCCATCACTGCACAGCCCATAGTATTACCAGTGTATTGCTTCTCCTTGACAATACAAGAAGTTGAAACCCAAGTCATTTTCTGCTTTACTGATCCAGCTGCAAGAGGACTGTGAAATTCAGCTACTCATCACAGAAAATACTTACAATTTTTTTGTTTTCTATTAATATTGTTGACCTGTTAGTTTCGACGTTCCTCAGAATCACTGTGCCATTCTGGTTTCTATAAATGAATTCAGTATCTGCAAGGAGGAAAACAAAAGAACATTAAGGAAATATGAAATTGTTTGTTTGTGTGCAACCTAATTATGGACTTGAACTGAAAGTATTGCTGGGAACTTCCTTCTGAAGAACACAGATTATTCTTTTAAAATGGCCATTGATAAAAGTGGCTTTCAGAAGAGTCATCAAATAACGTGGTTAGTGTTTGTCACGTGTTTATTTTGTCACACTTTCTTCTAGCTGAATGAAACAGTGACCTTTTTTGAATATATATACACAGCTTGATATATTTTTAGTGTAGAAAAAGACAAGGTCAAAAATCATTCCTTAGGCTTAAAGGTTTCCAAGATCCAGTCTCTGTAGGAGTTTAATAAGTCTAGGAAGAGAAAGGCAAAAATCACCCTCTATAAAGCAGATTCTGCAACCTAATATTGTTCAGACATTCCAACTCTGACATCTGTTTTGCAAACTTTAACCAGAGGAGATGCATGTAAAGAAATCACCATTTCCACATGAAAAAAAAGACAGATCAGCTTGTCTCTACTGCACTTTGGGACTACTCCAGCTCTCAAGACATCTGGACGAGGACAAGAATCCCTCTGGTAGCTGCTGCACAGTGGGAGGACAGTGTCCAGCTCTCAAAGCTCACAACATACTTGACAGAAGGACTGGGACAGACATATGAAAGGAACTCCAAACAAGGGTTAGGTAGCAAGTCAAAGGTTCAGGATGAAAAATAATTACAATAATAAAGGGATGTCATAAACTGAAGGTCAAGTTTGATCACTGCTTACATGCACTGCCCCACAGATAAAACATAAAACATAACCTCCAAGCACGCTGCCATTAAAAGAGTCAGCAGCTTTTCTGGCCACAGGACTGGAGTTATGGCTTTTTTGCAACCTGGATAAATTGAGACTGAGAACTGATGGATCCTACTAAACTTCTGCTTCCAGTTTCAGTTAGGGAAACCATTCCTCGTTGCCTGCCCTCACTGTGGCTACCCCAGAGAGACTGCCATGGTGCATCCCACAAGTGTCAGGGACATGTGAATGGGTTAACATTATCCATGGGTTGTCCCGGGATGAGTCAAAGATGAGTTTTAAATCCCCCAGAGTTTGTACAAACACAGATCCAGCTCACTGTAACCTCAGAGGTGTGCATTGCCCAGCTTGGGGTAACCTGCTAAAGACAACACTGGGTCTAGAGACTTTCAAAACTTTGGTGTACAGACCTAGCACACTCCTCAGTCAGCTTTCAGTCTTTAGTTTCCAAGCTGGTGATGACAATCCTCACCACAGTCATTCCTTTATGAAATGCTCTGGAAGTGCAGACAAAAAGCTTCTATGCTCTACTTATTGCTATCAATAAAAACTCTCCTCCTCCATATCACAGATTTACATGTAAGTGAAGGAAAAACCAAACTGCTCTGAGATTGAGATGAATCACAACCAAATGGTTGCTGCAGTACTGATGATTCTCTCCAAACCACAAAGTTTTAAAGACTTTATGATTCTCGGTGTCCAAATCAGAGCAACATCCCTTCAGACTCATAGGCAAAGTTCTCAAAGAATCTCTTTTTTTTTTTTTTTTTTTTTAATTTTGGAACAAATTTTATCAGCACCTTTGTCCCTGGATAAAAATCAAGGATCTGAATTAGATCAAGACTTGCATTTGTCTTTAAAATATTCCTTCATAGAATTTATGACTGAACAAACTAAGATTATTAAACCTGGGAACAAACTGATTGAACAGAGCTGGGACAGAAGTCAAAAAAGTCATAAGCAGTATGGAGAAGATAAAGAATGGATGCTCATTCCCTGCCTTTTCCAAAATAAATACTGGGAAGCACTAGATGACATCAGTCAGTGTCAGGTTCAACACAAATAAAAGGGATTATTTCTTCATGCTGAAGGCAAACAAGCTGTTGAAGTCACAGTCCCAGAGTAGAGTGGGTGCCAAGGCTGCTGGTGGATCAAAAAAAGAATTAGATAAATGGAAGAAAAATCCATCAAAGATTATGGGCCTTGAAGGGAAATGCTCTTCAGGAAGCCCTCGAACCTGCCATTGTGAGGGACTAGAAGAATATCCTGAATCATCATCTTGAGAAACTCACCTGCTTTTCAGTCTTCCCTAAACATTTGCCCTTGTCCTGGGCTATATACCAGAGGAGACAATCTCTGGGGTCTGATCCAGCACCAACTTATTTACAACTCTAACTTCCAGTTTCTGTGTCCAGATCCTGAAGAAATGTCTTTTTGCCAACAATTTAGGAAGTAACACAAGAAAAAGTATTATTGCTTCCTACACAACTTGTCTTTGTATCTTGAGGCCATGAAGGCTGAGGAATCATTTTTATATGAGGAAAGTATACAGTCCAAATTTTTATTTTCAGGTATTCCAGAAATAACAAGAAAAACTAAACTGAGAGACAGAGTATTACCTAATTATCAGACATTTTGGAAAGGATTACTGCTTTAATAATCACCCAGTGTCAACAACACAGAATGTTTTCCAATTACACACTATGTACTAGACAGAAAAAAACACATTTTAAATATGTCCAGCAAAGTATTTGGATAATTGTAAGCCTCTCAGGATATTGCCTAATTACAGGGGAAAGAAAAAAAAAAAGAAAAAAAGCAATGAAACTCAGCTCAAAGTTCAGTACACAGGTATAGTAGCTTATTAATCTAATGACTCTGTGGACCTGTTTCTTGAGCATCACAGGAACTGATGGAAGTTACATTATGCCCATAATGGCATTGCTACTAAATTTTATTTTTCCCTATGCTCCAAAAAACCATAATGTTTTAATAAACTGTGAAACTTGAAGAAGATTACATAAAAGTTGCTCCATGGTTGGAAGCAGGAGACAACACACTTTCCCATTATTTGTTAAAGTGTAACAAATTTAAAATCAGGTGCTAATCTGCTGCATGTATATCTAGAATGCATAAGGAAGAACAAATGAAGCAGTGCTGATTTGTTAGGGCTGTAAATCTTGCTATTATATTCAATACAAGCCATCAATACAGCATCTGAATTAATGAACAGAAAATTGGTCTGCTTAAGAGAAGAACAAATTGATCTGCATTATATTCCAAGCAAAACACTGTGAGGTTTAGCTGGTCTTAGTCCTCAAAAGAATCAATGAATAATATTCCTGGACTTCTGTTTTGAAATGTGTGATTTGTTCCAGTGAAAAAGCATTTATTTAAATGGGACATACCTCAATCAAAGACAGAAAACAATGAAGCAGCTTCTGTCTGTAATGAATTCTGTCCAGTGAGCTGATGAGAATTTGCAGCCTGATTTATAGTTGTCACCACAGCTGAAAAAGGTCATCACTGCATCTCATTTTTTATATCTGCCTTTCTTTGGGGCTGGTGCTCAGTATAAATGATGCTGAAAATTATAACTTTCAGCCATAAAGCCATTTATTCCATCTCTTCAATCTTTCTTGGATTTCTTCCATCTCTTTTTTACCCAGAGAAGTTGTGGATGCCCCATCCCTGGAGGTGTTCAAGGCCAGACTGGATGTAGCTCTGAGCAACCTGGTCTAGTGAAAGGTGTCCCTGCCCGTGGGGTTGGAACTGTATGATCTTTAAGGTCCCTTCCAACCAAAACCATTCTACGATTCTTTGATTCAATAGCAAAGTTCACTTCACCAACTCCTCACCCCTCTTTCAACTTTTAGGAAATTGTCTGGTTGGTAGAATGTATTTAGTGTCTGTGGGCATAGACACACACATGTAGCCACACTTACAAAAGTGACTGATCACAAAAACCAGCGATTACTAGAAAAAAAGGAGCAGCCTTGGGCCTATACAGAGTCAGTGTAGAGGGAATCCTCAGAAGAAACTTTGGAAAACCTGCTAAACAGGAAGGGTGAGATCAGAAAACCCAAGACCAATGAAATAATTGCAGTGTCAGAGCTTTCCCAATTCTTTGTACACATCTTTCTTAAATCCAGTCAGGGAATATGCAAGCAGAGAAAATAGACCTAGTGAGAGGGAGCTCGTGTCCCTTGCAGTCACTGAGCCCTTGCCAGGAACAGCACACACCTGGGTTTGCTTGGCCTGGCAGCTCTGCCTGCTGCCCTCCTTCTTAGGATGAAAAAAAAAAAAAAAAAAAGGGATTTTTTAAAAGAAAATAATGCATTACATACTGCAGTCCTAGTGCAGGTTTTGCATTTCCAGGCGTGCTAGCTGGCCAACCCTTTCCAAGGTTTTTCCATCGGAAAAGGCAGAGGGTCTCTGGAAATTTGCCCACTGGTGCTGTTGTGATGCTGAACCTGGAACTGGCAGTTGAAACTCAGGAGAAAGATCACGAGGCTGTCACTTGGTATCATTTGTGGATCCCAAGTCATCAATTCAATCTGCAGAGGCAGCCTCAAGAGCCAGTAATAAAATGCTGGACAACACCAAGAGAGCAAGATGACAACATGGACCATTTGCCATGATATAAACCAGCAGAGTATAAAAGCAAGACGGAGGCAAGAGTTAGTGAAAGAGAGAAGGTAGTATCTGGACTGTCAGGAGCACTCCAGTCTTTCAGAGCCACAGATTTATAGGAAAAGGCAACTTCTCAAGGCTTGTAGTTTCAGATCAAGAGACGTGCAAGATAATTGAATGAGGTTCAGTCTGATGAAAGCCAGCATCGAGGGAATTATCGTTCTCAATCCCTGAGATTAAGGTAGATCGGTAAATAAAGGAAGTTTAAGTCCTGAAGTTGTTCTAAACCATTTCAGATAAATGAACCTTCAGATACTAGCGTGACCAGCATGATTGGCAAACATACTATGCTGTGTCAAGAGAGCAGGAGGCAGCATGCCCTGGGGGATGAGCCTGCACCAGTCCCCAGGGAGCCAGGTCACATTGCACCAGGCCATGTGAGCTGCTGGGATGGAGCTCTGCAGTGGCACAGGGAGTGTCATGGGGCCAGCAAGAAAGGACCGGCACTCTTCTATTTTTCCTCAAAAGAGGAAAAGAGAAGTTGTTGTGGGGTTTTTAATGACCCAAAGCAGTCAGATCTTTAGGATCTTATCTTATATCTGAAGGATGAGGCTTGCAGGTCCCCTGAAGCACTGCCCACAGCGTCCTGCAGCACTGCCCACCACAGTGCACAGCATCACGCCACACCTGGCCAGGCTGAGCCCATCCTCACTGAGGTGACAGCAGTGCCTGAACCAACTGAGGTGTTTCTTGGAGTGCTCGCAGACAGGTATCTGTCAGACACACCTCGTTAGCACTCACCATCTGAAAAGAAAACAGGCAGGAAGATTGCAGTAGTAGGACAGATGTTTCTTCAGACAGAATTGGTATTTTCAGACTGGCAACACTATGTACTACAGTTGTATTCATCTGGAAAAATACATGAGGATGAGGCAATTGAATTAAAATTGAAAAAATATTCTGCTTGTTTAGCATTCCAGCAAGTTTTCTGAAGAGCCAGGTGAGTCCCAGCACAGTGGATGGAAACCAGAAGTGGAGAAAACAGTGGCTGTGCCCCTTGGGTAGACTTGGGCATGTCACAGCTCTCAACCCAGCACACACCAGGGCCAAAGAAAAGGGTCTGGATGGGGAAGGCAAACCCACACTATCCACAGCCAATATCTGCAGCACACAGGAAAAACCCACTGGCTTGTAGTGATTACCCACATTTGCAGGACTGGGGGAGGCTGACACTTCTCACTACAACAGAGTTTGTCTCTTTGGGAACAGCACCACGACTGAACCAGGTACCCAGGCTGACTGTGGCTCAACAGCAGGGAGTGTTCATCACTGTGAGTACCAGCATTTGCATCCACAAACCAGCCCATGGGCAGCAAAGCCCAATGTGAGAGAGCAGCCCATCAGCACCAGCATCCCCTCAGCTAATGAGTGCTTCTCCTAGAGAAAGTAAACTGGGGAGACTCAGGGTTTCCTGTAAAAAAAGTGGTTTTCTGAGTGGCACACAGGGTGGAAATAGGACAAGCTGGGGTTAACAGGTTGCTGTGTGTGGGAAAAAGACCTTAGAAAAAGCCCTAATACTGCCAGATGCAGCAGAAGCTTGGCCTGATCTTCAGAGACTGGTTTTGAGAGAGAGAGAGAGAGCTTGGACATAATGGAAGCAGAGAGGTAAACAACAGAACAGGGTAAATTCACAGAAGAAAGAGAAACTGTCAGAAAAACAACACAGCAAACATTAACAGGGACCACCAAACAGGAGGAATAAGGTGCAGCATGATACGAGCAGAGAGAAGGATGAACACAGACCGGCTTACAGAAATACTTATTTTACTTTGTTTTTATGAAAGGGGGAATTGTATTTTATTTACTAGGCCTGCAGGATTATTGACTCACTTAGGGCAGTGTCTGCCTAACTGGGGTCATGTAGAAGAGTGGGCCTCCAGGACCTGCAGTCCCTGGGGCAGGCAGGGTTTACTCCTCAGAAGAGCACTAAGAATAGATGTTGAACAAACGCTAGGACCGTGCACACTTGCTAACTGCTGCAAAACTTCACCACATAGATCAGAATGCAAAATAAAAGCACTATCAGTCCCCGATGGAAAGCTATTCAGGTGTCCAGACAGATGTAATCACAAACTCAGGTGGAAATAAGACTGTTGTGATGATGCATTTAATGCCACGATCTGTTGTTCTTTCAGGACATGCTGCAGTGCATCTATTTCATATTTATAACGTGTACCCAGAAACAACTGGCTCTGAAATTCCCTCCCCAAGGCAGAAGCAAAGATTTTTTTGATATGGAACTGCTTCCCAAAGACAAAATGCAGGGAAGGCTTCCCATCCTCTGTCCCCTGGTGCTTCAGTAAGCTGGGATAGCAGAGAAAGTGGGAGGCAAGGATCATGAACAGTGAATAGCAACAAAACCCATTTCCATACAGCTTTATTCCACTGTCAGCGAGAGCTGGTCCTTAGGGATGATCCCCGTAGACCTTGGCACTTCTAACTCATCACAGTTCCCTGCCACCACCCTGCTTTTGTCTCAATCCACCAGCAACTCCATTTTCTCCTACCTTGCTACTCTGGCAGAAATAAGTAAGAATTTATTAGACTTTGTGATGCTGACACAAGGAGCAGCAGGGAACAGAGAACAGCTTGCCTTTAACAACATCGCTACAACCTTTAATTCCAGGAGACAACTGAAATCCCATTTTTAGCTTTTTGGCATTATGGGTCATTATCCTTTTATTTTTCCCAGGATTATTTTCCACATGTGAGGCTGAAAGAAAAACTTCTTTAAATAGGTGATTTACCATAATTTTGCTAAATGCTCTATAACACATTGCATTGGTATATTAAGCAAGTGCAACATGATAGAATGTACTTTATTATGCACGGAGTAGTTTTAATTGCTCATCATCTTGGTGCAGTTGCACTTGGTGCACCAATATAGTGTTTTTACAGTAGTACTCGTAAAATAAGACACAATGATAGCTCAGGAAAATTCCCATATCAACATGCATCTTCTAGCAGGCTTGTAAATTAACTTGTCAAAAGCTCAAAGAAGACTGAGTCTTGGGAAAACCTAAAACTGTAAAAATCAGTAATGCCAGACTGTTTCTGGTTTTTATCTAATCCCAAATCTTTCAAGATTCAAATTAAAAAAGAAAAGCTTATTCCATATCATTGAGAGAAGACTCAGAACCAAGCCTGAAATCCATTCAGAGCACACCTTTGAAATTTCAGTCCCAAATTTGAAACCAGGTATGATTCTGCTGCTGCCTCATTTATGAGACAGAACTTCCCTTCAAAGAGCCCCAGTCTGGAAACTCTGTGGGCTCAGACACTGGCTCAGTGGCACAGGCTTGAAAAGCTGAAATCCACGTGAAAAACCGAGAACTTGTTTCAACTTCAAATAACTTCCTTCCCTGCTTCTGTCTGCTTTTATGACACATGGAGGGGGGGGGGGAAGAAATACACCACAATTAGGAAAAAAAAGAAAGAACAATAAATTCTCTGATCTAAATCCATTTTTACTCCACCCAGGGCAAACCATCTTGGTTACAGAAACTACTGCAAAATCTTAACAACAACAACAGTAAAATCGTACACCTTGTTGCTTGCTGCCCTCAGTTTCTCTCTCTGATAGGATTGACAGCAGCGGGGGTGCTTTGCAGCACACCGAGTTGACTTTGGTGTATTCCAGAGCCGAGAAATCTTCCTCAAAAATTCTCTGCCATCTTCTTCTCCTGTTCAGCTGGGCTCATGTTACGTGCTTTTCAAACCCTAAACGTTACAGAAGGAATAGTGCAGATGACCCCTGGGTTACAGGACAGCTGGAGACAGCAGATTACACTCAGCCCTTTGATTCCCTGCCAGAAACATCTCACATTCAACACAGGCCAAAAGCAATTTGACGCCAAACAACTAATTTCCCAGGAAATGGTCCCTGATGCCTTTATCCACACCCTACCTAATTTTCATGGTCTCATCATGCAGCTGAAGAGAAAAACAAAGTGCAGACAACAGGTAGCATGAACCAGCTTATCCCAGCTCCACAGCGTGACCAACTTGGGTGTGCAGCCCCAAATACAGAGCGGCACAGATTTTAGTGGGAATATAAAACCTCCAGGGCTTTTGCCATGGTGGTTGCTATCTCAGATGAGAGCCCAAGCTACCATTCCTGCTTGGTCATACCCACCTTGCCTGTTCCATGCAGGAACACTTGCTCCAAACACTCCCTGGTTGTCACCCAGGCAGTGCAGCATCAGTCAGTGACACTCCCCTCCCCTTCTCTGCCAAGTGCACCAGGTCTTATCTGCCTCATTTAGTTTGGCTTCACACAGAGGAGTGCATAACCCAAACCATTACACAAAAACATAACAATCCATTTGACACTGAGAATAAAAGGAATCCATGGATAAATTTTCATTAAAATGTGACCCCCACAGCTTGCTTTCTTAATTTCTCTGTGCATTCCCTTTCCTCCTTCTCTTTGCCCCTAACCAAATTACACTTGTTAGTGGTCACGATGGAGAAAAAGAAGATATAAAATGTTTTTTGTTTTTTTTTTTTTCTTCTCATTATTATTATCATGGGCAGAGTACTTAAATTTCAGTACAGGCTGAATGAGATCATTGTATATTAACAAGCAGATATGCTCTGTATACAGCTTCAGGTAAAGTTTTAATTATCTTTGCAGGCAATACTTCACAATCCCTTTTGTTAGTCTGTCATTTCAGATGTGTCTGTCGAGGTATGACTGTGCTAAAGTCTAATTGTGTGAGGAGTCTGTCAGAGCCATGGGCATCACCCTGACTTCAGGCTTTTGAAAATCAAGGTAGATAAACATAAAATCCAATACCCATACATTTTGGTTACCTGTGTGTGATTACTGGTTTTGGACTGGTCACAAGAGGGCACCATATTACAGAGCCACTGGAAACACTTTCAACACTTGCAAAGAAGTCTTAATAAATAATTGGAGACTATGCTGGACAGGGGACTGGCAAGGAATGGCTCCTGGTGGAGAACAGGTTTCCTGCACCAAACTGCAAGGGAACCATTACTGGAAGAACATTTTGCAATTATACATACAATCTTGTAATTTTTAATCCAGCTGATGAGGGAATGAAAAAATAGTGTCAGCTATGTGGGATGGTGAGGCACTGGAACAGGTTACCCAGAGAAGCTGTGGATGCCCCATCCCTGGAAGTGTTCAAGGCCAGGCTGGATGGAGCTCTGAGCAATTTGGTTTAGTGGACTATCTTCCTGTCCATAGCAGGGGGGGTGGAACTAGATGATCTTTCAGGTCCAATCCAACCCAAATCATTCTATGATTCTATGATAAGTGAGTAGCTTTCCCTTAACATCCCACAGCAATTAGGTTTGCCTGCAGTGACTAGGCCAGCTCCTACAAGGAGTCCCATACCAAATGCCAAAAATAATTCCGCAATTCCTTATTTTACTCCTTCTTGTTCCTATTCCTCTCTGCACTGTGGAACTGATGTCATGCAACACTTACTGCCTTCCGTGATGTTGATCTTGAATCAGCAGTGCTTTTTTTGCTAAGAGGGCAAACATGCTGGTGCTGGTGCAGAAGCAAAACAGCTGATACGAACACTTGGTTTAAGGTTAAGAACAACTACACCTCTCTTAAGTTCTCACCAACCTTTTGTCCAACAATATCTTCTCAACGAGTTAACAACTTTCAGCAGAGGGCATTAAAACCAAAGAGTGCTCTTATTCAATGAAAAGAACTTGACTTCTTCATATTTTTCTTTATTTATCCTTACATAATTTCTTTATAACTCAGGGTAATTCTTTTTATTGTGCATTTTCATTCTTCTGTCATGGTCTTTATCCTTCTCTGGACCATGTCAAACCCCACCACAATCTATCTTTTTCGGAGGGAACAACCCAATTTCAATGTAGTGATCAAGGTGATAACATCTCTCAAACTGGATAAAAACATGTTATTTTCAGTATTGTTCTCTCCTGAGTATAGTTCAATATTTTTTCCCCTAAAAAAGTTGATTGCAACAGAAAATTGATTACATGTTCTCAGTTTCCTGCCCTAGGAGAAGGAAAGCAAATAAAAACTATGAAGTTCTAACAATCCGTCTCCTGTTTTCATACTCACACTCTTCTAGCTTGATAGTTTAGTTAAATTAGCAATTCTGTGCCCATTAGGAAAAAAAAAATCAGGAATATTGTAATTATTGTTATACAGTCCTAAAACTATCTTTCTTTGTGATGCAAGTTCTAAGAATATCTTCCTTTGTGAGGCACTAAAAATAAAAAAATAAAGAAAGAACATATTTTTATGTTAAAGGTTGATTTGTTTTAAGGCCATATCTTATGCATGCTGCTGAGTTTAGTCTCAGCTAAATGCTTCAAGGCAAAAGGTGATAGGAAACTCTCACAAATGCTGCCCCTGGAATTAACACCTGTGAGAAGGAAAATATGGAATACATGGAACAAATATATATATATATATATGTGGGGGAGCCCAGCTGGCCCTGGGCTCTCTGTAAGCTAGGATACTGAAGACGGAACTTTACACCTGGCAGAG
>JAYRBT010000082.1:6732681-6754194 GCA_036023395.1 Myiotriccus ornatus | reverse complement strand
CACAAATGCTGCCCCTGGAATTAACACCTGTGAGAAGGAAAATATGGAATACATGGAACAAATATATATATATATATGTACACATATACTCTTGGGGATACTTTAACTAAGTGTTTTAAGGCATTTTTTATGTCACAGTTCACAGCCTGCAGCCCCTTGGGAAGGAGAACAAGGAAGGAAAAGATACCTCCAAATTACTGATAAGGGTCTTGGCTTATGCATGAGTATTCCAAGCGATTTGTCCTGCAAAATGAGTCAGTCCATCAACTGAAGCAACAACAAACAAGGAAAACAGCTTCACGTGGCCCAGCACGTGCGCATTAACCCCCCGTGGGACGATGGGCCAGCTCAGCCCTCGCTGGCTCCACTCTCTACTGATGCTTCCAGCTGGGAGAGCATCCAGAGCCAGCTGCAGGAGCAGGTTTGGGTATGGGCTCTTGTCCACCAGGAAATAGGAAAACTGACTGCCGAGCAGAGAATATGTGTTTATTAGGGTGATAACAAATTAAGGGTGTCGGAAAAATTTCTGGACACTTTCGGGGCAGAATTGGTGGATTTTAGAAGTCTGTCCAAGTCTTGGTGGTTCTTCTCGGTCTGCCTGAAGGTACCACAGTATTCAGATTTCTGATGGTGCATGAATGGCAAGGCCAACACTTCCAAGCAGACTCTGGAATGGTTTACTCTGTGAAAATGAGCACATGGATCATAACTGCAATGAGACCAAAGTCTCTCTGAACTGCTGGCTTCACCACCCCTTCATTGTACAGTTAACTTTTATTAGGTCCAGTGCATGCCAAAATAACAATAATTTACCCAATAGGTTCAAACTTTTGCCCTTTATGGGTAAAATGCTTCTGAGCTGAAAATTTTTTCAAATTTTCTCATCTTAAGCATTGAAATGTCCCACTGCTCTCATACTAGACTTTGTTTACTTATTTCCATTCATGTCATCCTGTCTTCCCTGAAAAGTTAAAATGCTCTGAAGATGATTATCCACATTTTGTGAATTACTATGAAACTGAAGCATTGGAAATCAGATATAAGACTTCAAGAGAACCTGATATTTAAAAAATATCTATTCTAATGAAAGCAAACATTGCCTTCTCTCCATTTACCTTCCAAATAAGTCTAAAATTTGAAGGACCATTTAGAAATAACTGTGATAATATTTATGAGTAATAAAAATTTATTTATTACTTTGCTTTCTTGAATCGAAGTATTTTTGTATGTGCCCAGAAGCTGGGACTTTAAGTCAAGTAACAAAATAAAACTTGGCATCACACCCAGCTGTCAGTGTTGTGAAGGCAAACTCCCTGGCCAGCCATACACACACCTGGTTACAAGTTCAGCTCTTTATCTCCCTCACTCAAATATTCTAGGGAGTTGTTTCCCATACTCCTTTTCCTTGCAATTTGTTTTGGTTCTTTCATCTCTTCATACTTGTGTCTTACCTGGGGTTCTTTTCCTGCTAAGCATGAGACTAGAAGTGTTTTTTAAGAGGTGTTGTACTCTGATAATCAGGGACTATTTCTCACCATGAAGGGCCATGTCTGTCTTGGGATCATTTACAGGGTCATCTTATTCTCTATCACAGATTACTCCTTGTTACTGCAATGGAAAGAGATGTCAGCAAAGTTTTCAGCTTTAAAACTCAGGAGGACGTGTACAGACCCAGTGCTGGTTTCATATGAAGATGTGAAGTCCTGCTGGGGACCTAGATCACCTGATTTTATGACATCATGATTACTCAGTGTGGCATGTGTGACATGTTTTGGTACAGGGACATATAGATTTTACCTCTAAAACTCTGCAAAATCATCCAGCTTTTCTTTAGAGTCAAACAGATGATACTACATGTATACACTTATCTTCAAGTGCCACAAAACTCGAATAACGTGAATGTTCTTGAGAGGCCAACCCTGATAATTCTGGGCAATCACTGTGTGTAGTTCCCATCCCATCTTCTCTAAATTAATATATTAGAGATGAAAAACCTTCATCTAAGGTACTGATCTAAGGCTGATCAAACAAAGCAAGCCCCCAGGCATCCTTCCTCATGCAACAGGTCAGTGAAACCAGTTGATGAAAGACATGGTGGATGCAAGAGGCTCTGGAGGACACTTGGCACATGTCTTGGAAGAGAAAAACATTTTGGGGTACTAAACAGAACATATACAAGAGTACCTGACAATTCCCTAACCTAAAAAGTGCATGAAGTTCGCTGCCCTCTTGCTCATCCTTGTGCACGCACATCTTGCCTCTCATGGAAACAGAATTTTGGGCTGGACAAACCTCCTGTTCTTAATTGAATTTCCACTGATGTAAGATTTTAAAGTATAATTATATTCCCTTGATCACTGCTAATTATCTCATTCTAAATTTCTTTTAATGAATTATATAAGTCTGGTACTATTTCTCTTAAGAAAAATAAAGTAGTGCTTTTCATGCATTCAACAGCTTAATACAGTCAGGAGATCCAAGCTCACCGGGGACTTTTTTTTCTTAGATAAGTAAATCCTTGCCTGCTAAATTTCCAGTTAGAAAAGATCTGATATAAAGTTTAATCACCAGAAATACAGTATTTCCTGTCTTCAAATTATTTAATTATGGTATCTCAGCATATATTTATTTAATGTTCATTAAAAGGAACAAGTAGAATACATACTGGTCTAATTAATCCTCGTTAAGCATTCCATGTTCAACAAGTGTCCAAGAGCAGTGGAGCAATCTCAGGGAAAGGTATTGAGTCAGGAAAATGTGATTTGCACCAATTAAAAGTCTTCAGGAAGGAATAAAAGTTGGGCAGAGCAGTGTGAAAAATGGAAAATTGCCTTGATTAAAAAAAAGAAAACACACACACACACACACAAAAACCCCGAACCAAACCAAACCAACAAACAAAAAAACCAACGAAAAATAACAAAAAAACCTAAACAAAAATAAAAATAATAAAAAACCACAAACTCAACCAAAAAAAAACAAAACAAAAAACCCAAAACAAACAAAAAACACAAACCAACAAAAATCCCAAACCAAAACAAAACCTAAAAGTAAGCAAGTTTCCTCCTAGAAAATAGAGGGCACCTAAAGATGGACTGTGTTGAAAAATAAACATTTCTGGAAATCACTGCTAAAGGTACCAGCAGTGTGTAGTAATTGGGATCAGTGGCTTAAAAAGAGGCCCAAACACCCTGAAGAGCTCTTCTTCCTTCCTCACACATTTACAGTCCTCCCCTGAATGTGCTTTTTGCCCAGCATATCCTGAAATGTGGCACCTCATTTCTTCCCTTTGTTTTTTCCTAGGGGCTCATCTCTTAGGTGCCTCTTTCCCAAAACTTTTCTACCTTCACACCAGCCTGCCTGTTTGGAAAACCTTCAGCAAGTTCATGCAAACTCTCATTCTTTACCTTCTTTACCTATAGTTCAAAACTGAGTCTCCCACCTATCTGCTCATATTTTCTTAGCACTGCAGGGTCTAAATGAAATAAATTTCTTACTCCCTCCCAGAACAACCCTTCTTGAATGGTGAAACATTGCCAGGCTCCTGGGGAAGGGAGAAGACCATCACCATCTGTTGTGTCCAGCTTGCTCCATCACCCAGGAATATGGTTTTCCTTGTTTCTCTCCCTCATCTTCCCTGTGTTATACTCTTCTGAAGAGGCAAAGGATAACAGAACAACTTTTTTTTAGTAGAAATTGAACCAGCAGGGCTGCAATTACAACCATCCTTTTTTTAAGGCTTATCACAAACAATTTTTTAATGCTTATTACAAACAATTTTTGTCACAGCAGTTCCCATTACTTAGGGGTGTGGGAAATGCTGGGAGCTCACCCTGACCTGCTTCACTGGGGAAGTGCATCCACCAGTGTCACACTGTACCTCTAGCTGTTCAGCTGGATTTTTAAGTGACACCCACTGAGAGAACACCTAATCCCTCTCGCAGTTAAACCCCTGTAAAACCAGCACGTTCCCTTCGGCTCTGAGAGCAGCAGGGTTTTGGTTTCAAGCCACTCTGAACACGACGAAAAAAACCCGATCCTTTTTCCAAATGGATTCAAACTGTTCAGCACGCAGGCAGAACTGCCACGTGCAGTTCTTTGCTTCCAGCAGCAGAAACACCACTGCTGTGAGCCACGTCTGCAGAGTCCCCCACAGACACTACCGCTCCCCGTGGCACCGTGATGTTTCCTTCCCACTTCCATCCCTGTTGCTCTCCTTTTCTTTTTTTTAATCAAAAGGCTCCCCACTGTGAAGTGGGTGCTGTTGCAGTACATCTGCCTGGCTGGCAGGTAAAAGGACCTGGCACTGAATTTAGCAGGTTTGCACTCACCACCAGCAATACTGAGCCCAGAAACACCGCGGTGCACCTCAGTGCAACAAAGAGCGTGGCGATGGGGAGAAGCAAAGAGGGCAGCTTCCATCTAATTCCCATGGATTTCTACCTCAAATCTACAGATGATTTTAGCACACAATGGAGCCCAAGTTGTTCTAGTTTTCACACACTTCTTACAGCTTCAAATTATTCCCCAAAACTGCTCCTTGCTGGCATACATGGTCGCACCAGGAGGCACTGCCTGGCTTCTAAGTTACTTTGAGAGAAAAATACTAGTTTTAGTGGAGTTGGGATAGACATGGAAATGGGGAATCTGTCTTTGTTAATGGCTATAAAAAGTCTAGGAAACCAGCCTGCTGGTCTAACATGTGAGACTGGGACAGTCATGTTGCCTTCCAGAAGGAAGCTTATGTTTCCTGCTTAGTTTGAAAAAAATTAATGGGAACAGAATTAGGCAGATACGGGGAGCAGGTATTAGGAGAACCCAGATAAGTAGAATTGAAGTCCAAGGAATTCTCCTGCCTCTTCCAGCCATTTTGCTTTGCTAATTGTTCCCTTTTATATTATCCTCACAACTGAATGTATTTTCCAGCTCTTCATCTTAGGCCATTAAGCCATTTCTCAGGCAGTACTGACTTCCAGAGTAATTTTCACTCTCTGCACGACACCAGCCCCTTCTCCACCTGGAACACCCCCAAGATCCTCCCTGCTTGTCCGGGCTTCTCCCCTGAGTGACTGCAGCCTGTCCTCCCTGTGCAGCATCACTCGTCAGTGCCCTCCTCACCACCCCTTCTCTTGCATCTCACTTCTCCCAGGTGACCTTCGTGCCACCAGCCCTGTCCCTGGGCCAGGCTCTTCACTCAACCTGGCAAGATGCAGAGATGTAACAAACAGAATGCACTGAATGCCTGAGGCCACTTTTTACTGCACATGGGTTTTTAGATGTTCAGTGGCTAAAGCCATATGTTGGTACCTCAAGATTACATTCTGACTCAGAGGCTCAACAGCAGCCAGTGACAAGCAGGGGAATGGTTAGAGTTCAGCAGGCTCTGGAGAAATTACTTATAGAGGCTCCCAAATTTAGGGTTAGGCTCAAATGGAAATCTTGACCTCCTCAAGACACGAAACTACTAAAAACCACCACAAACAACCTCCCTATTTGACCATTACAGTGTTACTTCTGCTTTTCCAGGGCGCGATAATTTTACCTAACAGGACTTTCTCCAGCATATTTCTTCTTCTAAATTCAGAAGTTGCTGCACACACCAAAGAACTATTTTCTCATTCCAAGAGCAGCACAACTACCCCACCAGCACCCCAGCACTGCGGAGAAACGGGCACTGAGGCACTGCCAAAGCTACGGCACCGGGCTCCTCCCCAGCTTGCTCCTGCAGACTGTGTTAATTTTTAAAAGAGCCAGATTTGATTTCTCATTTCATTCTCTTTAGCAGTAACGAACAAAACAGCTACATGGCAGAAATGCTCTGCTCCACAGACTATGTTAAAAAGCTATTAATTCCTAGGTTTCCTGTCTTTGGTGAACAGGTTACTGTCACTACTGGATTCCAGCAGTCACCCAGGAGCTGAAAGGCAGTAGGGCAACTTCTCTTCAGTGCTCTCAGAGGACAGATACATAGAAATCCCTGAAGAAGATGATCCAGGATGGGGTCTAAAACCAAAATTATGGTTATAATGGTTTTTCTCACTCCTTTCTCAATGTAGCAGTCGTGACAGAGCAAGATCTTTTACCTACTCTGTTTTGGCAATATAGCATGTCACTTTGTGATGGCATTTAGATTAAGAACAGTAATCAACCAGCTCTAAAGTATAGAGACACTTCCACTGGCACAAACACTACCTAAAACCTCACTTAACTAGCATTTCTATCTTTATGAATCAGAACAGAGGATTTCTGAAGGCCATCCCCAGCAAAACCATGACATGCCAGAAGAGCCTTCTTAGTCCTTCCCCTGTGTTTTCTTCTGGTCCACATAGCACGTTCTGTAAGTGATGCTGTCTTCATCTCAGCATAAGGTCACCTTTACAAGGTGTCATGAGGTAGGATGTGAGGTTTGACAGACCACAGTTGTGAGCGGGGCAAGTTTTCTTTGAACCATTAAGACCAGTAAAGCCATTCATTTAAGCCTTCCTAACACATATTTAAAACACTTTGAAATTAATGAACCAGTATTTCTATTTAACAAGGTGGGCAAATATTCCGATGGAGTAAACCAATTTTCTTTATGCCTTCACCAGATGTGAGCATTTACTAGCTTACATTCATTTAAGGCAAGAACTGGGACAAGTGTGTGGCCTTCCTCTGGCAGCACCGCAGTTCAAGGGTGCCTGCGTGGAGGTCTAGCTCCTTCCTAACGCAGACCTCAAGCACACAAGACTGCAAACTGCAGTGCCCAAGGAAGACAATTTTTTTCCTTGGATGACAAACAGAAAGATGAGGGTTTTTTTCACGCCAACAGCCCGACCTTGCCAGGAGAGGCTCCTGCTGCCTTACAACTTGGATGGTCATTCGCAAGTTGTCAGCTGCTCTCTACCACTATCTGACAGGAGGCTGTAGTTAGGTGGGAGTCAGCCTCTTCCCCCAAGTAACCAGTGAGAGGACAAGAGAAAATGGCCCTGAGTTATGCCAGGTTTAGATCGCACATTTGGAAATATTTCTTCACTGAACGTGTAGTCAAGCACTGGAATTGGTTGCTCAGGGAAGTGGTGGAATCACCGTCCTTGGAAGTGTTCAAAAAACATGTCAATGTAGTGCTTAGAGACATGGTTTAGTGGTGGACTTAGTGCTGGGTTAACAGTCAAACTGGACGATCAAAGAGGTCTTTTCCAACCTCAATGATTCCATGAAGCTTTTGTCCTGTGGAGGAGAGCCCAGAGAAGCCTGCACTCCAGTCACCCATGCTGTAGCTCTCTAGCAGGGCAATTTTAGTCTTAAGAGCCGTCAAAGCAAGCACCTTAACACAAACCTTTTTCACAATGAAAAAATATTAGCACTTACAAAGTTCTTAATATCTATGCAAAGCAACCTATAAATAATTCATTTACTCCACACGCATCTGCATAATTTGAAATGCATCAATGCTTTTATCAATACAGCGCGATGGATTTACACTGCAAAGAGGCTTGGGGGCATTTGGACTATCCAAGTATTGTTGATCCAAGCATTATTATTAAAGGTAAACTGAAATAAATTACCTCAGTTACTACACGATGATTTTTTTTCAGCATAGTAAATAAAACTTATTAGTTCTAGGTCATTAAATTCAATATTAGACTTTAAAAGAGCCTAGAGATTCTATGATGTTATTAGTAAAACATGCAACAAAACATATGTGCTTCGGTATTAAAGATAAAAGAATCACTCAATTATATTTAGATATTAGTTATTAATACATTTTTCAAAAGGAATTCTGAGATAAAAGCCTAGCTACCATTCTCAGAGGCAAACTGGGCACACAATGGTCCTGGCTGTCACTGGATGGCAGGTTTTCAAATAACTGAGCCATTTCTGAAAATGCCATTCAGATTCTTTTGCTAATTTACCCACTATTCCTCTTCACATAGGAATAAATACTATTTTGCCAACATTGCAGGTGAAGTGATTGGGCAGGTACCTTGGAGAGCAGGGCTTGATTTTCACATTTTTTTAAGTTCCTATGACCCCAGAAGTGTCCTTTGGTGCCCTGTATCTCAGTGCTCTTCGCTGCTTGACTACACTGTGCTCTTCATTTCAGCCTCATTTGGCTACAACCCCTCTGTAAGGACTGTCTCCCCGTGTCTGGCCAGTGTCTAGCACGAAGAAGATGCACTCCTAATTAAAACCCCCAGTCACTAACATACAGCCCAAAATCCTGACAACAGCCACTGCTAAATACACTCTGTCTTGCAAGATGCCAACAGCAAGGCTGGAAAATATCCTCTAAGAAGTGAGTAATGATGGCACGTTGCATCCAATCAATCACAGTAACCTCTGTCCATACATTAGAGGCCACTGCTGTGTTTTTCTAACTTACAACAGCAGCCAAACACTTTCAAAGTGGGCAAAATGTGTTTGCCATTAAGTACAAAGACAGAAGATAAGCATGTCTCCACAAGTGGCACACAGGGTTCAGTCTCTACTGCTTTCTTTGACACTGGGCATGATGCTCCCTCCCCATGAAGGAGTGTTCCCAAGACGCTGGGATCAGATTTACAACTGACAGGAATCACTCCAGCTCAACAGATTCACAAAACCAGCACCCAACTGGCTTCTCAGGCCAGGTCTAGGTAATGACTATGAATTATTGTTTGCAGGAGAAATCAGATGACTGAGCTGCTCTTCAGTACAAAATGACAGCTTGCTTCATCCTGCTTTTTGTCAGCCATCACAGGAACACTGCAGCATCCCATTGAGCTTTACAGAAACCTGAGCTAAAATCCGCTGTGAGAGGAATTACAGGAAGAGCCCAGTAATTGTGAAGGTAATTACAAGGTAATGTGGAGCTCACAAGCAGAACTGCTAAGCACTTAGGGACTAGACTAACAAGCAGGCCACCTGTCATATGGGACGGGGCTAAGGAAAGGCTGGCATGGGACACTCCTGACAGGCTGTGGAGGGGGATATGAAAACAAGGAAATGTTCAAATACCACATTTAAGATACACAGTATGAAATAAGCCACTGATTGAAGATCATATCCATGCTTAGTATATGAACAACATAATTCTAGTTGTAGAGGAAAGGGAAGTTCCCAATAGAGGACGGCAACGGAACGGTGAAGAGTACGAGGCACCAAGTGATGAGGAGAAGAGTACAGGAGAATGCATGGGATAAATGGGGCTAGAAAAGAGACCCAGCTCAGACTCTTTGCACTTAGACTGCGGGGAATGCCTCTTAATCACGAGCACAATATCAAATTCCTCATACTTCACTGCTTTACACCTACTACAGCATAACAGAGCCCTATCCAACCTGGCCTTGAACACTTCCAGGGATGGAGCATCCACAATTTCTCTGGGCAACTTATGCCACTGCCTCACCACCACCACAGTAAAGAATTTCTTCCTAATATCTAATCCAAGCCTATTCTCTTTCAGTTTTAAGCTATTCCCCCTTGTCCTGTCAATATATGCTCTATGAGTGTGTTGTTCCCCTCTTAGCAGAGTCAGTGACAAGAAGGGTCAGGGCAGTAGAAGACAGCAGCTAATTAACCAAAATATTCTTTCCTCTCCCTAAACCACTGGATAAAAATTCAAACTGGAATTTGAAATTACAGTGGCATGACAGAAATTTTAAGAGGTTCAAATTTCCAGCTTTGGCACATCTCTCACCTTGTGCAAGTAAATTTAACTGCAATTCCAATAAAAAAAGGTGAAAACATATCCACAAATGAGCCACAAGTTGTGACTGAAAGCTGAGAAGAACCCTGTAGTCTTTACACTGAAAGTGTAGTGATGTCAGTTTTGAGACTGGCTCTTTTTCTTTAGCTACCTCCTTTAAAATCAATGGAATGATACAAAGCTATTGATTAGAAATATGTTTTTTCTTCACTTGCCCACTGAGAATTAAGAACATGAGCTCATCCCATCAATTTCAGGGAACTTTCAGCATATTTTTAAGTGTCACTCTGAATATAAATATTTTATTTATTTTATCGCTTGCTCTAAGACTCATTCAAGACAAAGCACAGAGTTTGAATCAGCCTCTTGCTTACTGGGAAGAACACAAGGTATTTTAGTGACTGAACTATTTTGGATGCAAATCCTCAGAGGATTCAAATACTCCTAAACATGCAGCTTGCTTCATCTTTGGCAAGGCCACCAATCTGCTGTCATCCGCAATAATATAGACGGAAAGGAAGGAAAAAG
Organism: Myiotriccus ornatus; assembly: GCA_036023395.1. Lineage (NCBI taxonomy): Eukaryota > Metazoa > Chordata > Aves > Passeriformes > Tyrannidae > Myiotriccus > Myiotriccus ornatus. Next base: position 6,743,996 of record JAYRBT010000082.1, on the reverse strand, counting down.
AGCTTTGAAGAGCCAAGAGGACTAAACTTTGCAGATCTCTGAATGACCATGATATTTTGCTGTATAATTAACAGGAGAAGAAGGGGAAGGACACATAACAGGTACCCATCCTTTAAAAATTGTGTGGATCCCCACGAGCATCAACTCAGTTTGTGAGCTGATATGCAATTTTAAAATATGCAATTTATTTTTGCTAAGGCATTCCAGCATTCTTGCTATACTAAGTTAATTAGTATGGGTTTGGTATTTTCAGAGTCTTTCATTTGCATTCTGAAAACTGAGACTAAGAGACCAATAACAAATGTGTGCTTAGGAATCTGGCTACTGGTCTTTTGTCTTGCTTATCAGGAACTTAATCAAGATTTCACCACTTAGCCAGCTAGAGAGAGCTGTGGAAAGCAACTATAATACAGAAAAGCAATTAATGCTGTGAAATGGCTTTGGGTCCTCAGATGACTGACATTGCAGATTAGCATCTTGCCCTTAAATGCGAAGTAACCCTTGGGTAAATCTACACCGTACCTATTGGCTTCATAAAATTCCTCTAGACATATTAAAAGCAGTGTCAGTGGTTGTCTGTATCAAAGCAATAGAACAAGTAATTCTAAAATATCTATGCATGTTTGCAGAATATGACTTCGTGTATTGCACTTTACAAAAACAACATTTGAGTAATTTCAGCTCTGGCAAGGCTGCACTGGAGCCAGTAAGGGGACAGGACAGGATTTTAAAACAATCAAGATCAGACTCTTAATAAAAGTTTATATTGCTTTAACATTTGACCATAATTGGAACAGCACTGGAAATGTTACATTTTTTCCCAAAGATTGCAGTTCTGTAGAAAATAAGCCTTGTATCCACATAAAGTGATACTCATCAATGGGGGGAATATTATACCAGCTCTAGGGCAATACTTATTCTCTGTTCCTGCAAAAGTTTACTTAATTCATTATTATTCCCTCCACTATGCTCGATTTGCTATACTCAGGCAAATACAGAAAACAGCAGTTAGGATCTCAATAAAACACCTTTTCCTTCATTAAGGCCATTAGGAATACCCATGCTAAAAGATAAAGGATGCTCGACAGAAAATTCTGAACTGCAATGTAGATATTTCTGTTATCATTATTCCCAAAAAGTGGTTGTGGGGAGCAGCATTCCCACGGAGAAAACAGCCTGAAAAGAGCTCCTGCCCACTGGCAGGTGTGTTTTTGAAGGTGCGTATCATCTGCAGCTGCTTTCCTCTCTACTTGAGTGGGTGGGGGAAGTTGCAGCTGGGGAATGTGTTAATTCAGCACTATCCTTTAACACTCTCTCTTTTCATTGCAGGTATTAAAATTGTTCCCAATGGGCAGAGCAGACAAGGAAAGCTAAACACAAGGAAGGACTTGATCCAGTTCCCCATTAAATTCAAAATAAAAACTAATAACTTCCATGATAATAGGACTTGGACTGGAACTTACACGAACAGCATACCAGAAATCATTTTATTCTTGCCAAAGCTTGTTTTGACTGCAGCAATTTCCACTGAGAGCTGGAATCTACATCCCCCAAAGTAGCTCCACGCCAGCAAATACAACATGCATTAATTCAAGTATTATTTGGTTTTCCCCTGACTGGAAAATGTAAGGCAGCAGAGGATAAAAAGAGCACATGGCTTGTGTGCAAGCCCCAGCCCAGCTGCTGCTGGACCACTGTTTGCCTGTTGCTTAGCAGTGCTTCACCTCCATGCCAGGAAAAAATGTTTTGATGAGGGAATATAAACCCGCGATTTTGTTTATGGTGAAATAATAACTGATGGTGCTCCAACCACTTCTTTCAACCATGTGCTAACAACGCTTACTAAGCCCTGGAAGCTCTCTGGGACAAAGGCTGTAGTTTTCAATGCCTATCTACAAGCCCATTGGAGAGCCCTAGATAAAAAGTTATAACAGAGCAGTGGTGTTTGCATGTTAAAGAGGAGAAAAACTGGAATAGGAATTTGAGGATTTAAAATAGGAATCTGAGGGCATGATTCTGGGCAACCAGCTCCAGCTGCCCTTACTTGAGCAGGGAGTTGGACAAGAGGATTTCCAGAGGTCCCTTCCAACCCCAACCACTCCTTGATTCTGTAATTTCAGAAGCAAAATAAAGAACTGGAGGAATAAAGAAGGAGATAAAAAATAGATGTGCAGGGAGCAAGGAAGCAAAGCAAAGACACTGCAAAATGCTTATGCCTCACTCACCAGTTATCCATTTAGCCTCTGGGTCATGAATTTTGAAATCATCACTGAAGAGATCTTCCACTGTTATCTTCTTCTTCTGAGACAAGCTGTTATCTTCAACTGCAGAACATTCAAAACCAAACTGCCATTAGTTCAGCTTTAAAATGTGTCTGAAAGTACAGCAACTGTGAATAGTGCCATGCAAACATCTTATTTGGAAACATTCACATTAATCTTTCCATCACACGGAAGTCCCTTCCCATATTTGGTGTTATAAAAGGGCCATCTAATGGTTCATTAACAAAAAACTCTTTGTTATTGATGCCTGGTCTCAGCAACTACAAAAAGGCCAAGACATGGTCCAAAACACACATTTTCAGACAAAATATGACCAAAAAAGATTTTTAAAGTCAAGAAAACACACCTATAGATGTCATAGGGATATATAATGTCAACTATTCAAAGTATATTAAAGCTATTTAACACTAAAATATTTCTGAAATCATTAGATACATTTTCAAAAAGCATTTTAAATGTTCAAGTTTTTACAGCTTATATTTTTATTTCCTTAAAAACTGTCACACAGAACCATAGCTGGAAACGTATTTAACTTTATAAGGGCTCATACACATTACTTCAGAAATTCTCAAAAGATTTTCCATAGGAATCAGACTCTTGGTTGCAGAAATAAGTTTAAAAAGTCTATGAGACATAACCCTAAATCCTTAGGTGTTGCATAGCTGGCCCATACTAGTTTTAACTTTTAGTGAAAGGATATACAGTGTCATTTGCAAACATGGAAATATCAAATCAAAGCTGAAAATTTTAGAGAAAAACTAAACCCAACAATTTTGATTAATATATTCCTTCTTTCCTGACTTCCCATCAGGTGCTTTTTTTTTTTTATTATGACAAGCAGCCACACTCCATGAAGAATTTGTTTTTAACATTCAATTTTTTTGCTGAGATAATATTTTCATGGAAACATTTCAGTCAGCTTTAAATACATTTGCTCTTTCAAAGAAAACATGAGGCTACATTCTGGGTATTTCCACAGCATCTCTCCTCACTACAGTCTCCTCATACCTGAGGTCTATTAGCATCCTGCAGCCTTAGCTACCTTTAACACTGTTTAGTGCTAAACTTACACTGAACACTCATGATTAGAATCGTGGAACCAGACTTTGAAAGCAACCAGTAGAAGAAAAAAAGTCTTCTTTACCATACTAAATTGATACCCCTGGGCTACCTGAAATGCTAGAAAATTACCTGTGAACAGTGTTTTGTCCCACTGAAAGGTGTTTCAATACAAACTACCATTTTTACCAAATTAAATTATATTCTTCAATGTTTATATCTTTCCCAAGTCTGGCTGGGGTTTCAATGATGCTGCTCAATGTGGCTGCCAAATACCAAAACACATTAATACAAGTCTTCAGCCAAATCCCTCCATGTGACAGCATTATGCCAGATTATTCTGCATAATTTTATTTATCAAAATGGAAAATACAGGTGACAAGAACTCCAGGAAATGGTTCCAGTTAGTTTCCACCATGGTGCAAGTCCCCAGAACTGGATACCAGGGAGGTCATGCAGAGCAGAGCAGGAAGTCAGAGCCCAAAAACAGCCCTGGGGTTACAGCTGTTCCAGGAGCTGCTTCCCAAATGCCACCCTTAGGAACATGGACACCCTCTTCCCCACCATGTGGGCATAAGGACAGACACAAGAAAACCTTTGTGGTGGAGATTTGGGAAGGGGCAGGGAGGGAAGCTCTTTTTATTCCCCCTTTTTGTGCAGGATGGAGACAGCCAGGCTGGGAGCTGCATCACCTCTATACCTACAGCACTCAAACTCCTCATAAGGGACAACAGGAGGAGGGAAAGGCAGCATCTGAGGTGTGCACATGCAGGAGCCTCCCTGAGGCATGGAGTGAGATTCCCTTACTGTGTCCTGCAATTTGCTGTAAGACCTGCAATACGTCCTAAATTAAACCATGGACCACGTTAATCTCGGCCATAGAGATGGGGAGAACACAAGTAACTAAATCAATCAATCAATGAATTTTCATAAAAACGTCAGACTTGCTTACCTCCCCTCTAACAGACAGGTAAGTCAGAGTGCTGTATAAGGATGCCTACTCTATTCCTCTTGCCCTACTAGGGACATTTATAGAGGAAAAAATGCAATTGTGGGATCTCAGGCAGCCCACCCTGTCCTGAGCACAGGCTCTGAGTGCCTCACGGTGTCTAAGCCAGCTGGTGGACACAAGTTGTGTCCACACCCAGCTGCAGGGACCTTGAGACCTCCTTGGGCTTACAGAAGGACTGCACTGAGCATGTGCCACCACATTCTGCACATTCACATCCCCCGCTCCAGCAGACCCAAATCTCAGCAGGGCAGAAGTGCAGGTGGCACAAGGAGTTGGGATCTGAGTGCCAAGTCAGAAACCCAGCATCCAAACGTCTAAGTTACGTGCTGAGAGAACTGAATGGAAACCATACTGGTTTTGATTCAACGTTAAAGGCACGACAGGAACCCTGTGTTTTGGTTCATCTGCCTGCACTTCATCCTTGAAGTGAGTGCACCCAGACAAACATGGGCTGAACTGACACAAAACCTGGCTCTCCAGAACATAAAAAGAAAAAAGATCCTCCAGAAACCCAGGAAATTCAAACAGAAAAGAACAAGGAGTAAACCTCACTGCCTGCTTTGCCTCCTCTCTTTCAAGCTGCTTCTGAACTCCAGTAGTGCTCAGAGGCTGCTTGATGGGTCAGAAAGTTTCAGCCACCTTTGGGTGCCCACCTTTCTTCCCATCACCACTGGTGCTCAGCTACAGGCCAACATCAGATGCTTTTCTCACACACCTCCTGGGTGCATTCAAAGCACCTGGGTGTGTGGCCAGCACACCAGGAGCTCCCCTCCCACCTCAGCATACCTGCTTGATCCCTGGGCAGACCTAATCCCTCCTTTCCCCCAGATGACCTCTCTGGCAATGGCCAGGCAAGGCAAACAGGCAGCCTTCCTCCCTTCTGTAAAATCCCACCTTTCTGGAACAGCGTATAATACACATTTATATATAACTACTGTGAACAAACAAATTTCTATCCTGCAGAGCTGGTCAAAAGATATTTCCTTGCTCTTTCTGAGTATCAAAAGTCCTACAAAGCTTTCTAGGCAATGCATTTGACTGTCTGACAGCATGTTGTGAATTAATGCTTGGTACCATCTCTGAAAAATGTTTCCTATGGATTTTGCAAAAAATTTAATGAGCATTTGGGTGTACTTCCTTTTATTCATCTAAAGGTCAGATTTGAAAGGAGAAAACTTGTATATCTCAACAAAGTTTCAAATATCAGGAACAGATGTGCAAAAAGTCCTTGTTTGCCTCCATTTCCAAACAGAGGGGATGAGAAAGCAGCCTCTGTCTAAGCAAAATGTCTAATGGAATTAGAGGAAGGCTTTATTTTACTCAAAATTTCTGTAGGCTGGGTCCTCTTTTCAGCTTTGCTAGTGTGTGTGTATGCACAAACAAATATAAAACAAATTTATAAATGTACATTTTGCATGGCTTTATATAAATGAACAGAGAACAGTGCCTGGATGGGACCTGTACAGGTGCCATACGCTGCAACAAGTGAGCAGCCACCAATTAGGGAAGGCTCAGACCCACTCTGTTATCATTTGTATAAACAGTTCTATTCAAAGGTGGGTGGAATGGCAGGACTCACACACACATGAAATTGGAGAACCTCAGCGTAGGTAATTGTGCACATGTTCTTTAATTACACTGTAGTGATTTTATAAAATAGGGATTTTATAAAATAAGACATAAGCGTAAAGCACTGCTACTGTAATGACCATGTCTGCTGAATGCAAGGACCACTGATTCCAGGTTATGAGCTAATCTTGAAGGAAAGTGAGTGACCTGCCCCTGAGAAATCCATACCAGTACAGATTTCAGCCCTTCTGCAGCTGAATCAAGAGTTAAAACCTTTAAAGATTTGGGCTGATTTGAAGAAGAATCTTGAAGAGATATACAAATCCCCTTTTTCCCCAATTAATAAATACCTTAATCATTATCTGTCCTGCTAAGCAAATCTTCCCCATATCCCACTTTACCAGTTGTTCTTGACTTTGGAGAAGATACCCAGGAGATTACCCAAGTTTCCACTGTATTGGTGCAAGGTAAGGGGTTAGTTAAGCAATTTACTTTGTCTGAACACAGACTACATGTCTGCATGCTGCAATCTAACCCATATATAACCCAAATTACTCTCTGTAGGCATTGCATGATGTTCAGCACTGGGTTTAGAGCATCTCTGCATTTCATGCTGCGGTACTGCACTGCAAAACAGTCCTTCAAACCAACAGCAAATACTTAGAGAAGAATGGTTTCCCAGCCAGAAAGAGGGCTGAGATAGATAGAAACAAGGAATTCAGAGGTAAAATGCAAAAGGTTATTTGTAGTGGTAGGACAGTGTCAGGTTAGACTCTTACCATCAGAAGGAAGACTTAAAAATAGTTCAAGTATTCTCAAGCACTGTGCTCTGCCTAAGCCAGACTGCATTACCCCCTTTGAGACATTTGCAGTGAAGGGGGAGGGTGTTTGTTTGTGTGTTTTGGTTTGGGATTGTTTTTTTTTCCTGAAGTCACTCTCATACTTAGCAGCTCCCCATGAACATCCACAAAACTGCTTCACCTCCTTTCTTCACTGTTCTCCCACCCCTTCCTCGCCTCTTGTTTAAGTATTCATCACTTAATTTTCAGTTTGGCTACCAGAAGATAAACGTTTCTTCTTCCAGAGGAACTATTTTATGGCAGGGAAACACAAACTGTGCTTCTCCTTTCCGACAGGCTCCTCCACCTTCCTGACTGCTTCCCTGGTGGGACCTGCTATCCTCAGTCAGGATTAGCAACATGATAGTTTTATGTTTCTCAAATCAGCCTCAATGGCTCACTTAGCACTGGCTGGTGGCAAATGCCCGTGAAATGAGCCTTCCATTCCCTTCTGCCACAGCACATCCTCGTAACAAGTTCCAGGGCCAGTGGCTCAAAACAAGACTGAACTCAGCTGCTGCCAAGCCACAGCAGCAAACTAAGCTCTCTAATTTACCCTTGGCAGAGTCTTACCGTGAAGCACTCTGGATTCATAATAAAAACAGGAGCAGTACTGAGCTCAGAGTTTTTGTCTTTGCATGTAGGACACAGTTCTGAAACATCAACAGGGCAAAAACCAACCCAAACCCCATTTGCCAGCAGATCAGGTAATTAGAAATCTCAAAAGACATGAATGGAAATTATAGCATAGAAAAAGACTTTGCATATTTCTAAGTTGTAAGCATGGAAAATCTCTCAACAGTTCTATTTGGAGTTGTTGCTGATTACATACTAAAAACTGTGTGATTTATGTGTGTGCATATATAACCCAAAGGGAGAATATCTCTGTTTATGCACACACAAATATAAATACACAAATACACTTGAGAATTTTATTTGTAACTAAATGTGACTGTTTCATATTCCCACTTCACACTGCGTGAAATAGAAGGTCACTGTAATAAATAATATTTACTTGTATCTTCCTAAATTAGAGAACAATAACTACAGGGTCTTAGTGCTCACTACACCTTCTCTGTATAGACACTTCCCTGGACAAGAGCACTGCAGTATCTATAGTCATAACAGTCATTATAGTGGATTTCATGAGTGGTTTCCTCTGTGGGAGCAGGAGAAGTCCTAAATGAGGTTTATAATGCAGCCCAGACTTTAAACCAGAGCTGCTAAGTCCTCACCACGTGTCATTCTGAACATTCTCCCAAGGAAATTGTTATTACAGGTGGTCTTGTAAGATGAAAGACTTGTGATTTCAACCATATTTAAGTCTGTACAGGTATGTTACACTTCTCCCCATATATCCATTATATGGAATGGTGTTTTTGAAAGAAGTGGCACCCATGGTCCCATCTATGCAGTGCTGTAGCTTCAAGACAACTTCTTGAGGTACGGGCTTAGGAATCTAAGTTTTAGTGTGCATCTTTGAAAATCTGTGACAGCATTTCTGTAAAACTAAAGGAAATATCCCCTTATCTAATAAGTTGTGCCTGATGTGAGTATAGTCCATGCACCATTCCCCAAAACATCTCAGAGATGAACAGCACTGTCCAAAGGTGCTGAATCCAAACATCACCAAAATTAATTTAATAAATGATCCTTAATTAAGTTTAACCTTAATTCATTTCATCACATAATTACTCTGGCATTACTATGTGCTACTTACATTTACATTGAAAAGTTCTGGATAACACGAAATAAACTGAATATGGCATGAAAATAAATAACCAAAAGGGTAATGTAATGATTTTTACACTCATTTTCAAATTAACTGTGCAATCCTGTATTGCTTGGTTTGCCACTGTCTCCAGTTCACACAGCAGGATTGTGGGATAAGAATTGTGTGAGGGAAGATGGCCCAGACCGGCTGGACTGCATGTGAGTGCACACGTAATGAGCTGGAAATTTCTGCCACACAACTTCCATCCCGTTTTTCCACTTCACAACTCTGTTCTCTTCCATTTCCTACAGTTTCATTTCTCCCTTGCCTCCATTCTCCTCCTCAGCTCCGAGCTCTCTGTCCTGCTGTTCCCTAGATTCTGTCACTCGCACAAACTCATCCAAGAAGGAGCCCCTTTTCTTCTCCTCTACATCATACTGCAGGGGACCTTCGCCTTCTCCTGTGTTTTGTACCTCCTCACCCTTTCTGGCACTGAATCCTCTTTTCTATGTCTTGCGTCTCACTTTGTTTGTCGTTTCACATTCAGTTCACAATCTTACCAGAGCTGGGAAAGCGCGTTATTTCAACTCCCTAAGTAGGCACAGAAATTTACAGGGCTGTATAAATATCTACTAATCAGTAACCATAATGACACAGCATTAAAATTCAAGCCTACAACCTCAGTACCTACTAGAAGAGAAGTAATTTACAGAGGTTACGTGCACAGAACTTTGCTGAAACTTGGTAAGGGGATTAACTTAAAGAATTCCTGATTGGGAAGTTACTAATTATTTGCCGTGGTTAAATGTTATCTGGTACATCATTATCTGAAATTGTTTTGTAAACACCATGGTCTGAACTGAAAATCAGTACAGCTAAATGGGACAGGATCTAGGTGCCCAGGCAAAGGCATCTCATGCCATTTTAGATGGTCTAGGATATGCCACTCCACTGGCAACTGCTGCTCCATGTAGACATGGATTTCAGGAGTTCCTGTGTCCTGACTGACTGCCCTGTGTGGGTGTCTCCCCTACCCTGGCACATTCAAAATGACACTCCCCATCTATGCTTAGACAGTCAAGTTCCTGGCTTGTATCCTCAGTTCAGCAGCCCTGATTTTGAATTGAAATGTAAAACTCTCCAACAATCTTCCTAAGAAAGGCCTTGAACTCAGCATCACATCAAGATAAAGACAGGAAGGAGCATTCCTTTGATGCTGACTTTTTAGTCAGTTTGCAATCCCTTTACCCTTGGAAGTGTAAAATTACAAAAGAAAAACAGAATGGGAGAGAGTTAAAAGTTATAAATACCTGGTGTCAGGAGTATAACAGAGGTGACAATCAGGGAGCAGATAACGAGAATAACGAGTAAGGCAATTGCAATTCCTTTCCAGTTCCTTTGAGGAGGATTACTCCCCACCAGCTCCTAGAAACATCAAAAGAAAATGGACATTTAGAAAGGTCACTTAGGGAAGGAGACAAGCAGCAGAATCCACACAGTGAGGTATGTCCTCAGAACTATGCCCTGCGACCCTGCTGGGTGAAGCCCATGAGCCAAATGCAATCCCTGCCGTTATAGTACATTGTGGCAATAACTGGATCCATCCCAAGTCATTATACAATGAAGAAATGCAATGTACCCACAGGATACTCAGCAGTAAAACCCACACTCCCCATCTTCTCCTGTCATGTGGGCACCAGCTGCCCAACCCAGCACTCATTCGAACTCAGTTATCAATGCCGACTTCCTACCAACCCTCATTAAGTCTGGGAATAAGGAGCTTTACAGTAACTTCCAAGAGACTTTTATAACAAGATGTCAGAGAAGAATACAGGAAGATAAATAATTCACAGGGGCATGCATGGAGATAAAAAACAATAAGGATACCCCCACAGTGAACTTTTCTGCCTTCCCAGAAAACACCACATCTCCTCAGGGCATGAAGCATGCATTCCTAGGCTGGTGGATCTGAGGAATTGAAGACAGGCTTCTCGTCTGGCATATACTTTAAATTTAATTACATCCTTAAAACTTTATAATAAAAGCTCCATCACCATTCACTGATTAGCTTTGACTTCTCTGTGGTTGCACCATATGTTCTGTCTGCGATGTAAACAGCACCCCTGCCCTCGAGACTGGGGGGTTTATGAAGTGCTGCGTTCGCGTTCACAAGATCTTAAATATTTATTGCACTTTATCCCTTTCATGCTTTTCGCTGGATTCCCCTTAGCATTTTGCATTACATGTGATTTCATGCACGTGTTGAAGCACCCCCAGGAACTGTATGAAATATCAGTGCACTCCAGTTTCCTGGAAGGTTGAATTCACTGAAAGGATCTGGCCTCACAGCCAGAACAACTCTGGATGCTCCTCCTCCTAGTCGACCTCATCTATTGAGGATTTTTGCCTCGTTTCCTTTATTATGAGGGATGGTGTGTCTAAGAAAGAGCTGCTGGAACTCTTTAAAAGTCTGTTGTTTTTTTTCTATTTTAAATTTTTCATGAAACCAAAAAACTTTATAATAGATTAGTTCTTCTTTAATTCAGAGCTTGTTTTACTTCCTGGAACTTCTTCTTATACACAGCAACAAGACTAGAACAGGGAGGCCCAGCAAGCCTCACAGATTTGATTTCAGAAGATGTTGAAAAATATTTTTCAGCTTTTCCATATGAAGAATTCAGTTTACAGAGAAAGATAATGTTGAGACTTACTTTATATTTGGGGATCTATCCATCACAAAGGCTATAAATTTGCAATGGTGCTGGGGTTTGACTCGGCCACTGCCTCTCTGGGCAGTCTTTGCCCGCATTCTCCACCAAAAAATGTCGTGGTTTTGCCCT
>JAYRBT010000082.1:6699810-6732581 GCA_036023395.1 Myiotriccus ornatus | reverse complement strand
AATCCACCTTCTCTTCCGTTTTTTCTTAAATATGTAATTAGCAAAGGCGTCACTACGAGTTTTGATTGGGTTTTGTCGGGAAATCTACTTGGACAAAACCATTCACAGCCCCAGGGACGGTCTGGTGGGCAAAACCACAACAAATGGAAAGGAAAGTTTGAGGCATTAAACATCTAAGGTAGCATCTGTACTCCATCGTTTATTCTAGTTCTGGAAAAGACACAAGGGTTCTCCTTCTTCCAGCAAGGAGGGATAAAGGTTAGCACACCCTCCCCTCCTTGCCTTTCCCTCATGTGCACTTGGCTATTTGAAATGAAAGATAATCAGAAGGAACAAATGTATTATTATTATTACTGGAGAAAAATCTGAAAAGTAGGTCAGGAGCCTTGAGAAATGCAATTTTCCAGAACAAGCAAACAAAAAGAATGTAAATACTTCCATTTCTATAGACTCTTCACCCAAAGCATGAATACAAATGCTAATTAATTTAGTCTTCTAACACTGTTTTTAGGAAACTGTTATGGACTCCATCTCTCAGGTGGTGAAAATAGGCACAAAAGAGAGTCTGTGCCTTTCCTAGGAAAAGAAAACAATAAATAAGCCAAGAAAAGAACCCAGGGCTTCTTAGTAAGTGGCAAAAATATTCTTTTTTTCACAGCAGGGCAAAGGGAGACCTAGAGGGATGACAGGAACACTGGGGAGAAGCAGCTGAGAAACCCAGACAAGCCCTCACAGTGTCTCGGGACAGAGGTAAGACAATGACAGAGTTACAGAACTGATGGCAACAGTCACAGTCCTTAAAATTATCTAATGCTCTCACCAAAAATGGTCAGAAGTTTTAAAACCGAAAAAAATAATAGATCATGGACTTGAATTTTATCTACAACCCAGCTGTAGTTCAAAAGTTTAATAAAGCCTTGCATTAAGGGTGGTTTCCCCATCCACGAGTCTGAGTGTGACAGAAATACACACACATACTTAAGATTTCAGGATATCTGTACTTTCACTGAAGGCATTATCAAGTCATAATTCCATTAATTCTTCAGGCATCCAGTCAATACTTGAGCAAAATCTCAACAAAAAAGGACTGGAAATTTCTGGTGTATCAAGAGGAGGAAAACTATTCGTAAGCAAAACGCTGGGGTTCAATACACTGCAAGGAAGCAGAAAAGACCATTTTCACTTTCTTTTCGAAATTCCATCAGGAAATTTCTCTTGATAAAAAGCAAGAAGATATAAATGACATATCAAAGAAAGACAAACAGCTTTATTCAGCACAGGCTTGGAAAGATGCTTTTTTTTTTTTCCCTCAGTCATTTGAAGTCTCTTTTGATAGAATCACTTACAGCAAAACTGCAGATACATCGTACCATATGTATGATAGCACTGACACCTCAGATCATTCCTGTTTGTATTTCTGTTAATTCCAGAGAGATGTTACTGTGTCACTGTGACCAGCTTTGACCTCCAGGAGATAAAGCCTCACCAGAGGCCTGTGATTCCCTATGCCCCTGGCAGCAAACTCCTACCTTTCACTTGGATTTCCCACCAGTGAACATCAGCTACCCACTCAGGTTGCTCAGGAAAGCCTCTGTGCTTTGGGACTGAAGCCAGGAAGGTGTTTAATTAAGCCCCAGGCAGGTACAGATTGAAGCACATAAATAATGTTCTTCAAGTGGCACCTCAAAAGGTTTGTTTCCAACACACAGCACAAAGCAAGAATTTGCCCTTTTCCTGAAAGATCCCAGCTTGCAGATGTAAACATGGAGATCTAAACCAACCAGCGAGCAGATGCCCTTTGTGACCGTGGTTGTTAATCCTAAAGATACCAACTTTGGTCTTCATTCTGAAATCTGAGCGTTATGACACAAATAGAAATAAACCAAGCACACAATTTCTCCTCTGATGAAAACAAGATGATAGAAAAAACTAAACCAAAGTCACTCATCAGTAAGAAGCTCTCTGCTTCACTCTAGCACATCTGTATGACCTCTGCAAGAAAGCTAAAGCTCTCCACTCCGGTTTTCTCTTTTTTTCCTTTGCTGTTTGTTTTTCACCTCCTTCTTCCTCTTACATGAAACTTTAATTGATTTCGGATTCAGAAGGTAAACCAGATGTTACCACAGGTTTTAACACAAGCATACTTCATTGATACTGCATATTGAAAACCGTAAACATTATCACTTTCATCTTCATCTATGATTGAAAAATATCACTACCCACCTGTGAAGTTGATTTTGAAGTCATAAATCCAGACAACCTACAGTGTTTTAAAACTCTAAAATACAGAACTGTGGTGACATATTTTCCTGCCTGTGAAAGAATCACTGTACTGACATGTTATGGATGAAGGCTGGATGTGCTCCTATCCAAGATGCTGTCAACAAAATTATTTCTGGCATGTTGATTTGAAACCTGCCAAAAGTCTGCCAGCACAGTGGCCACATTACAAAATATAACAGCTTCTTAAAACAATTCATCAAGCACAATTTCTTGTTTTCTAATAACCATGTCTATATTACTAAATGAAACAAGGACAATATAGACATCACTTATCAAGTATTGGCATTAGTTAAAATTATACATCCTGGACCAAAATCTTTGAAGTATCAGTAGTGAGAGAGTCATGGTGGGCCTCTTAGCCTTTTTCAACACAGACCTGCCACTTTTTTGCAATAACAATAAATCCCAGGTGTGTTATACAGGAATATATACATTCCAGATACAGGTGCTATATGTGAGGGCCCTTCCTGAAGCAGATGACACTGGGCCATGGATGCAGACAGAAGACTGAGCTCTAAACTAATTTACACTGGTGAAATTATGAAAGAAAAGAAAAAGACAAAAGAGACCCCAAGAAATGAATGGTATGATACAAAATCAAGTGCAAGAAGGGGTGGCAGGATCAGGGTTTATAGCAGTGATTTTACAGTTTCCATACTTGCCATTCTTGCAAGCTCTGCTTCTTGCCTTTTTTACATATTTATTCATTTATTTCTAAATTTCAACCAGAAGTATTACACTAATTAACACAGGAAATGAAAAACCTTCTAACAAGCTTGTAACACTGTTAATTGAAAAATTTGGATTCTACCTTCCTCTCATGCTACCTGGTTCTGAATTAAGAATCACGTTTTTCCTGATAACATAACAGTAAGTGTGATGTCTCTGGCAAGTCAGCTCACCAAGTTCAGAGCATGGTGCAGAATAAAAACTTTGCTGAGGAATTAATGTATGGGAACACCGTTGTCCTGGGCAAAAACTATGGAGCACAGTGGAAAAATAATCTTGCTGTTAATTAGTCCTTTATAATACAAAATTGCAGCGGATTATAACTGCTGCATAGTACAACAAATGAGCTGAGGAGTGAGTTGGGTAACCCATACAGTTATTAACCTTATGTTGCAAAAAAAGAAACACTAATTGCAATGATAATGGCAGTAAACTAGATGCATTGCAGTGGTTACAGCAGGAGGTTCACTAAGACTCCAGGTTATACTGCTGATTGATACTGCCTTACTGTCTTATCACAATCCTCCTGTATGGATCCTCCACTGCTCCCCTGCCTTAAACTTAGGATGGAGTTTCTTCACGGGCAGGAATCATTTTTGCTACCCTGCCTGGGGGTGAGAAACCTCAGTCACTACAGAACTTAGGCAGTATCATAACACAGATAAACAATAATAGGCATGTAACTGCATCATTCTCACCTCCGAATTCAAGCTGAGTTACTTTTGCTTGGGGATATTTTACTTATTTTCTTCCTTTTCCTTCTCCTCCCTATCCACTTCCCTCCCCCCCTGCTGCTGCAGACCACCCTGAGCTGTTCTCCAGCTGGAGTGTGATGCTGAATAACAATCAGTTTGCAGACACACAGAGCCCGAGCCTGAGGCTACAGTAAACTCAGTTGTTCAGATGCCTAAAGGTGTCACTTCAGAGTGAGAGGAATAAAAACTTGCTCTGTTTTTACAAATAAGGCATGGCATGTTATGTGGGCTTTCCTGCAAAACCCCAGTAGAAATGAGAGGGACAAAACCATCTGCCTGTTGTGGTGGTGAAAGACAACTACGTTATGTTTTTCTTCCCTTCCTGTTGATTCTTTTACTAATAGGGAGCAATGATTTAGTAACAGTTAGCATCTTTGCTGTCTGTTCCCCAGAAATGTGAGAAAAATCTGCATACAATGCCACACGTTCTCGTGCCCTGAATTTCTGGGAGGCTCTTTTATGAATGCCCTAAAGCCATTCCATTTGGCCCTGCAGCTACATGTCCTCTCACCGTTTTCTGCAAAGTGCAGGTAGGTAAATGATTTGAGGTTGGGCATTAATGAGTGTTTGAGAGTGAGCAGGGAAATGCTGTACCTGTAACACTCAGCTCTCTGTAAAATTAAACCTTGCATGTTTTATGCTCTGGTAGAGCTTTTCAGTTTTACATGTTTCTATTACAAAGCCAACAGGAGAAAATGAATGCCATCTGCACCCCACGCCTAAGCGTAGCTTAACAGATGATGGGTCTTCCACAGTTTTAGAGCAGAAGGCACCAGATCCTCAACTAGCATTAACTGACACAGATCACTGGTTCCACTGGAGCAAAACCAGGCTGTGTCAGCTACAAATGAAACCCAGTGCTTAAGTTAAATATATATCTATCTATCTATATATCTGTAAAAAGATCTAAATACAGTAGTATCTGGAATTCCTAGCTGTTCTGTATTGCAGAAATGGATATTTAATAACTTCCTGTCATTTTTATGGGCATTATGATGAAACAGTTTTGGATCAGCTCCAGACCTTGCAGCACTGAAAGAATAATTTAGCGTCTCTGTATTTCGAACTGGCATCTCACAGGACTTTTGCACCCAAGTAGAAGCAATCACACTGCAACACCCTCCTACACCCTTTTAATGTATGTAAACAAGCAGCTCTGCCATTTGAAACATTCCCAAACTATACCTAGAGTGCTTAGGGACAGCGTGATTCCGTGGAATTTCCAAAACAAATCTGAAGTTTGGCACATGGACTCTGAAATTCTGCCAGAAGCCTATTCTCAAGGTGACAAAAATTCAAGCTGCCAACACCATCTGGACCTGTTGCACTGCAAGTGGTTCCAGCCAAGGGCACGGCCAACTTCTGACCCACGGTCAGGAGAAAGGAGATGGAAATATTGTACCTGAGTACACATAGGACCTAAGTGATTAGAGATACTTTTAGCCAAGAACTGTGATGGACTTGATTTAATGTCATCTTATTAATCTCCTTCACTTTCCCCCCATCAGTTTGGTTCATTTATCTGCTGTAACCCAGATGTTTTTACAGCACCTGGCACGGTGGGACTGTGAATCCTCACAGGGGCCCTTGGCTGCTACTGTAATTCAAGTCACAATTAAAGATCCATTCCCAATACTGACAGAGCCCATAAAATCAACAGCATTTCTTTGATTTTATTTCAGTGTTTGATATAAGCACACACATTCATCCACTAAAACAGAAGCAAATCATCTCCTAGGGTGAAATATCTGCCACGGCACAAGTAAAACTTGTTTTGATGCTTAGGATTTTATTGCAGAGGAGTCTGTGTGTTCATCAAATCCACAAAAAGGCTTGGCAAGACCTAATGCCACAGACTATATCCCTGATCCCAGGACCTCTCTATGCCACAGCACTTGCTTAGCTCCAGTTTTTCCACTACAATGCCCTGGCAGCCTGGCTCCCTCCAAACTGAGCCACTACACACACACATGAGCCTTGAAACTGTTCATACCCATGCAGAAAGCATCTGCAAAGAGTGATATTGCCAAGGCATGACATCTCCTTACTTAATTTCTCAAAGAATTATGATCTTGAGAAATGGGAAAAGAAGCTTCTCTGAAGTATCTGAGAGTTTGGGGAAACCACCTTTCAGCTTTGTCGTCTCCCCTAATTCCAAAATGCCATTCTGCTTACATTTGTAAAAAGACAATTGCAATTTTTAGTGAAATTGTATTTCAGGGGAAAAAAAAAAAAAAGAAAATATAATTCAATTTATGGCTCTGAACACCGAGAAATAATCTGTGATAAGAGAAATAGTGAGATGTTTAATCTCCCTGGGTAGAAACACAGCACTGGAAATTCTGCTCAACATTATATTTTATTAACTAGGCTTTATTTTTTAAATTTATTTAGTTTGCAAATGCTTTGTTCTAAATGGTACAGGAAGGAAAACACAAAACAAACAAAATTTAATTCATAAATAATTTGCTTGGGAATAACATGAGAAAGAGCTGTGAAGACAGCCAAGGTTTAAGGTCACTGCACTGCAGAGACAGTGGGAAGAGGAATTATGAAATCCATGTGCACAGCAGGGGGGACAGAAATGGATTTACCAATTTCACTGTGCATTGTCCTGAGGTGTCCATCCAACTCAGGATGCAGAGAGAAAATTTGCTCAGAGTTCATAATAATGGGATTTCAAAAGTAATGAAAATTACTTGAATCTCCATTGTGAGACACAAAATTAAATAATTTTATGTACTGAACAAAGGAAAATGTCCAAACTAACGATCACGTGATGATAAAATCTGTTTTGTGTGCTTAGTAAACCACTCTCCAAATTTAGTTAAGAACCTGCAAAAATCACAAAAAGCAATGTGTTTTACACAAAGCTTGAGTCCAGAAGGAAAAAAAACCAAAACAAATAATCTAGTAGAATCTCACAAGGGACAAAAGCTCCTCTCTGCTTCAAGCCAGAATCTGCCCTTACTGAGGACAATAACAACATTTTTAGTAGCATGCCTGAGTCTTTTATTCATTTTCATATAACATAATTAATCAGACTACAGTGTTGGATTTTTCAAGCACCTGATTATCCTACTAAAAACAAAGTATAGTCTAGGAAGTATAAAACACAAACTCCAGAGTTATTCTGGATGCTAAAATTCAGATTATTTTTACACATCTTTTAAACAACTTATTTTCAAACACTAGTCATTTACACTTTTGAAAAAGACAAACTGTTTGATGTGTGGATGCTTCAAAGACAATGCAATTTCTTTATTCATCATTGTAGCGATATTTATATGAAGATGCTACTTATCTTATAATTTTACCATTAAGAGAATCTTAATTTTCTGTTGGTTCTAGGATCAAGTCATATTTGATATGTGGTCTCTAATGCTGTAGCATGCAGCCAAGATTTTAATGAAAATCATGCAAAGCATATTATTCTGTGATACAAATTTTAACTAAGCTGAACAATGGAAAAACAACATGTTAGTGTGGGTCTGCATTTTACACCGTGCTTTTAGATGAAAAGACATCAGCAGCAGTGGGAGTAGAATGCAGTATGAAGGCTTTTCTCTCCCACTAAGTCCCTTTGTCCCCAGCTCGTACAGCCAAGACTTTTTTGCTTAGTCTCCCTTCCCTTCATCTCTCCTGAATCTTTTCATTCCTGGTAAAGAATAAAGACACCCAAACACTCAGTTCTCTTGTCCCAAGGGTGATCAGCTGAGCACACCTCTTACCTAAGGGCCAAACCCTCCAAAACTGCAGTGCAGCACAACCATATCACAGCTTCTTTAGCAAAATAGTGCCTGGCCCACTCCGTACACCAGGCTCTTCTGCAGCATTCCTGGGACAGTCCTGCCGTTGGCCAAAGCCATGCCTGGGAGCATGCTAACTAACCACACCAGTGATCACCTATGCTTGGTCCCCTGCACCCCTCCAGGTCATTTCATAGCGTAAATGCAGCCCCAAACTCCATCTGAATCCCAAATCAGAAACCTAAGGACTACTTCCCAACACCCCCCCAGTTGCGTAATTCTTAACTCTTAAGGAAAACCATCTGCTTGAGCCTGCCCTGTTAATCACACAGAAGAAAACAGCAAGGGACACAACAGCAAAATGTTGTCTTTTGCATTTTCATGGACTACTGACTATTTCTTTCTGGCTAGCAGCAATCTGTGCTGACATCCATGGGCCTCACTCAGATGATAAGGGAGGGAGGAGAGTCCACAGACTCTGAGAAGGACCTCATAGTAGCTGGGAGACATCTCAGTTCTCCTAATGGGATTTGCTTGGGTTTTTCTCTGACATTCATGAACCAGAAACCACTTCATGGATATCCTGACTTGATATTCACTAAGTTATTTAAAAAAAAAAAAAAAAAAAAAAAAAAAAAGAGGAAAAAACCCAGGTGTTAATTCCCCCGGGCCCCCGACCAACTCTAGCTTAGGAAAACTGTGGTTTGAGGAATTATGGCTCTTCAAAGGGTACTTGGGCTTTTGGCACGAATTTCCAAGAGCTGGCTCAGCACCGATGCTGCTGTCAGGCAAAGCGACTCCAAGGTCTCCAAAGGTTTACGACTCCAGTGCTTGGTTTGGTTTAATTGGTTTCTGGTTTTGCTAGGGTTCTCACAGCAAATTACAAGGCTTTTCAAAGTCGTTTATTTTAATTTTCAAAACTTTCTGGTCGGCAGGAAACACAACCAACAAACACTAAGTCATTTTTCCTCAGGAAAGCAAGATGCCAACTTTCTTTCCCATACTAAGCTGTGTTAACTGTGACACAACACTAGAGGAGCATGACTCGTGTAGAAAGAACACTTTTTCTTGCTCATCCTTTATTTGAAAGAATTATCCTTAATTCAATAAAATTATGAGATTCAGTGAGTGAATTATAGAATGAAACTGAGAAATCTACATTCCCACTAAAAAAAAGAAAAAATAAAAAGGAAGCAAAACTGATTGACAAGCAAATAGCAGTTTTTTTCCTCTTAGAAGATTATTTCACAAGGGTCACTGCCACCAGTGTCACCAGCAGTAAAGCCACTGCATCACCCTGATCATTTTTAATCTTCCTGCACAATTTGTGTTACCACCTTAACAGCACTGACAAAAGCATCTCTTCTCCTGGGTCATGCTGGTGGTTTATCCATAAATGTGGGGATATAATATTGATTTAAACATGCTGTAGGATTTGAAAAGAGAAAAATCACTCAAGCAAACTGAATGACTTGTGTGGCATGAATGACTTGTTTGGCATGTTCATTGCATCCCATGGAAAAAATCTCCAGAGATGGGAAGGAAAAAGAAAAGTGTCCAGGAAAGGAGTTTCTAGTTGTTCTCCCAAAAAGCAGGGTTTGGCTTCCGAAATTGAGGGGTTTATCAGACCCAGAAGGCACAACCATGGCCACATTTCCCTACAGAGTTCAGCAAAGCTTCAAATCAACTCCTGATCTAAATATACCTATAAAAGGTCCTCTGTCTTCATCTCCCTGTCCATCTCACTCCTTTTGCAAGACTTAAAGACATCCTGAACCCGTGCTATGCTGCAGTGAACCTTCCAGTGCCCCATGTAAGCCCCCTGACGTGGTGCTGCAAACAGCACGCTGCATCACGCACAGGCCAATGTCCTTAGAGGTGTTCAGATCCTTCATTCCCTGTGGCTTCTCCAGGACTCAGGCACAGAAACCCTCCTCAGGACCTGGGCTTTGGTGCCTCTCTTCTCATGATCGAAATTAAAAGATAAAACTCCTCTATAACTAATAAAAATGTTCAGAAGTGACCAGACAAGTAGCAGGGAGAAGGTGAATTACTGGGGCTGAGATACTGGTTTTTAAAGACAGAAAAAGCCTTAGCACAGCCAGGAATTAATTTACCACATGAAAAATCTGTTCAGAGCATAACAGGATCTCTACCAATTAATATACTTCACAGATGCATCTCTCTAATAAGCAGAGTTACAGGGATCATTTTTCTTTGACACACACCATAAGGGAATGAAAAGGTTAATGTAGTGTATGTGAGTGCATTTTTAAAAATCAATTTAAGGGAATTTGCTCTGCTGTAAATTAGGCTCTGGCACCAGGGAAAGCCATCAAACTCAAATTAACAAAAGGAACAAAAGAATTTAATTTAAAACTACATTGTGATTGTATTGCTCATTGGTGCACACACAAAAAATCAGTAACATACATTTCATTTTTACCTTCTTTGATTACAAAAAGGCTATTATCAGTGAAAGATAATGCTGAATCTTAATTAAAAGCCGGACTCTCCCTCCTACCAGCCA
The DNA here is from genome assembly GCA_036023395.1 of Myiotriccus ornatus. Lineage (NCBI taxonomy): Eukaryota > Metazoa > Chordata > Aves > Passeriformes > Tyrannidae > Myiotriccus > Myiotriccus ornatus. The sequence continues at coordinate 6,722,535 of JAYRBT010000082.1, read as the reverse complement.
GTAAAGCCCAACATTTTCTGTAATGCAATATAGAGTCATTTTGGTTAGGAATCCCATTTGTCAGCTCTCTTTACATTCACCAGACTGTGACTCCTCTACGTCTGTTTGCACGTGCTTCTGTAAGCTCAGAAAAAGCAGGGTTTGGCTTCTGAACTCCAGACTTCCCTTCAGCAAGGCCTGGTGTTGGGCTTGCTGCAGCTGAAGGTGTGAAGCTTCGTTGGACTCAAGGCATCTGCCTAGAAGAACTGAAACAGTTTTCAGGTTTCCACTAATTTTACCGGACAGAAGAGCAAACATCAGCTGAAATCCTACTTTTTCAAGAGATCTTAACTTCATGGCATTGCCACAGGCTGTCCACTCCCCATCATCTGACTTGCAAACTATGGACTCCTCTCCCCCTCACGACTATACACAGGGTATCTTCTTTACCTGGAGAGGACATCCAGTAGTAGACGGAATGACATTTACACTCACATCACAATAAGAACATGACTTTGAGGTGACACAGCTCCACACAGTGTTTCCCAAAATTATCACCAGTCATATCCCTTGTGCTTTTCTCAAGTGACATTTGCTGTCACCAAGCTCAGGCTCTGAGGACAGCAAGATTTTATGACATGTTCTGTGTCAATGAAGTGAAGAGAGGATATGACACAGCTGATCCACGCTCATACACTGGCCGCTGTGCTGGTTGCCAAAAGGTATCAGCAGCACAAGAAAGGAAGAGACAAGTCATATGAGCCACTCAAGATAAATCAACTGCATTATTTTCCTTCCCCTTCACTGACATAAATACCTGCATTGTTCCCCTAGTGTATTCAACAGCTTTTCATCTGATTCACCACTGAAAACCTTCCTCTTTAAAGAGCAGATAATTGTCAATATTGGCCTTAGCCCTGTACGAGAAGTCAGTTCTTTAGTTTTCATCTCTTTTGACATTGGAAACACTGTCCTTCCATACACTGAGTAGAGCTGGACCTTGGCTGCTCTGAAGAAACAGCTCACAAGTCAAGAGCTGCAGCCCCTTCCCTATCAGGTAGGACCAGGCAACAGTGGAGAAGAGGAGTACAGTTCCACCATCTCACCTAATGCCCTCCCCATATGGTGAGGCACTATGGCTAGTGAATAATTAATAACAAATATGTGTGATCAGAAGTTCAAAAGAAACAGGAATTGCAGAAGTAAAAGCCAGTGGTTTGGGTTCTTTTTTTTCCTTTTTTTTTTTTTTTCTCCTCTCACTTTCTTTCTCTTTTCCTATGGTCTTCTTTGGGTTCAAAGGGGAATAAAAAGAGAATGTGGACTCCAAGTCCCAGACTGGATGGGCCTCTTAGTAACTTGGTCTAGTGGAAGGTGCCCCTGACCACGGCAGGGGGTTTGGAACTAGATGATCTTTCAGGTCCCTCCCAACCCAAACCATCCTTTAGTTCTATAATTCTAAATCTCACAGCCACCACCATGTGTGCTCCTGAGAGTGTGGTGCCTGTTGGTGTGATGTGTCTGCCCTGTGTCCCCCACAACCCACGAGGGCATCTTGAGCTGTGCTGTGTTTGAAACGTGGATCTGGGATAGGTGCTGGGGCAGTCAGGATGGACTAAGCTGCAGGTTCTTGCAGCCACATTGTCCTGGGACACCAGTGAGCTAATTTAAACCTTGTGAGCTTGTGACAGTGACTGCAAAGCAGACATGCTTTCATTTACTTTTTTAGGGGGAGGAGGGAGGAGGAAAAAATCCTGTGTTTTATGACCTCTCCTTGTTAACAAGAAATATGCCAAGACTGTGCCTTAGTGCCCAACTCTTTTTTTTTTGTGGTATTGGAATAGCAAAGAAAAAGCACTGCTTTTTCTGTACATAGTATTTTGCCTTTTAAAATATTGCTATCCTAGCCTTATAATGTAAAATGAAAAAGTCATATTACGTTCAGGAAAACTCATAGCAAACTAATGGGGCACTTCAAACCTCGTATTGTTCTCTTTTTCATTTTCTTGGCAGGAATTCAACAAAATAATCAGAATCTAGTTCATTCTCTTACATAACCCTTTGTAAAGGACTCTTAAAATTCACATCAACAGCAACTTATTCCCACTTTTCCCTTAATTTCCATTTTGTTTAATGGCTTCATCACCATTTATTTGTGATTTCGGTATTTTTAATTCCCTCCTGAGAGAAAGAAGGATCTCTCCTGGGTAATAGGACAATGAGTCGGAATCTGCTTCTGTTGTGCTCCTGTAAAAAATACACTAACAGAAAAATTCCCTTACAGGGAATAAGCTCAGTTATACATACATTTTTTTTTTCCCTGGGGTCTGGTAAGACAATTCCAGTGATGCCAAGTCCAGATGCAAGTGCCACGTGAGGAGGTACTGTGAGTACAAGTTACACTGCTGCACAGCACATCCCCTTTGCAGACCGAAGACATAAAGTGTAAAATAATCAATCTTCCAAGGCCCTAACGAGCCTTGTGCTACAGGCTGTACCAGGCCATCAGCTTCTAGAACAACAAAAATGCCTGGCACAGAGAGAAAAGACAGCCAGAGGCTTGTATCAAATGTCTCTGCGAAATTACAGGAGGTACTTAACCTTTGTCCTACAACTTTTCATGGGAAATCAGAGCATTTGCCATCCAGGCAGGAAGTCATTATCCCCCATGGGAATGAAAGATGTCTTGATATAATCCTGATCCTTTGACAGCAAGAATTAGTTCAAGTCAGACATTCTCAAAAGATGACTCTATGAAATTTGTGCTTGGGTTCATGCTCAGCATGGACTTCCCGAGAACTTCCTATATTCTATACCATCCACACTCTACATATCTTTCAATTAGAACACAACTAATTTTTCACTTATATGAAGTACTATCTTAAGAATTCAAATTCCTAAACCAGAAAATGCACCTGTTGCAGAAAAGCTACATGTGGAAACACCAAATGAGAAAAATGGTTGAAAAAAAGTTTAGTTTGTACAGGCTTTTTCATGCTTGTATTAATTCAATTTTCTGATTTTGAACTAATCCCTCTCCCCATCAGTTGGTCACTCCATGGTAGCAGTAACCACGCAGGGTGGGAGCCCATGGTGTGGTTCCAGTTTTTGATCCAGTAACGTTAACCTCTCTCCATAGGGTGCTGATCCCCAAATCTGCATCCTCCTGCTTCCTCACTGGTTTGTAGCTTTTGCTGCCACTGTTTCATCAACAGTTTTCTTTTTCATAGTGTAAAGAGATGGAACTCCCTCATGTTAGAAATAGAGATTTGGGGAAATATGGAGGGTTTACTAGGTCATCTATACAAGATAACTGGGCGATTGCATCTAAAGCAGAGTTAGGTTATTAAAAGCCATTTAAGTACTTGACTGCCCTCAGTTTCCCTCCAGACAAGGCTCACAAACATCTATAAAAATTGAGGCTCCAGTTCCTAAGCACCTCTCCATTTGAGCATCCTTTAAAAGCCACAGTCCTTTGGGTTCCCTGCTCACATACACACACAAAAAAAACCAAACCTCCCACGATAGTTTTGGGGCACGGGAGCAGCCTTGAAGGTGAGCCTAACACATGAGAGGTTCTCTGGACAGGGCACAGAGAAAGGGTGCAGCTCCCCTTATTTCTGCTCAGCAGGACAACCCAGAACTCACCCATGACACACAAACCTGCCTGCTCAGCTCTCACTTCCAGCAATGCCTCCTCTGAAGCCGTGCCAGATAAGGAAACACATGCTCCTGTGCTGCAGCTGGTCTTGCACCCGTGCCCAGGGGCAGCACATCTGCGGTGTGAGCAGCAAGGGGGGAGGTAAGGACACAGTTTCAAGCAAGAGGAGCAGGAGGTAACAGCTAATGAACTGCTTCCATGGCCTTGTCAGGACAGGAGCATTTGAACTTGTCTGGAAGAGCACCGTCGGGTGGGCTGTCTGTTATCTGCTGCTCTGCACAGGTAGATGTAATCTCTGCATACTTTATTAGCTCCTGTTATGCTGCATGAATGGATGCCACACACAGTTCCAGATTACCACTTTCACCATCAATTATTAAAACATTTGTTGCAGAGGGAAGAAGAATCCTGTTTCCCTCTGCTGCTTCTGGGGTGATTGCAGCAGTCACAGTAAACTGCCTGAGCATCTTTCACGGAGTCTGATTTGGCGAAGATCACTGCCATGGGCGGACACAGGATCAGCAAGAGGTGGGGATGCTTGGCCTGCCTGATAATGGGCACGCACTTGGAATCAGCCTCTGGAAAAACGCTTCCCATGTCCATTAAGGATGACATTTACCTTAGTCCAGATGGCACTCATCACCCTCTGTGCACCATTTAAACCCTGAGCTCAGAGGATGGTGTGAGGTGGATGGGGATGATGCGTGCAGTTCCAAACTGCAAGTGTCAGCCATGTGTGCATTTTTGTTTTTTTTTTTTTAATCTTAAGGGAAATGTGGGCAATTAAACAAAGGAATAGAAAAATATGCAACTTCAAAAAAAAGTAAAACGTGACCCTATTATAGCTATGTTTTGCTTCTCTGTTGATCTTTTGTTAAGTAACTGCACAGTGTGCCTCAGAGTACTGTTGACTTCTTCATCTAAATACAAATTTAACTCTGTATATTATGGGCAGCTCCTAAAATCAGGAACTGTATTTAATACCTTACTAAACCCTTTTGATACCAAATAGGAAATGCTGCTGTCATTAATGCATGATCCTGCACAATGGTTTTTCTGCCTCCTTTATCATAGGATGCTCTCCTACATCCACAGGGAAAATACTGATGGAAAAGCGCAGTGGTTTCCTTTGGCCCCCATGCCCACGGGCTCAGCTGTAGATGAACTCAGGAAAGCATTTAATGGGACGCCTTTTTCTAGTAGGAAAACCATTTAAAGTTGTTCTGAAGTCCCATGTACTTCAGTGGGATGCAGATATGAGTGCCTAGGCACTTCATAAAGCTTTTGGTATATGACTTACCAACGTAAACACTTGCTCTGCAGAGAAATACCCAAGATACAATGGAGGTGTCTACAACAGGGATACCCCTCCCCTGTGCACAAATTCCTGCACCACATCCCAGCAACACTCAGCCCTCTCTGTGCACAGTGCGGGGAGCTGAGCCCTAGCTCATGGGTGTCTGTTCTCAAAGTGGATCTGGCCCTTAATCAGGAAAGGAAATTAAATGTTATGGTCTTTCACACCCTAATGACTCGAGAATATAAATTATATTTGACACAATATATTAAAGATCTTATAAAACTTCATCAACATGGAAGAATATGCCCTATGTTTTCTTGCTTTTCAATAAATCAGATAAAAACAATGCCACAATATAACCATGAGATGAGAAGATTATCAGGAGTGTAAAAATGAGAAAAACAGGGTGTTACCATACGCCTTGGAAGACAAACCACAACAAGATGCTACAAGGTTGGGATAGAAAACAGAAACTCTAATTAAATTTTTATATGATTGATGCTGTAGATTTAACCATTCCATTACTGAAGGCAAATGATGTTTCCTTTCCTTGCTTTAGGCTGCATCTCAAGGGGGTATATAAATAGTTAAACAGCTATATCAGAATTCATCAGTTTTTAGAGAAAAATTAAACCTCAACATTGATATCTGTGATATAATGACTTAGAAGTCAGTGCATAATTAATCTTGGTATTAACTGGATACCCTTGTGGTATATGATTTATTATGGGCTATTAATCTAACTTCTTCTATGGGTATTACTTCATGCACACACAATCTAATAACTTTTAATGCAGTAGAAGGTCCTGCCTCATAAAAAAAGACATTAACATATTTGGGAAAAATACTATTATATCAATTGATCATACTCTATTTTCACTTCTCTACTGGACTTAGTGATTGAAAACTAAACCTGAAATGTAGATCTTATACTTTCATCTTCATCCTTACTGTCCTTTTCATACTGCATTTTTCTTATTTCAAAACCATAACTATTGTTTCACATACCCATACCCATCTTAAATGTATCTGTATTCAGGGAGCATAACATGTAACATCCTCTATTCTTGCCTCTGTTTATATCGGGAATTCTCAGTAAGGATTAAGTATTTCAAGAGGCAGCTCAGTCCGTTTAACTAAAAAGACTCTTCTGGATGATTCTGTGATATGCTGTAGGATAGAACCATTAGTTTTATTTAGGTTTGTATCTCTAAATTGTCCTTCTCCCTGCACAAATGCAAGATACTATGAGACAGATGGTTCCTTACTCATGAAAGCAGCTACCAGAGATACAGTCCCTGAGATAGCTAGAGAGGTCCCTACTTGTCTTGGAGGAATGTTTCCAGATAGAGCTAAAAGGGAAAGCCCAGCACACATCAAATTATTTTAAAAATTCTTGAAAATAAATGCAAAAAAAGCATTCCTGCAGCAGCCAAGATATGAGGGAACCAAATGTAATAACCATAACTGACCACAACAGAAACATTAACTGTTCAAAAATGGTATTTCCTATACTAACATCACTTCTTTACTCCTTTCTCAGATATTATTTCTTTTCAGACTATTAATTTATAGACTTCTCTAAATCCAGCCAGTCTCCCAGTGAGGTAATGAGATGATTTGATAAATTATTAATTACCAGAATTTGCTGCTGCGGCTTCTAAAGAAGATGACGATGTTTGGGCTGGCATTGCATGGGGAGGGCGAGATGTAGGCAATATACTCATACACCCAGGCACCACAAATAAAAGAGAATTTACTATTGGTGACTATCACTCTGCGTAATAACCAGATTTTCAAATTCTCTTCAGCCTTGGTAGTGGATGCTGAAAGTTTAATAAAACTATGGCCTCCCTGTGTTACAAATGGTCATAACGTTACTTGTAAAGAGCTTAATTAAAAGAGGCAGTGTTGAATCTAAAGGCTCTGTCACTGCTGTCAGCCTGAAATGTTTTATCATCATTAGGATACCTCTGAGACAGCCAGCAGATGAAAACCATGGCATTCCTTGAAATTTTTAAGGTGCTTCTACCAACCCTGTCCATAAGAAAATGCTTTTGCAGTCTCCCTCTGCATATTGACGCAATTTCAAAGAGTTAATTCATGTGAATGAATTAGGATCTGTTTCAAGAAGCTCTGACTTCTGCTACCTAATCCTGTCTCAAGACAATGCCCTGCAGCAGATTCACACCTAAAACTTCAGTATGTTGGCCACAGTAAAAAGCAGCTATGCTCACCATATGTTTACTGGTTAAAATAAGATCCTTGCATAGATGTGATGGATATCTCATTTGAAGGAGGCAATGAGCCACCACAGGGATGCAGGAGTTGGTAGCAGCCAGTACAGCACCAAGGTCCAAGCAGGTGGCAGTACCTGCCATAGCGATGATGCTCATTGCTCCCCTCCTTAGCAGCGTGTGTTCACACACAAAAAACTAGGCTCTGTGTCCCAAAGTTACTCTTTCAGATGAAAACCCACTGGCTTTCCAAATTGCTGTAAAGTCCTAAGCCAGCTCCATGCTAAGGTAACATCTGTTTGCACATGATGCCCTTAGAAAGGAGTTTGCTGTGCTGTCACTCAGAATAAGGGAAAATTGCTTTAGTTTGGTCTTCCATAATCATTCCCAGCAATGCTCCAGAGTTTAAAGATCTAATCCTGTTTGTAAAATTCAATTAGGCTTTGCAAAAAAAAAAAAAAAAGAAACTAGTCATAAAATTTTAGATAAACAGATCTTAGCTAAGAACAAAGCTACACCACTACTCCAGTGAATTTCAGGATTAAAGAAAATCAATAAAGTATCATATTCCTGTAAAATATTATCTGCAGTACAGCTTGTTTTCTCATTTGGGCATGAAGTTAAAATTGAAGTCAGGATTTCACTGTCTGCTTATATGGCATAAACTTTAAATAAAATAGTAAAATCACCTTCCATACATCCATGTTTCTTTTTAGAATAGGTGGCCAGGTAATGACCTGACTTTTGGAGAGATGCAGGAGGAGAAGTCCTGGGTCTGAGCACCCACCCAAAGGGAGGGCTGCATAGCAGCACCAGCCTTTTATTAATCTAACATAGCAGTGCAATGAAAATTTGCATTTGCAATCAAATAAAAATTAGTCAAGCTACATTTTCACATGCTATCTTTCCTTTCCCTGTTTTATTTTGCTTTCAGGGTTACCTCAATGGAGGGGCAGAGAAGAAGTTTTGGGGGAAGGATAGAGAGCTAGAGATTGCAGATGTTCCTCTGACTGATGGTATCTTACAACCCCCAAGTGCAGAAGTGGCACAACTGGGTTTTGCTCTCTCTTCTAAAGCAGGCTCTTGTAAGCCTTTACATTAATAAATGTTAATTTTATCCCACTGTGTCTACAAGGTGATTTTCAAATTCCCGTTGATTTACTAAAGACCTTTGGTGTTCAGCACTCGTAAAAACACGGCTGTTTCGATAGACACCTTCAGACAGATTTAGGTATTTAACCTGAAGAGTCAACATTTGCAGTTCTCCAGCAGGATTAGCTGGGCTTTCAGGGCAAATTTCTACATCATCTACTGGATGTTGTGCTAATCTGGATCCTTGCCTGTCCCCTATCCAGGTGACTGTATGAAGAAACTAAGTGTGGCCTGGCCCAGGCAGGAGGACAAAGTTGTTCTTACCATAGCAGCTCCTTGGTGTGGCTTTGGTTTGTGCCACAAGTAGAAAAGAAACCCACCAAAAAAACCCACCCCAAATAAATAAATAAATAAACAAATCCTCACTGAGCCAGAAAGAAAGGAAGAAGCTCTTTTTTATATTTACATTACAATGAACGCTCGCAGTTTCTGGGACGAATGCTTTTCCAGAATCAATGTGGACTTTATTCCCAGAATAATCTGATAAATTCCTAAAGAACTGATAAGAAAATCTCGGGGAAAAGAAGGCAAAACAGGCTTTTTCTTCTCAATATTTAAGAGCCAGAACCTATAAAGAATTGTTGAAGATCTGCCAACATTTCCAATGATTTTCAAAGTCATTCCATTTTTAGTTGCTCCAGAACTGCTGATATCAGCAAGCATGCTCTTCTAAATAATTTATTGGCATTTCTACATAAATTAGATACTTAAAGGTGAAGATGCCATGAACCTTGTGGAGGCTGAGTGCTCACTACATGGACTATAATTCATCAACCCAACAGACAGATTTCCAAACTGGCTTAAACCCCAGCAGGCTCACGACTTGGAAATAGTTCAAGGACTCCAGAGATTGCAATACGCTCTTGAAATGTCACTTGCAGTAAAAGCACATTCTACACAAAAATAAATCACTATAAAATAAGGTAGAAACCTGAGAGAATTATAAATTGATAATTTAAATCACATGTTAGTTACTGCTCACAAAAATAAGCAATGCAAAAAAATACATTTACTTCAGCTAAGGACATGTATTAAAAAAGACAGGACAGTTTACAAGGCAGAGCCATCAGCTAAAACATGTGTCTGTGTAAAGAAATTCTTCAATAATATACTTTAATCCTGTCTATTTCTAAAGTCACCATGGACTTTTTTTTTTTGCCAAAAAAACTATATGATAACAGATGACTGCTTTGCAGGATTTGGCCACTGGAAAATGTTATGTTGGTATTTTACTCTGTAACTACTCTACTTATAAAGCCTCTGGTCAGCTCAGAGGGAAACAATCTGAAGAAGAGGATGAATGATATTTCCAGAAGAATGCTGAGGATGAGAAACTGGTGAATAAAAAACGCTTCCTCTAGAATGGAGCAGATAATATTAAATGTCCAAAATTTGTTTTTAAAGGAAAAAGGAAAAAAACCAGTATCAAAAAAGGTCCCACCGTGGCTAGAGAACCACTGCAGCCAAGGATGTGTTGGTATTGTTAGGATGGATCCATCTTTTAAATGGATCCCTGAAATACATTGGTATGAGGGGGTGATAAATGCCAGTGATGAATCAAATGCTAAAGGTGATGGAAAGGTGATAAAAACAGCATTTTCATCAAAAACCATGAGAGTAGGAGTGGCAAAGCCATTACCTGAGACAGAAGACAACAAGACAGAACAAGAAATAAGCAGGACAATCAGTGCTGATATCTCTTATGATTAATTTCCAAAGAGTAAAAAAAAAGATATCATCAGGAGCTCAAAAGAGTTATGGAATCAATAGTGATGGCCTAAAAGTCATGGAAAGACTGAGTTAAAGAAGGTGAAGCGGGGAGGAAGCTGCTGACAGCAGAGATAACAAGTGAGTGTCAGTGAAGGTCATTCCATCTCCCTGATCTCTGGGTGACTAACCCCAACCCACCAAGAGCAGGGAGAGAAGTGCTCAGCCCTCCCTGTATGAACACGGGGGCAGGGGCAAGAACTCCTGCTTGAATACAAATCCTGGCTGCATTTATTAAATGGGCTGATGGGAATTCACAGTAATGGACACAAAGGAAAATACCAGCACAGTGAACTTTTCAGCTATCAGCCAAATAGTTCTTTGCAAGTGGTTTTTTTGATCTAGTTCATAGCACAAATTCAGACTATCTGGGGGCCCAAACAAAATGAATAAGCTAAATGGATGATGGTCAATGAAACTAGGAAAATTTCAAGCATAAAAAGAATTTGTGGATTCTGGTTTTTTTTCCAATTTGTTCTTGAAAAATTCATTGATCATTAATGTTTCGTTGCCTGTTCTTACACTGTTACTACCAAAAAGAAAAAAGATTAGACACTTGTGTCCTTGCTGCAAACTCTGAGCTCTGCCTTGCTCCCCAGCTCTGGGTTCCTTTCAGTATTTGGTTTTGACTCTGACAAATCAGCTCTTCTAGCACTATCCAGATTATGATTTTGAGGCCAAACAGAAAATAAGGTATGGCACCATGTGAGAAGAGATGCAGCAAATGAGTTAATCAGAATTCAGTCACTATAACAATTTAAACCATGCCTGACTACCTACCTCACTACTTGCTATTCCTAACATTACTCCCTGTTTAAGATGAGACACCCAGAGGAAACTGGGTTCTGCTCTCACATTTACACAACACCATTACTTTTTCTTAATGACTAACACGCCCTGTTTAATAAAACCCTGGCATCAACTTTATTACATCCTGCACTTTGATGATGATTTGGTAGTCACCTAATGCATTAATCTTGATTCATGGCTCACTTGAAATATTTATATAGCACAAAACGCTTAAGCGAAGGTCAGTTGCATACAAAGCTTCAAAGAACAAATCGCAAGATTTTGTGTTGCCTCCAGCTCCTCCTCAGGAAGAAAGTATGCCTTCCCCCACCCTGGTTGTGCCCCCACACATCTCACCCTGGGGCTCTCATACAGACTGGTCTGCTCCCCTTCCCCAGCTACTTCCCCGAAACAACCGAGTGCCGAAATTCCATGCTCTGCATCCACTCCGCGTTAAAATGTCTGAGGTTCTAATGTCAGGTAACTAAAATTCCCTACAAGAAACACCATCATTTGAGGACACCCAAGAACCAACCTCAAAAGGATGAAGCAAAGCCCCTGTTACTAGAATACTTACAAATATGTTGATATAAACAAGCTGAGAATTGCTGAATATGGAGCACATCAAAAGATATGTGGAAACAGTTGAAAAGCACAGAATGGTCCCTACAATATCAGTAGGCACCAGTGACCCTGGCAGGCAGGTAGGAGCTGGGTTTAGGAGATGGTCCAGCAGTTGCAGGCAGCAAAATGATCCATATGGCAACAAGCATAAGATATTATTACTGAAGAAAGAACTTTATTTTCACTGCTTTTTACATTCATAAAGGAACAAATGCTTTTAGATGGTTTCATCATAATTCCTCTGACATTAAGAGTACACGCTGGCCCAGGGAAATTCAAACTATAGGACATAATGCAGACACTACAGGGTCTAGAATAAAGGCAGAGAGATGAATCTCTGAAATAACTAGATAGGCCTTTAGAATGATAGAATCATTAAGGTTGGAAAAGACCTTAAAGATCATCAAGTCCAACCTTTGACCGAATACCACCATGCTCACCAAACCATATCACGAAATGTCATGTCTATTCGTTTTCTGAACACTTTCAGAGATGCTGAATGTACTTTCCGTAAGTATAAAAGCAGTACACTGAATCCCAAACATAACTGCTTCTGCCAGCCTGTTCCCAAGCCATAGGAGACAGGGTAGATGATACAATGCCGTAAGCTGCTAAGCCTGTAACCAACTTTCTGTCTCTTTTCCAGTCTGTACCTCAAAGCACATAGGAAATGTCAGTACCGCAGCACTCACTTTATGTGCTAATTCTGTATGTGTTTTGTGGTTTTCTACTGGAGCATTTTAGCACGGGCTGTTGTCTACAAGATGTTTTTGAGGCTTAGAGTTATCTATGAAAGCTGGGGTTGGTGAGGAAAAGTCTGACAAAACCCTCTTCCCCCCTACACTTTGTTCTCTTTGCAGCAGTTTTTTGCTCCCTGTACACTGTCTAGTGACATGAATCATGGAATAGAACAAATAGTTTAATCAATAAAGTGTTTAATTGCTAAAAATTATTTCACAGCCACAAACTCATAGCCGAGAGACCACACTATCTGTCACTGAAGATACATTATGAGGGAGAAACAAAGAGGTTTAAGTGTCATTAGCAAAACAGTAATAAAATAACCCATGAAAATTGAAAATATGACTTGGTGAGAGGATATAAACATAAAACAGTGAAGTTCCCAAGATGGAATCATATTGCATTACAGATAATTCCATCTAATGTGGTTTAAAATGGCAAGCTGCATTTGTATTTTAAGGTGTGCAGACATATTTATTATGAGCAGCCAATTTACTCTACTGCTTCATGAATTCAAGGAAAAATGCATCTTCCATCAAATTGAATTGCATGAAGTGGTCACTGCACCTTGAGAAGAACAGATTCCATTGCTCTCAAGCGAAAACAAATCTGAGAACAGGAATTTCTAACTATTAGACATTGTGTCATATAGCAATGACTAAAGTGAATCAGTGTTTCAGTTATGATCCTTTATATGCAACACTTCCTTGAATACTTACTCATTTTGCTAGGAAGTGATATGTAAAGAACCCAGTAAAATCATCTGCCTCAGCACTTCTGTTGTAATTAAATGCAGTCACATGTTGGCACAAGTAATGACCACCATCTGCTCAAATCCATGGCTAGTCTGTCCTTCACCACAAATCATGAATCTCCACATGTCCAGCAAAATACTCATTACCAGCTGATTCTCCAAAGCACCATATGAATAATCTGAATATGCAACATGGTTGTTACAGATGAGCGCAAATATATTTGGCCTCTAAAAATGCTCATCCAGTTCTGGATGCTTCAATACTAATAACATCAAATGCTTAAAAGAAAATATACTAAATGACCTGGGTTGCAAAGTCAGGTCTCAGGAATTAGATAAAGCCAAGATTTATGTTGTCTCTTCAAGCTGTAAGCACTTGCATACAAAACCATATCCTGGGTTTATTTCACACTCTGGGTATGCCCAATGCTAACATTTCCCTGATTACTTTTATTTCATTAGTATATCTCACCTTTCTGCTACTCACCACTCAAACCTCATTACATTAAAAGATTATTAACTCCCTTTAAAGTTTTCCATTAGCGTTTCTACACCCTCAAATGAGGTCTGAGTACTTTGTGAAGTCTATGCTCTCCCAGTGCTCACATGGTGGATTTGCACATATCCTGCAGCAGCCAGCCTCCAGGACAAAGGCCAGAGCTTCAGCAGTGCTTCAAGCTCTCATTCCTGTCTGGAAGGACTGGGAATGGCTCTGTCACCAGCCTGCTAATAAATAACTGGACATCACCTCTTCTAAGACTTGCAGTCATTAAGGTTATACTGTAGATGTCAATGCTGACAAGTCATGCATCAGCTGTGGATGTAGGTGTGAATAGTACACTTGTGAGCCTGCTTTTCACCAAGGAGTATGGGCACAGTCTAGAACCACATCAGTCTAAACCCATCAGGATTTACTCACAGAATTTTTCTTCCCAACAATTTTTTGAAAGAAGTGAGAATTATTATCCTCTTTTTACAAATGTAGAACAACAGCCTGGACAGATGAATGTCCAAATTTACTTCTAATTTGAGATGACTAGTGCAACATTCACTATGTCAGCCTCAACTTCTGCAACCCGTCTTAAAGGCATCTTATTTCACTACACAAGCTCTGCTTAATCTGTGAAGTCATCCAGCCTGGAAAATGAATAGGATAGAGGGTGCAGTGAAAAAAACACCTGGGGGTGAACATTAAAGACTGTGCAAGGATACCTGTGTATGTAAGAGACAGGTCACATCTGCATGCAGCCTGATTCTGCTGATCAATTTGCAGGCAACTTGTAAGCGAACACTGATAATGAATGGGAGTGTCTCTCATGCTCCTGATTCTTCTCTTTTTTGCTTTTATAGACCCTTGATGAACAGAGAAAGATTTCTTGGTACTTCTCTCAAGCACAGCAAAGTCTAAGAGCAATGGCCACAAGTTGCAACATGGGGCATTCTGATAAGACATAAGAAAAAAAATCATAATAGGAGTATTAAAGCATCGGAGCAAGGGCTGGAGAGGTTGTGTCATCTCCCACTTGAATAATTTGACAGCTGGACTGCATGAGGCCCTGAGTGACCTGATGTAACTGCAATCCAGCCCTGCCTGGAGTAGGTTTGGGCTGCCTTACTGCAGGAGTACCTCCCACCTAAGTTTTCCTGTCCTTCTGTGATGTCCCCAAACAGCTTATTCTGCACAGTGGGGTGCATCCACTGCACTATGGACATGTTCATTGCTCAAATGAGAAGGAAATAAATGGAGCACATTCCTGACCCGCTTCATTTTGAGGATACCATTTGTACAGTCATACTCACATCGGTTATTTATGCATGACCCCTTCTAATTCCCCCCATGACTGAGCAAACATCACACAAATATATAATCCCAGTGAGGTGCCAGTTTGGCTGAGGCAATCAGATCATCATTACTGGAAATAGAAGTGAGCTATACACTGTCTGACATAAGTAAATTCAAGGGAATGAAATACCTTGTTCCAAATTATAGTATCATCCATCTAGACTTTCTGATAGTCCTGAAAGACAGATGGTCTAGCAAATGGCTATAATCATCATATGGGTACAGTTTAACTCCATAACACATGTTAAAACAGCAATATTTGCAGAAATATCAACCTGTAGATGTGAATAGGGTCTTCTGACTGGGTAGGTTTGGTGAAAAACAATGGTAAAATTTCAGAGGATATTTCCTTCAGATATTATTCACTTTCAAAAACTAATTTCACAAAGAACTTAAAGATGACCAAAATTAACTGATATATCATTAGTAATAATGAATATGTCAAGCTTCGACTTCATGATTGAAAAAACTCTTCTCTGAGACAGCTGAAAGGTCTGACAGGGTAGAAAAAACACGAGACCACACATGCCTCAGTAAACGATGCTGAAAAACTACACCTTGTTCAATAACAAGGCCAGAGCCCATTCTCAGTTTCTGAGGCCAAATGCCACAGCAGCTCCTCAAAACATGATGATCCTTTTTGGAAGGGTCATAGGCAACCTTCTTTGCCAAACTGTGTCTCTGGTGTTCCCGGGAGTGTACTGACCGCCAAGACACAAAGCGCCGAGGAGCAGCAACTCCTCCAACAAATAATCCCAATTGGTTCTCAAAACAGGAACCTCTGTACCATACTCATTTTAAAGAGGAGGATTTTCTGGAAGCATATACTATCTCAAAGAAAAAAACAAACAAAAAACCCACAACAAAAAAAACACCAAATCCAACCAACCAAACCAAACCAACCAACAAACAAAAAAACTTAGAAGTTAATCCTGATATGATTTATCACCACTTTCATCTCATGTAATACTTCAGTTGTTCCCCGTGTCATGGCCTGATCCTGTAAGTCCTTTCTCCTCTAAGTCATCCTGTTTTTAGAAAAGGGAGAAAGGTCTGCAGGATTAGATCCTGAACTACAACCAACATTATCCTCAAAGGAAAATGATGCATTCTGCCTGCTCAGAATTGCCATGAGAGTGGGTGGCATAGGGAAATGTAATATTTATTTGGTAAATAAGGTTAAGTTATACTGCTTCACTTTTTCATTTGAAGAGAGCAGAGAATCTCCTTCTTCCGGGTTTATTGGATTCAGTAAGTCACCCATGAATAAAGCATGTGGGGATGGGATGCAGAGTATCTGTGGAAAGATCCATGGAACACACACAGATGGGATTAATCTACTCATTCCACAGATCTAATTGCAGTTTCACAGAAATTCTGCTAAAAACACATTTATTTGGCAGTAAATAAGATGACTAATTGCAAAGGATATCTGCACATAAATTCCAGAGTGAAATTTCTGGCACATTTCTAATTGTCATATAAAAGAAAATTACATACTCTCTACTCATTTTTCCTAATTAAATGCAAAATATGAAGTTATTCTTACTAGTCTTATTGGTGGAAATGAAGGCTATTTCTGTTTAACCATGAAATGCAGCATATGGTTCCCTGATTATTGGTACACTGTGCAGCAGAAGTCCTGGGCAGATGATTTCAGGGGATGATCTGATCATGCCTGCTGCTGAGATCCACAGAGATGCTTTCAATCCAGACTTGCAAATTGTTCTGTATAGAGTTCTGTGAAGGATACGTGGCCCTAAATGAATGACTACTGTATTAGGGCTGTCTGTTTGGGTTTATTTCCCTGAAGTTCTCTAAATAAAGTGTCACATAAAAGTCAAACACAAACTTTGCATGATAATCAAGGCATTAAAACAATTGTTGCTTGCCTGTGACTTGTTTATAGGAAAAGGCTCTCACAAACACCCAGTACCCAAAGTAACATGAGATATATTTGGCAGAAGAAGATGAACTCAGATCTTATCTAGCCCAAGCCAAGGACAATATTGACTCTTCATACAGGATTTCTAATACTGGAAAGAAGGTTAAGAGAAATTATGTGCAAATAATTTGCTGACAGCTTTGAATAATGAAGCCAAAAAAATCCTTTAAAATAGCACACAATGTAAGATATGCCAGTAAATATAACATTAAACAAAGCCAGCCCTGCAACAGCAGTACAGTGCAAGTCTAGCACAGACCAGACATGTTTCAGTAGTGCAGGGGGAATTAAATGTTGCTGCCTTTATCTGTACACACAAGAAGAGCTCTGTCATTCTGTCCACATAATGGGATGCAAAATATGCCAGTTTATTAATTGCTTAATATCTACCAAACAGCACAGTATTTCCCAAGTGGGAAAACACATGCTAAGAGGGGAAAAAAAAAACAAACCCCACTACCAAACTATAATTTAAAGTGTGACAATTCTCAGCACTGGACATAAAAGGGATTCAGTAGGAATGCAGTTGGTTGAACACTGTCACTTGCCCTGACTGTGAGCCCTTCTTTATGCATGAGGATTTTGAAGTCTAATGAGTATGCACAGAGCATTCCCACTGATTCACCACCACAGAGAAGAGATTTGGCTGGGATTTCATCCAGAAAACAGCTAAGAAAATAGCAAAACACAGGTATGGAAAAATCTCTGCTATGCTCCAGGATTCTACCTTCCCTCCACAATAGAGCTACCTCATATGACTGCAGCTATTTTCCCTGCCTTGCTGCACATAAACCCTCTCTAAAGTGCATTTCTGACACTTTTCCCTTAGGAAATTCTCCCAGACACAAGGAAAATATGCTGCAAGCCAGGGCTCTTACTTGCAAATCTCATACATTGAACTCATCTGCTCTGCACAAGAAACTCAAATATCAATATCACGGTCAAAAAAAAGAGGCAAAGAAGCACCATTCTCTTTTTCCTTTTTTTTTTTGTAACTGAGCTCTGCCAACCCTTCAGTAATCAAAGATCATCAGTCAGACTCATACACCAAATTATGAAAAGCCAGGCATATTTTCAAGCAGGAAACCTAAAATGTATCATTAGCTTTCTGGATTTGATCTTTCCAACACAGTCATTTCAAGGCCTTTTTTTTTTTTTCACTTGTTTGACTGCTCCAAGTCGAGGTTTGCATGTGGCCACTTGCCTCCTGGAGCAGGGCCACAAAAAGAAATGCCAAATATCGTGAGAGTTGTGATAAAAACTGTAGCTTACAACCCAGCTAAGCCTCCTCCTCTACTCGTGCTTCGCCAGAGGGAGACAGGTGAGCCCCAGATCTGCCACTCTCCAATTTTCGAGTGAAACTCGTGGAGATGCTGGTGGTTATAGACCACTCCTGACAGTGGGAGAGAAGGCTGCAGCATTTGTAGAAGCAGTGTGTGGTCAGGATTTTAATGAGATGGGTCAGGAACACAAGCAACAGGGAACTGATGAGGAACTGGCCGTGCACAGACCGGTGAGAACACAACCTTTTACTATTTTTCCATCTTCATGGACACATCTCAGCATCAGGCCATTGACCTATCAGTGCCTAACACAAAATTTCAGCTCATGAGATCCATGTACTGATCATGGTTATAGTGACAGTCCTAAGATGCTGGCTACCCCTGGAAATTGTAAAGTCAAAACCAGTCTCTTCAGCTCAGAGATACTAATCTCCTTTCATTTTCTGTCACTTAAGGAGTGTCAGCACTGATAGGACTGCAGCACACAAACCTCAGATGTTATTTAAATATATCAGTTTTGCGGAAAACATCAGCAAGGTACAGCAAAAATATGAGCAGCTCTATCAGCCAGAAACATTTTATATCTAAACCTCAAATTCTCCAGAGAAATCTTCAGACTCAAAGAAACAGCAAACCGCTGTATAATTCATCTTCATAATCTTGATGTGTGGTTCTTATCACTGACATACTACTACACTCCTGGCTTTTATTGTAGCCTGACTCCTGTTAAAAGTGACCATTTGGCCTTATTGAGGTATACTGTAATAAAACCACCTTTTCCAGTTTATTCCTTTCAGAGTCAGCAAGGGACTAAGTGGCATTCTCCTGATGGGACGTTAAAAGCTAGACCTTACACTTGTTTCAGAAGTGTAAATCCACTGCAATACCACTGATTTCAGTGACATAACATGTGGCTACATCTAGAGAAAACTATATTTATTTGGTGGTGCAAGCCCTTCATATATATAGCTGGAAACTTGGAAAGAATTTTGAGAAAACAAAGCTGTGCATTTGCCCTTTTTTTCACTCTTCTGCAACTATCTGCTAGTGACCACTGCCTGAGACAAGGCACTAGTCTAGAGGCATCCTCTCTCTGCCTTCCTAAGGTCATTCCTATGTTCTTTTTTAGAGTAAAACCTCCAGAAGTGCACCTTGCCTACTCGTCTACCCTGTAGAGTTGCACTTCAGAATCCATTTCTTTAATTACATAAAATATTTGGTTCTTCTTGTTTCAGTGGAGATGTAAATAATGCACTGTACAATACATTTTAAAAATCACCTGGTATTGAACAAACCATTTAATTTAACTTGGTTAATTTGGAATCAATATTATAATTAATTCTGTACTTCATTTGTCTTTTGAAGTGGTGGAACAAAGTAGTTTGTGTCAGTTCAGCCTTGTAGGACTGTGTGAAACCCTGGGGCTGTATTCCCTCTTACTCCTCCTAAGTAAGACTTATCAGTGGAAAGATTCCCTGATTCTAGGAGTGCTTTATAATAAAAGCAATTCACCACAAAAGAAAACAAAGTTTCACAACTCTCATTCATCTGATCCAATGTCTGGTTTGATTTTTAAATCATTAGTTGGGCTGAAATGCACTAGCTTCACTTTAGGTAAATGATGAGGAATTGCCTGCCCTGTGTTTTCCTGTGGAATGCTGAAGTACTCCTGGGCTCACTTTGCTTGAGAGAGGCTCAAAGTACAGAGAACACCAGGAAAAAAATCATAGTCCTACTGGCTCCAGTGAAGGAACAGTCTAACCTGCCAGACTTCTCCAGTACCACCCAGTACAGCACCCAAGTCTCCAGTCAGTATCAGAACCACCAGATATAGCTTCCCTCAGCTTTACAGAGAAAAAAACCCTCTCAGATTTACAATACAGTGCATATTTTACATGCCAGCAAGGGCAGCAAGTCTTCTAGGAAAGCAGATTGTCACCAGCCCTGCCGCTCTCTCGTCTGCTAATGACTCCAAAGCCGAAGGATCATCAGAAATCCTGCTCACACTTCATTGATTTTCCTAATTACTGGTCAACCAGACATATGACCAGAGGGAACAGCCTGAGAGCTCACAAACACAGCCCACACTGCAAAAAGACCAACTGCTACAGAGGTTAAAAGTCTTTCTCTTGCAGCAAAGAGCTACTCTGCAGACCTTCAATTCCATGTGATGTCCAACCCAAACACCTCACAGGTAATAATTTTTTAAAACCCTTTCCAAAGTGTTGCATTTATGTTGTATGACCCTCCCCTAGCAGAATGACTTTCCTATCCCACGGGGCCCATGCAGTGAAATGGAAATCAAGATAGGCTGGAAAAGACTGCTTTCCACTTCTACCCTGAGAGCAGTTTTGGGGTTCCAGTGACCAACCAGGACAACCACTCTCTAGGCTTGGTGTGATATCAAGCAACATCATAAGTGAAGATCAGTGATGTGCAAAGCAACCAGAAGGCTGTAAATAAAATAGTTAGAAAATGTATGCCCTCATGGAGATATCAGAACGATTTAATGATTTAAAACTTCCTTTCCAGAGTCTTCTAATTCCCACAGCTCTTATTTAGCTTAATAAGAGCTATGAACATGCAGATTCATTCACCAATATTGGCAAACTCCTAGTACTTCCTTAATGCTCCTATTCCTTTAGCTGTTTGATTAACAAAAAAATGCTTCTTTTTAGAGAAAAGGAAAAAAAAAAGATTCTTATGGTGCAGGGAGTTTTTTAACATCATTTGAATGATCCATTAGAGAGTCAGAATGACAAACAGTAATTCAAGACAACAAAACTGTTTAAATTTCCATATTTCTTGGGCAAATGTTAATTTCTTGAGAACTCAAATCATGATTTATAAACACTCGAGGCCAGCATCTCTGCAATGATTAAACCCCCTTTGATGCTTTAGCTGAGCAGCACAGTGAATACATATTGATATCTCAAGGTAACTACCAGTGAACACTGTCCGGGAAGCTGGACTTCCTTTGGTGGGACAAAAATATATCAAAAAGAAATGTTGTGTGCCACAATATCAGTTCCCAGCAGTGTTGCTGTGATCTGCCAGCGTGCTGAATGTGGTCCAAGGGGCGATGTTCGACCCATCTCTAACTGCGAGGCACTTCTCTGATCCCTGCTCTTGTCACTGACCCAGCAGCTGGACTTCTCAGGAGCCCTCTGGGAACGGCAATGCACTGCCCACAGCACAAGTCAGACAAGTGAAAAACAAGTGTGCATTTGAATGACTTGCAGATCTTGCAGGCCTTGTCCTTAACATTGTGCTGCTGGCAAAGTCACACTCTCCTAAAGCAGGAGACCATCTGAAATGACAAAATCGGAACAGATCCCTGATTAGTACAGTTTGCCTCACTGCCCTTTACAGTTTCTCCAGTGACAAAAGCTGAATATGGGGTTGCTGTTGGGGAACAAGGCTGAACCCAGATTTTATTAATAAACACATTTTGCCTTCCCCTGAAATTCCTAAAATTCCTACTTGCACGGCTCAAATCTCTCTGTGATCATTTCCATCCTCCCATAACAGATGCCCCTCTAACACATGTGCTACTGCATGTTTACCGATTAAAACAGGGCAAAGAAGAGTCTGTGTGACTTGGATTTTAATAATTTCATTTAGCAAGAAATAAAATATTAGACAAAGCAAAAAAACTCCTCTTTATTTATTTGTCTCACTGGATAACAATTTTTGGCAAGTGCTGCTACCCAGCTGAATTTAACAGCATACCAAGTTGTTGCAATACTGACAAATACAGAGCACACGTCTTATAACAGTGTTAAAAATGATGACAAGAACCCAAGCTCTTCTCTGAGGATCACTGGGAATCTTGTGCCCTTTTCACAACTGAAATCTCCAGAGAAATTCCCTTGTGCCTTACCCAGTTTAAAATATTAAGATGAGTTGCAGCAGGCAGCAAAAGCAGTAGTCAAGTGATGTTCTTCCCACACCAACCCTGCTAACTTCAAAGAAGATGCACAGGGAACAGAGAGCAATTAAGACTGGTTTTCAGAACATGCTGTCTTAATACAGAGCATCACTACTAAAATTTTGTCCAGTAGCTAAAGAATCATTTCAGTTACAGAAATTTTGAGAGACTCATGAGAAGCAGAAGGGGATGAAAATGCATCCTAAATCTCACATTTAATAATTAACCTTTCTGAGACCAAAAGGGATCAAATTCAAAGCTGAAAACTACTTAAAGATTATTATGATAGTCAAGGGCCCTTTATGAGCCATATTCTTAATGTAGTTTCCACTCTGTTGGGAATACCAAGAACTGGTTAGCCTGAAAATATGTCAGAAGTTATATCATAATAGTGTTCT
Source organism: Myiotriccus ornatus (assembly GCA_036023395.1). Taxonomy (NCBI): domain Eukaryota; kingdom Metazoa; phylum Chordata; class Aves; order Passeriformes; family Tyrannidae; genus Myiotriccus; species Myiotriccus ornatus. The sequence continues at coordinate 6,700,134 of JAYRBT010000082.1, read as the reverse complement.
GGTACATGAAAAAATACTCAAAGTGCAAAAACCAGAACTTTGCCGCATCCTAATGCATAATGATCCTTGGGGTCTTTTTGGACATCTGGTCCTTCTTCTTTGCTTTTTGTATTAGGTATGATATTTTCATCACACCAGATTCCTCACTTTGGCCTTTTTGCACTACATGTGCTGATAAAATACAGGGACTTGTGAGCTCTTTTGAAGAAACAAACTCAGTATTTGAATATCCAGCAGCAACTGTAATATAATAATAATAATGGCCAGACTTCACGAACGAAGAACCGGGGAAGGTCTTTACACCTCCCAGCCTGCGCATTGGAT
>JAYRBT010000082.1:6599787-6699710 GCA_036023395.1 Myiotriccus ornatus | reverse complement strand
GGCCCTGACCAGGAATCGAACCCGGGTCTCAGCGGTGACAGCGCCGCGTCTTTACCACTAGACCACCAGGGGCTCCCTAACTGTAATATATCTGGACAGAGAAATAGCACATATTATGTCTTGTGCTAAGAAAGTATCTTGCAACCTGGAAAAGGTAAGATAATAATTATCCTCCCAGTACAAGGGCAGAGTAAGTTAAAAGGCATATATTTTCATTCTTCATCTTTCAGCATTCCTGTGGGGAAAAAAACAAGTGGCAGGAGGTCCATCTGAATAAATATTTCTAACACTTTGGAGCTAGTCAAATTTTTTGAAACAAAAGTGTTGAACCTGAACAATCTAGCCACTGAAAGCAACACTTCTGCTGGGAATGTGCTAGTTTTGATGAAGTCTTTAGAAAAGATGTTTTATGTTTTGAATGGACTGAACATGAGAGACCACAAGCAATAACAACAAAGAGAGAGAAAATACAATCCAGTGACGGAGAACAACAACTCAGAAGTAGGTCAGAAAAATTTACTTTACCAGTTTCAGAGTGGAGAGCTGAACTTGGCCACTTGTGTCCCAGGTGAATGTCTTTATTCTGCACATGGCCAATCTGTTTTTCTAGTCCAATTAATATTTAATTGTTTATGCAGCTGCAACAAGAAAGGCTGAGAGAAATCCAGCCCAGAGCAGCAAACTGCTGAAAGGTTTGCACATTCCTTAGGGAAGTGGGAGAATGGAAAATGCTCTCTTTCTCTTTGCCGTTTGCCTAGAAGCTTTATTTTCTTTTTTTTTTACCAAGAACTTACCCAGTTCTTGGGTTTGCACCCACACAAAACACCAAAAAGGGAGAATATTTAAAAAAAACCCCAAACAACAAACCAAACAAACCCACGCTCAAACAAACAAAGAAATAAAACACAAACAAACATAAACTTGGGCATCTTTGTTAGACAGAAATATTTCTCCCATATATAACCATAAATAAAAAGTGTTGTGCAACTTTGGTCCCTTATGGACTCCCAGAGTTGAGACTCTCCCCATTTCTGCTCTTCAGCAAAAGATCCACTTGCTCCTTCCCTTTTGAAAACATCTCACAGCGGGTTCTACATCAGTAGCACTTACACCCAGAGCCCTGCTGGCTTTGGCACTGACACTTTTCTCTCCCAAGACTGAAGCCCAAGGTTAGTAGAAGTGATCAGATTGCTCAAAGATTGGCTAATACTAACTAAAGAAACAGATAGAAAACCTGAATTAAAAAAAAAAAGATAGCTTTAATACAGAGAAAAAGATCTGTGACGAGATCTAGTTTACCCATGTCTTTTATGTGGGGCACTCCTACCCCATCCCTTTTGAGATGGGGCAGCTGTTTCCTTCTCTACTTCTCATCTCCTCTCACCCGCCTTTTTGAAATCACCCAAGGTCACTGTTGTTGTCTGTGTCTTCTCTAGCTTGGTTAAACCCCTTCTGCAGATGTCAGAGGTGTGTATCAGAGCAGATGGCTCTACATTGTCTGATATCCCTTGAAACCTCAACTGGCATGTGTGATACTACCAGCTAACACAGTCCTCCCTCCCTCCCTCCCTCCCGTTCCTGGTTAATTTTTATTAGCAAATTAAACACTCAATGTGTGCCCTGATGCAATCACTGCAGTAGCCAGTCAACACATTGCATGCATTACTTATCACAAATGTTTCTCCTGCCATTCTCATCCATCAGTGAACCGCAAATTGAAGCAGCACAACTGTGGATAATAAATGTTTTTCAGAAGTTGCTCAATACCCTGAAGTTACAAAGGGATCTGTGGGAGTTGAATGACTGCAACATCTACCCCAGTTCTAAATACCAGCTGAACCACCCCTGTCTCAGGAATGGGGCACTTACAGGTGACGTAGCCAGTGATATTTCTGCAAGAAACTATGTGCTATGTGGGAAGCTTCTACACTGCAGAAATCAGACACTGATCTGTGCAGAGTCTAAATCTGTACCATATAACAAGAAAATGGCTCATCTTCTGGCACTGTAATAGTCAGTGTGCAATGGCAACATTTATTGACCTATCCATAGCTGTGACACAATTAATGGCAATTTGATTCCAGCAAAAATGCATGTGATTGACCCTACTTCGTTAGTCTGGAGAGTATTTTACAAACTGAGAGCAAAGTGCTGTGATTTAACAGATGAACTACAATAGCTGACTCATTTAACCTTATTTCAATTCCAACAAACCCAGTTACCTTTCAGAGATAATATATTAATGAAACAGCCTCTATACAATTATTGGTCCAAGATTAAAGAAAGTAAGTGTCTTTTGTCTGGATTTGTATTTCAAATAGATCTCCATGTGCTTAACTTTATTGATTCAAGCAGTAGGTATATGATTAGACAGACAGATAGATGGAGTGTTTCAACCGATCTACATTCATGATACCACACAAAAGCATTCAAACAGCATTTTAGCTTTAATCTCAGATATCTGACTCCACATAAATACTTTTTCTAACCCAGAACATCAGTTTATGAAGCAGTAGCTGGAGTAATGGCATGGAGGACTGCAGGACACCTTCGCTGATGACAAACAGCCTAAATGCCTTTTAATTTTAGGCTGTGGTGAGAAAATAAATAAGGAGCTTTTCCTAGCCTCCTACACTGGTGCAGGCACAGAAAAACCCTTGTGGGGCCTCAGTGAAGGACTGAGACTGCAAAACAGCCTTGACATTGACTTAAGTGGGCCAGAACTCCAGTCCCAAGGGGCAGGAGCAAAGTGGAGCTAGAGCAGCCAAAACCTGAGAGGCAAACCACTACGCTAATAACAGCAACGACTAAAACGATTTCTGACAAAGCGTTTGATTAATAGAAAGTTGTTTTTTTTCCTTGTGATGTTTCCAAAATGAGTTTGCTCCTGTCTCTTTTCAAAGGTATACTTGCCACAAACCAAGGGAGACAGTGACATTTTTAATTTGGTTCAAAGCCATTAACTTTTGCCCAGTCCTTGGGGAAGAACCGGTTTTCATTTTTGCTTTGGAACTGCTGTAGAAAAAAAAAAAGTCATCATTTGCACAGCAATATGGATGTGATAGCCTTTGGAATGGGAAGGTGAAGGATCAGATCCATGGTCCTATGGCCTTCCCATACCCTGGAGATTCACCTGGACAGCATGAGAAAAGGGAAGAGCATGCAGTCCACAGGGGGACAAAACACACTAATTATATCTGGTATTTTCAAAACACCAAAAAGAAATTAGGGAACTAATGAAATTGTCTAATTCCCCTAGGCAATAAGATAATTCCAGCTAGACCAGAAGTGTGAGACAGTACACCAAGAAAACTGCTGTCCCTTTTGGGTCTGGCTGTCATCTGGGGTAGCTCAGCATTTCCATAGAAAATCAGAGCTGTTCTGCACCCACTGAGAATTTGGCTCCATTTTTAACACTATCTGTGTATGTTAAAGGAAAGGAAAACCTAGCTCAGATCAGACAGTTTATATGCAGTAGCCTGTTAACACAAGATCTACTACAGGGCATGATCCGAATTAGGAAACCTCTCACTCACCCTGACTTGTTGTTGATCACACCTCCTTTAGAGACTTAGAACACCTGAGAGGACCAGTTTAGACTGAACAAACTTCCAGAAACCTCCAGCAGTGAAAACCAGCATCAGTTCTTTCAGGGCTCAGGCTCCTGAGGGAGTGGGAGGAGGAAGAGCAGCCGGCACAGACTGAAGCACGCTGTTGCTGCAAGGGCTACTTGCTTTCACCTTCTTCTCCTCAGATTTTTTTATTTTAAAGATACTTGTTATTTCTGCCTTCAGCATTCATTCAACACATCTTGCTGGGCTGCCTTGCTATGTTTATTTTCTAAATGGATGGTTCAAACACATGATTAGCCCTCAGGCTGAGTCAAAGTAACAGGCAAATTAGAAGCCTAGAGGCATTATGAGCCAAAAAGGCACTTGGAAATGAGCGCTGAAAGATATTCAAGCTTGTCTCAGACCTTCATGCATCCTTCTGCTGTTGCAAGAGCCAGGAGCAGATTGTTCTACTCTTTTCTTATGAAGCTGAGGGATTTAATCTTACCTGGTTTCTTGCACCAGAAGTGTATAAAACTTGCTCGGGGTCTGCTGTTTTGTATAGCTTCCATTTTACACTCCTGTCATACATCATCCTTACCTGCTTGCTCAGTTTTTTTCTTTTCTTTTTTTTTTTTATTCCTTTATTCTTTTTCTTCTTTTGAAGATAAGCTGTTTGCAGCAGAGGAGTTCAGCCTGTTTTGATTAATTCAGCAGCTAAGTCTCTCTTTGTTTTTCTTGTGAATTTTAAAGATGTAGACTGGATAGTCTTGAATCAATGAGGTTATCAGGATTTTTTTTTAATTTTTATCCTAAAGCAAGCAGTAGCCCATTGCTCATTTCCAACACAGAATCACCAGTCATTTTGATACAGTTCAGCTTTAATGGACTGAATCATTGGGTGGTTTTGTCTCTTACATAAAAGAAGAATCAGCCTCAGTAATCAGAGCTAAATCTCAACACCAAGAAAAAAGAAACACTCTACTTCCCGTGCCAAACCCCCCCACATGCCCATGGCATAAAGAGAGCACTGTTAAAAGCACTGTTAAAGTCCCTTAGGCAAAGCCTAATAACCACAGATCTTTTAATCTGGTTAGAGATTTGACCAGTCCTTTGATAATGATCACCAGAAGAAAGACACACTTCACCCTATTCAATTACTATGGGATTGTCCCTAAATCGTCCACAGGAAAATTGACCTGGTAGTTTCTGTTATTTCTCATTTTGTACCTTTTACCATCTAAAAGTGTTCAGGTTCTCCCATGACAGAAAAGACATTTTTTTTCACCTTATTATATAAATTTCCTTTTCTGATTATTTTAAGATATTAAAAAAAAAAAAAAAAAAAAAAAAGGCATGTTTTCCCTTTTCTTAAATCTACTTTTTTCCATATTCAAATTAAAAGTCTTCACCTACAAATGACAGTTTTGCTGAGTTTCAATTACATTGGCATGACAAGACATACTTCCCCACGAGAGATACATGTATTCACCTGCGTGTATCACCTTGGTGCAAGATATTCTGTAGGAGAGAGAGGTTCATGAACCTCATCTCTCAAATACATTTCTAAGTATCATCCTATGATGTGACAACCCTAAGTTCAGCAACTGGGCATAGGGAAGGACACAGATCCCAGCACTGGAGAGAAAGCACCACCTGCTCACTGGGGTGGCTGTTTTTTTAGTGAAGGCTCCTATTCTCTAAACTTTGGGACAATAATTTCTGAAAACATTGTTATACACAGCATTCAAGAAGAAAAGAAAAAAAGGATAAATTAGAGCAGACTGCTTCAAAATTAGAGATCTCAGTGTTAGTCAAAGGGACAATGCGATCAGGACTTCCCACGGAGGTGAAAAGCTCAGCTGCTCCTGGCCAGGAAGTTATTGTTATTCATGTAGATGCTCTAAGTTCTGCTCTTGTCCTGGGGCTATTTTAAGTGTTTTTAACACACTCGATAGTCATAACAGGAGAATCAGTTGAAACTCAAGCCACAGGAAAGCAAGGACAGGCCAAAAGATTGCAGCAAGCCAGTGGTTCAGCTCAGGACAGGAGAGCGGCATTTCCTCTGTCTCCCATTGACTCGGATATGCTGGGAGAAGCTCTTCTGAGAAAGTAAGTATTTGTTACTGCAGGATGTAACAGTTTCTCACCAGATGAACTCACCTGGAGGGTTTGAGTAAAAAACTATTAAAAGCTCTGCAAAGCAGAGGAAGAAAAAGGAGTTATATAAATAATGGATTTTTTGCCCTTCTTCTCAGTCTCTGGTTTCTAGACAATTTTGGCTGTAAGAAGTGTGGATCTGCCACACAGATTGCACTACAACAGTAATCAGTGACAAACAATTCCTACTAGTTGAAACTTGCCAAAGTACTAACCTACTATTGTATAACTCGTCTTATTTACAGAGAATCTAGATTGTATTAACAGTACTGGAACACAACCAAGCTGGCGTGAAAGAATCAATTCACACATTCTTCATGGACTTCTAGAGAGAAACTCATTCCTGCACTGCAGGAATGAAACACAGACACACTCCTTGCCCCCTAAGTAGGCAAAGTCCTCTGCAGGCTTTTCTGTTGGGCTGCACTGCCAAAGGAAGCATCAGTATCTCAGAATTACCAACTGAGCTACTGGCCCAACAGTTTCTGAAAAACACAAACAAATGAGTGAATTTTAAATATGATCATATACCAAAGGAAACAACTTCAGAGAGATACAGCTGGAAAAAAACCAACCAAACAAACAGAACATTTCTTTAAGGGAGGTTGAGCTCACCTCCTGCTCCCCAAAATAAAATGAATGAGATGCCTTCTTATCCCTCAGTGAGAACAAACACAGTAGCCTGAAAATCTGTCACAAAGGATATGTTACAATGCCCTTGCAATGTTTTGTACATGTAAGACCAGTTTCCACTGCATCATTATTTCTATTGCAAAAGGTTCTAGTCAAAATTGCTTTCACAGTTTCAGGCATTGTGATCGATGCATGACCCCAGCCTAAAGACAAGTGGAGTTTTATTTGAACTACATGGAATGTCTGAATATGGAAAAGAAAGGAAGAAAGATCAAAGGTAATAGGAATAGAATAACATGGTCCCATAGATGTACAACCTGACCATCTACAAACTCAGTGTCAATTAGAAAACTGATTAGTCGAGTCATAAGTTTGTTAGATTGAGTCCCCTCTTTCTGGATAAATTAATGGAAAGAAAAACATAAGGACTTCACTATATTTGTTCAGTTCTGGACCCTTCACTATAAGAAAGACATTGAGGTGCTGGAGTGAGTCCATAGAACAGAAAAGCAGCTGGGGAAGGGTCTGGAGCACAAGTCTGATGAGGAGCAGCTAAGGGAGCCAGGAGTGTTCAGCCTGGAGAAAAGGAGGCTCAGGGGAGACCTTATCACTCTCTACATGAAAGGATGTTGTAGCCAGGCAAGGGTTGGTCTCTTCTCCCAAGCAACAAGTGATAGGACAAGTGGAAATAACCACAAGTAGCATCAGGGAGGTTTAGATTAGATGTCAGGAAAAAGTTCTTCACTGAAGGAACGGTCAGACATTGGAATAGGCTGCTCAGGGAAGTGGCAGAGTCACCTACCCCATGAAGTGTTAAAAAATACTTGGGAATGTGTTTAAGTGGAGGACTTGGCAGTGCTGGGTTAATGGTTGGAATTGATTATCTTAAAGGTCTTTTCCAACCTTAAGGATTCAATGGTTCTATGATTCTATAGTTGTTTCAGAGACAGGTGAAGTTTTCTTGAGAACATTGCCCCAGTTAAGAGTTATACAAACTACTGAGGATTCATCAGGTGAGATACTGTTCTCTCTATGTGTACACTGTCTATTTGTATTTCTGAGAAATTTTGCTCTCTGTAAAAAATGGTTAGACCTTGAAAATTATGAGAGTGCATATAAATAATCAACAATATCATCAAGCTTAAATTACATAAATGCATTATCAATTTCTCTTTACAGGAACAAAATCTGTTCCACCTTGATTTATGTGTCAGTACAAATTTTCGAAGAGGCACACACAGATGGTGTAATAGCTTGTGTCACGAGATCATTTAGTAATTAACCATTAATAAAATAATCTTTAGCCACATTAGGGCAGTGTTAAAGGCCTAATTCAGAACTGCATGTCTTTGGAGATCTTGCTGAAAACTTATTGTCTTCTTACTTAACTTTATGCAAGCAAAGCACAATGGTACATATCTTCTAGGAGAACATCCATATGCCCTTAATCCAAGGAGAAACAGAGAAAGGGGGTTACATCCAGGGAGTTGCTTTGATATTCTTCCAGTTTCTACTTGAATGACAAACCCTATCTCAGCTTTTTGCTCCCTAGTTCTCATGGGAGAGCAATTTCAAGAGAGAGCTACCAGTAGCCTTGTTGTAAACACCTTAATAACATGTTTTATCTGTATAAGACTGGCAAGAATTAAAGATCTGAATATCTTTCACAGAGAAATAGATAGAGTTTTGGCTGAAACAGAGGCAGCACACTTCAATCTCAGTACAAAGTGGGACACACTGTTCTGAATTTCGTTCAGTTATGTTAATCAGCTGAATGACTTGAGAGAAGAACATCATGAAGGGTAACCAAGGGGAGAGGTGATAAGGCTCATTTCCTTATCAGTTGGACAGAAAGTGGAACAGAAAGGGTTTATCAAGAAGAAAGGTTTAGAAAAAAATTGCAATTCAAAATAAAAATTAATCTGTTGTGTCTGTATTGCTAATATCCAGCAAAGTTGTGGACTATATCCCAAATTGCCTTCCTCAAAGGTATTCTGTACATCTCCCTCTAGAATGAGGATCAGCAAGGCAGAGATAAAGTAGTTTGCAAGAAATGTTCTTTTCTGAGTACTGGCTCTTCTGTCCTTTTCCAGTTACCAGCACAGAATTACTTGGGTGCAAAGCCACTGTTTCACTCACGTAACACCAAGGGGGTGTTTGGAACATTAGAGGAAGTCCATCACACTGTAAGGTTTCTATGTGGAGAGCCCACTGGTGATTTGGTTGGCTAGAACATTTTTTTGTGGTGGTTTTGGACATCCTTTGGAAGCTTTTCTATTTGTTGCTCTCACACTACCTGATTCTAAAAACCTTCTGATAATGTTTGGTGAGGTTTAGGAGAGCTGTTTAAGGGAAAGAAGGCAGAGGATCAGCATGTGGTACTTTTCCAGTGCAGGAGGTAATCACAGAGTGATTTTCTGTATCCCATACAGGGTAGTAACATAAAACCCCCAGACATTTTCTAGTTGTGTGCTTAAGAGAGTTGTTCAGGTTGTTTATTCAAGTGTCATTATCTCCATCAAAAAGCATCCTGCTGCATGGAAATTGTGCTGAGATGGGCTATGTGCATTTTTACCTCAGTGCAGATGCAGATGCAGTGATATCTAACTACATCATGAGCACGGGCTGTGTTTTGAATAACAGCTTGTTGTGTAGCAGCATGTGTGCAGATTTGTGGGTTTTCTATGAATAACACTTCATAGATTGCTCTTTTTGCTGTTGAACATGATACCTACAAAGTTTTCCTGATATAGGAATATTCTTATGACAGTTTGATGGAGGACAAGGTAGTTAACGTATTTGTGTTAAAAAAAAGCAGAGAAAAGACTTGCTACCTGTCAGACTGAAGAATTACATGTCCTACTCCTTTCAATCACATTGTAAGTATGCATAAACTTGCCAGCTATCCCTACTGAAAATTCACTCCGGATGTCCAGCTGTGATTTGATGATGCTTTACAAAACCCCATCAGCTATTAAAGTCCATTTGCTCTGGGGATTTTCATTATGTGAATATTTCAAAATCCATTTGTCAATGAATAGCAGAATGGCCAGTCCTTTCTTGGGGGTCAATTCTCACTGAATGTTTGTTGCCTTTCTACTGACAGCTGAATGACAAACCAGTGCAAGCAGAACTATTTGAAATAATACGAAACAAACCTATTTCTATGCTAATACATTTGAAACACTACATTTCTCTGACAATATTATAATGCTGGAGTCTATAAAATGTCTACAGAATATTTGTTCTGCTGCTGTGTTAATAAACAAGAATTCATTATTCTAATTTTGTCCTTCATTCTCTGCAACCTTTGCAGAAAGAAAAAAAGAAGCTCGTAAATAACAGTGGTGATAAATCAGCACAGAGAACTAGACATATTTACATGGACATAGACTTCATATTGAAACACTAATTACTGCAGGCAAATTTAGTTTTCCCTTTAATCAGATTTTACAGGTAATTAGCAGTCAACTAAGATTAATTACAATTCATTTTGTGTTAATGTCATCTTTTGGTCACAGAAAGTTTACACAGTATTTTATTTACCAGATGTAAAGCTAATTCTTACATAGACATATCAAGGTTGCACAAACATGTTTTTAGTTCACCGCACACCTCTTACTTGTCTTAGAAATATGCTTTTGCATGAGGTGCCTTTGGGTCTCCAGAGAGCCATGCAAGATCCCCAGGCACACCAAAACTCCTATAAAGCTGCAAATGTTGCACCCAACCAGACCTCCACACTATTCAGCTGCAGTCAAAAGGGTTATCAGGACTGTTAAGCTCAGTATATTCAGTGTGAGACCACACTTTTGTACCCCACCCCGTGTTGCAATCTGCCTGCTGTAGCTACTCTGAAGTCTCATGCAGGAAACTCACTGCCTGGTCCTACCTGGGTCAGCCAACCTGATTCACCAAATGTCACTCTTAAATTAATAGAGCCACCATTTCCCGTCTCCTCCCAGGCCACTTTAGAGAGATGTGTGAAGTCCCCTGTCAAATAATTGAGCTCACATTACAGAAGTTATTCTCTACAGAACCAAAGCACCTCCTGACCTGTCACTGTTCGGGCATGTGAAAATGGAGAGCAAAGTAAATGAGTTTTTAGGCCTCGTCATGAATAGTCAGCACTCAGAGCTGCTACTGAAACCAGAGACCATAGAAAACTACATGTTCTGAAAACCTGCTCAGAAAGACAGCTGTAAAGGTCAGACACAAAGCTCATGGGAGGCTCATGGGCTCCACCATCTCAGGAGGCATCAGGGATTAACTCTAAACATCTCACTTCCTGGGGCAGGACATTTGAAAATGGGATCTTGGGTATACCTCATCTGCTCAAAACAGAGAAAAGGTCCATCAGATAAAAGACAGAAGCTGAAGGACAGAAGGCAGCGGTAACCAGTTCCCAGGAGAGCCACAGGGCCTCTGCACAAGTGAAAAGGGCTGATCCCTCTGTGGAGCACCACTGGCCCTGTTTCACACAGGCTTGATCTCACTCAGGTCCCAACACATAGTGCTTCCCTTCCGACTGCCCCTAAGCCTTCACAAGCAAGGAAAACTCTAAGATGTGGGTGACACTGAAATTCTGTGGATGTGGGGACTCTGCATCATAGTCAGATGGAGGAGGTAAGGGCAGGGAAACACCGAATTGATCTTTTCTCTTGTCACATGCAGCTTGTGCTAACTTTGTGCTGGTGTCAAGTGAGAAAACACTCACTGATGGGTTTTAATACTCCTCTCTAAACCAAAAAGGATTAAACGTCATAGTCTGAACTCAGACAAGCAAAAACAAAATGACAGAAGTCATTGTGGGGATTCACACAGACATTTTCCTCCTCTGTTTTCCATTGCTTTCTTCTCATCAACCTCAACAAAACAAAACCAAGAAACAACCAGAAGTACATGAAGCAAAACTGAAGGAGTGGATATATAACTTAGAGTGACTGTTCAATGTGTCTGACTCTGGAGCACACTGGAACTGCTTAGCCTGAATGAGGAAATAAATCTGATTGAGAGGCAAATAACTGGGAGTATTTCAAACTCACTTGAGTCAGGAAAGCAGAAGCACACACTCAGTGTGTGCTCGCTGTAAAGCTTCCAGCTGCAGTTAGAAAAATCACAGAACGCATTTCTTAGTGTATGACCAGAGTTTGAGGAATTTTTTTTTCCTGCATAACAACATGGAAAACTTTTCTGTTATACCAATTCCCTCCTGCTCAAGTGAAAAGTCTCTTGAGAACATCTGCCCCAGATAAAAACAACTCAAATGCCTGGAGACCATCGAGCAGGACGATGCTTGTCAAGTCCTTCTTACAGTGGGGCAACAGGGCCTTTGAGCTGCCCATGTAGCTGTGATAATGTAATTCTGGAGTCACAATACAACTGAACAATAAAAACCCATTGGAACTCTATTTTTAACTTCTTGGGATGAGTCATTTTGCAGTGAAATAGTCCAACAATACCCTGCACTGATAACCAGTTTTCATCCAGTAATTTCTAAACACTTGGTAAAGCTTAATCTACATCACCCCTGTGAACTAAAAGCTACTCCACAGAGTTTTTTGGAGCAAAAAGTGAAAAAAGGTCTAAGATGAACAAATGGTCTTACAAAGGCAACTGTAATAATCAGTGATAAAATTGGAAACAGGATTAGAAACACTGACAGGCCAATTTTCATACATTAATCTTGGAAGAGTACTTCTCTCTCTGCAACTGTGTTGCAGAGGTGATCACAATGATTGACTGTAGCAGTCAGACCTCCTAATAGAAACAATTGTATTAAAATTAATTAATTTAAAATTTAAAGAATTCATTTAAATTAATGAAAATTAATTCTGCCTGCACATCAATTCCATCTTTGCATTTTCCTAATTAGAGCCTACAAGCTCTTTTGTTTATCGATCATACATCTAGAGAACTACAGACAGAATGTCATCATCACTGTCTGGCACCAGAGCAGCTGTCCAGGTCCACATTGGCCTCTGCAATAACTGTCTGACCGTGAGTCTGTGCCACCCCAGCACCGGGGTGCCATGCCTGGCTGTGAGGTCCCACATGACTAGATCAGGCACTCCCAGCTGGCGTGAACACAGAACAGGCATTACACAGCTGTGTTAACACCACTGTGTCAAACCCCTCTTCTCCCGTTGAAGCAGATGTGTAGGGAGAAATGGCTTTTCCTTTCCAGCACTTCCGTGCTCTAGATTTTTATTAAACTAGAGAATGACAGCTCTACAAAGACCTTAATATCTGCTTAATATTAGGAGGATATTTTTCCCGTCCCCTTCATCACCCAGCACAGTGACCCACGCAGCAATACAGGAGTCAACCAGGTGATGCAGAAAAACCAAGTCTGCTACCTGTACTCAAGAAAGCAAGCTGAGCTGTTAAGGCCTATAAAGGAGGACCTGTTGCTCTTATTCCTGTACAATTCCCACTTGAGGACAAGGACAGATCTTACATAATGTTTTTAATGTTCTCAGCTATTCAGACCCTTGAATCCAACTCTGTAGGGTTCAAGGGTCTGCCCTTACTGCTGCTGAGAAGTAATGCTACCACAATGTGGTTTCAAAGAGAAAAACTTTTTAGATGAAGTTGTTGCATGTGTGAAACTAAAGTAATAAATGTGGCAAAATAACACTGGGGCTCACGATGACATCTGTGTGTTTGCACAGCACCTCGCACCAGTCCTGCCTGGGGCCTCAGAGCAGTGCATGGCATTAATATCAATGTTCCCTACAGACAGCAAGTTCATTAAACTCAGTCAGGAAGCAAACTGAATTCAGTAGACAATGGAAACACCACAAGATCATTTTTATACATCATAAATGTGTAAGAATTCTTAGAGGCTTCCACTAGATTTCAATAAAAAAGTCCTGTGTCAACCAGCTAAGCAAACCATTTATCAAAAGGAAATAAAAAAATTGAGACAACTTTCAGTACTTACATAAGATAGAGTAATTAAAAGTATTGTAGTTCATGCAATATTTCAAAGGCAAAGCGAGGATACAAAACCCACTTTACATCAAACAAGTTCTCAATATATCCTACATAAACTTTAAAGTCAGCAAAAACTTATAACAAATGGGTTACATCTGTCTTTGCTAAGAAACTTCTAATTCTTTTCTCTTTCAATATTGCTCCATAAGTTCTGCTCTCTAAATTCTTAATTCTTTAAAATCCCTGAGGCTGTGGTTTATATTTCTCCAAACAGCATGTTGGAGAACACCAGCACCAGCTTTTATCTCTCCTACAGGCTTCTTATCTTCCATCCAATCCAGAGTATCAATACTCTCCATTGCTGTGCTCCATTTTCTTCCTCTGGCTTAATTTGCACTCTTCTGATGCAATAGTTTCATTCTTTCCTGGTATTTCTTTATGACAGAAATGCCTTCAAGAGCAGTCAAAATACTTTAGTTACTTCTCCCTGATTCTGAGTCACTTACCTCTGTTCTGAATCACTATGAAACACTGCATTAAGTGCTATACTTAGAGTGTGTTGCAAATATAAGGGGATTTGAAATACATTTAAAAAATCAACCCGTCATATATCAATATGAGCAATGCATCAGGAGACTGCAAATACTTAACTATCCATAAGTAGAAGTAAAATCCTCATCCTTCATGTAAATTAGACAAATAGGAGAGCAAGTTAGCTATGCTAAGTAATGGTGGGCATCTAAGTTTAAACTATATTTTCAGAAGATCTTGAGGGGTCTCATCCTCTAACTGAAGAGGAAGAATCATTTCATGAGGTCTGCCTCATTAGATAACTTAGCTTGGCTCATGGATTCCCAAACTATGGTGCCTGGCAGTGTACCCACAGTCAGTAGTCTTTGGGCCACTAGGAGTCCACAACATACCCCAGAAAACAGACCCCCAAAAGGTGACATGATCCCCACATTGTCAAAACAAGAACAGAAACAAAACAGAAAAAATACCAACAACAAATGAAAATGCAAAGTTTTACCTAAACTATTTTCTTATGCAATTCTGCACAAGAAGGTTTGTAATTCCTTTTTGAGCATATATAGTCTGTGAATAAGAAAGGGTGAAGACACTGATCTGTGGAAATGCAGAGAGCATTCAGAGAGTGGATGCTCTCAGGGTGCTGGTGCAGCTTGCTTTTGGTTCATTAGCCAGCTTTAGAAAAGCCAAACTTTACAAGAACCTGTTGAGAGCTTGATTACTTATAATTTGCAAGTTCCTATTATGAGACAGCTAGAAATACCTACAGTACTTTCTTAAGGCTACTATTCTCTGCAGGTAACTGCTTTAGCTGGTGCTTTCATATGGTACAACCCTTAATGCAGACAGAATATGACCATGGTACAACTTTTCACTTACAATGTAGTGCACATTATAAAAAAATCTTCACATAACTCCTCTTGATTCAATGTTTCCAAGTAGTACTAGTCCAACTTTCTGCAATCATTAATGAAAATATAAGGCTGGAATTTCCTTCTTCAGCAACAATACACAGCAGGAAACTGTGCAGTATGACTGAAAGTGATTAATAAGATTTCCTTGAAATAGGGCACTGACAAAATCCCCCCAGTACTTTCAAACTCCAGTCAAGAGAAATCAAACCGAACAAAACAACAAAGTGAACCTCAGTTTCTATATTGAGGATCAGAACAATGCTCTAGCTGAGTGGGTACCCTATTTCCAAGTGTCACTAACACTTTTAAGCTCACGGAGATGCATATGTGCTCCACAGACAACTAGGAGAAACCCAGAACAAGTAGGACTCTTTGATAACAGCACATTTCAGTATAAAAAGCTATGCCTTAGAGAACAGGAAGGATTAGTTAAGCAGAAAACCTGGCCCTGTATGGGCTCGTTTAAAACTCCCAAATTGAGTGAATGCTTCAAATAATTTAGTTACATTATTTAATTCAATAAAAAGAAGATTCTGCAGGCTCATCAAAGGAATATTTCAGTATATTTAGGTTCTTAGGCAATTTCTGTCATTTCAGTTCTGATTTTATGATGAAAGTTAAGGACTAAGCTCAGAAAGGTGTCCTTATTCATCTGCTTTCTGAGAAGGCAGGTTATGTGTATTTATCACTGTGTACTGAGGTTAACAGTACTTTCATTTAAGGTTATGAGGTGTCCCCTTATTTGCTCTTGGTAAACTAGGAAAAAATTTCATCCTTCCTAATGATGACTTGCTTGATCAAAAAATAACCCAGCAACTGACAGTGACACCAAAAGATAGATTTAGTAAGAGATGACATAGGATAGTCACAGCTATTTTGCAGAAGGAAAGAATAAAACACCAGCAGTTAAAACTGAGAGCATCAAAACTGAGTAAGATAAAGAGAAATCTCTTATCTAAAATGTTCTAGGATAAAGAAAGAGTCTCCAACTAAATCCTGCACACAGAGATGCAAAATATCATTCTCACATGCACCTAATCACAACCTCTTCTCTACTTCCAGCTCAGTGAGTGCCCTGAGGCAAACAACCGCTGCCTTGGTGAAAGAAACCCACACTACCATAGTAAGAGCTTCCCTCTTGAATCAAAATACATCTTGTAAAAGCATCTCACACCTGGACAAACCTATTAAACAATTAGTAAATAAGAAGTAGAGTATTTTAAATGGATGTCACTAGAATATAGCAAAATACTGAGAACAAGTTGAAAAATAATCTACATTAATAAGGCTGAAGATTCTCTATGAAGAAATCGTGTGTATAATTTATAAGGAATAGAAAATTAGAGCTACTATTTCTATAATGCTGCATGCAAAAAATATACATAAATGTATGTACAAACACACACATAGACACATACATGATCCTGAACTCTTTCACCCCCCAGGGCATTTTAATTTTACCTCCACACTTGAAAGGCAAAGACTAAAAATGGTTGCTTCCTATTCAATTATCCTTTCTCAGCCTCTGTTTGACACAGGTCCTTCCAGTGCATGATGGCTATGATAAACAGTCCATGAAAATATTAAAATTTATATAGCTACCTGCATTATAACACCTTTCAGTAATTACCTACAATTTTCAGTAAAGGAAGATCTCTGGGATAGATCAAAAAGCCTGGACTCCCTTTTAATTAAATAAGAAACATCACTATTGTCTTTTTGTAATCCTTCAAAATAAGAAATCAAACCCTAGAATTATTGATGTCTTGAGCATTTTTTAAAAATGCAGAAAATGCAAGTATCAATATATCTATACATAAAATAAATTATATTTTATTTTGTGTTTACATGACCGTTTAAAATGTTTCCTGCAATGGATTGTTTCCCTTGGGTTGCAGACAGCGGGGGAATCTTCTACAAAAGAATGCAGACTGTGATAGCCCAATAGTGATGCAGAATTCAAAGCCTCACTACCGCAAATTTTATGGTTCTCTCTTCAGCATTTCATAAAGGGAAGACAATCAGAGAAAACAAAATGAATTTTCATGGGTACTTCTAAAACTAACATTGACAGAAAAATTCTCAGATGAATGTCATTGTTTGATCTGTCATTATTATATGAATAAAAATTAATTAAAAGATACCTCCTCTAAATTTAATAGATCTACTTTCATGAGCCAGGTGTGCAGGATTTGTCCATAAATATGACACAGCCAGTAATATGAAGGCTTGAGAAGATAGTAACTGCAATAACAACTTGTACTTGAATTATGTATCATTACAGATACATAATTAATACGCTTATGTAACTAGTAATAGAAAGAAGTGCAAAAGATATGGGTGAAAAAGGGGGCACAGAGCAGTTTGGTATTTAATGAATGCATTGGGATACAACTTAGATCATGTATATTCGTAACGCATCTTGAAAAATTAAGCTTCCTCGTGACACTTTCATCTGGCTCTGAAGTAGTTGGAAGCTCTTTGTCTCAACTGCATTTGGAGGAAATCAAAAGCATTTCCATGCACAGGGAATCTCAATAATGCACATGAAAACAGATAACCTCACTCCACCACGCTTGTCTTCCTGGAGATAGCAGCTCACCAAAATAACAGTATTTGTTATTGAATAAATTCTATCTTTAATTGGAATTATTCCACACCTGATATTAGCCTTGTGCTAGCATTTATCTCATTAACAGTTACTTGCTTCCCTTTCCTCTCAGTACCTCTTACTTCTGCCCACCTCTTCCACATGGCCCATGTTGTCTTTTTGACAACAGCCCTTTGGGGGCCATGACTGTTGCTTACTGTTTTATTCATGCCAACACAATACAGCTTAAATTGTTCCTGGCCTTCAGGTGCCATTTCATTAATGCAAATTAATATAAAATCACGAAACATCTGCGTGGGATGGGAGTATTCTGGATGCTTTTCAGAAATCAGCAGAAAGGCAGATCCTCCCTGAACCGCGTACGACTCCGAATTCCAGTCAGGCAGCCTTGTCTCCACGAGTACATCCTGTGGGCACACGTGAATCACGAAGGATCGGTGCCATTCGTAGCAGCCTTTGCTCAGAGGCACACGTTCCTCCCTGCAGAGCCCTGGTGAAGTCATGTGGTGCTGCGTGGGCAAAATGTTCTGCTACATGAAAGTCTGGGGCCATGAGCTCCGCTGATGAATGGTTATCAACCTGCTGGCTCTGGGCACCAGGAAAGTCCTGAATCTTCAAGAGAAGGAGGAACGACCCACTGACTTCTGCACAGTCATTTGAAGGCTAATGTTAATCTACCTCATTTTGGCTGGAAACCTTGGACACAGGTTGTATGGATGATACAAGCAAAGCTGACATCTCACTAAAAATTTATGTATCAAAAAAAACCCCCACCACCAACAGAAGGCTGTAATTTATTTAAAAACTAAATAGCTGAATCAGAGAACATAAAAGAGTTTATGATGAGGAAAAAAACACCTTAAGAAGGCTAGTGTATCTCTGTTACTAGAATGTGGGGAGATGAGCATATTGATGGAGAAGAAAGAGAGAAAATTGTGGAAATTAAGGAAAGCTAAACATTACAGCTACAAATCTCTAGTAATATTCTGTGTGGGGATTATTGATTTGCCAAGCTCTAAAACTGTTTCCCTATTCAGACCTTCACAGGAAACAAACCCAGTACTTATGCTAATATAAGTATCCAACAAAAAACTCACACATACATGCAATTCCAGCTGGAAGCCATTAGTCTGCCTGGAGTCCTTCAAGCAAACTCTTTCAGGTGGAGATTTACCAAGCTGCTGAGTCTTTACTACATGGGTTTTCTCTCCAATGAATATGAGACAGGAAAGCTTCACACTTCATTTGTGGTGACATATGCTATTCCCTTGGGAATTACTACAGCCACCCAAGATTTACAGCCCACTCCTGAGCTGCAATCCTGTCACTAAGCACTACGAAATCTGAATTACTTTGCTTGAGGAAAACTTGTGGGGTAACTGCTAAAAACTACAGAAATCCTGAGAAATGTAGCCAAAATTAACAACTTTCAGTGCTTTTTTGCTCAAAATCTCAAATTTTACCTTCTAGACAGACTCTTTTTCAACATTAAATCGATATTTGCCTATGCAGAGTTCATGAATTCTGGTTGTCTCATTCCCCTGAAAGTTCATGTTGCTGAAAAGGGAGTATCAAATCTCTTCCAGTACACACAAAAAGGGTCAGGGAACTTTACAGCTGTGATCTGGACAGAGTTATAGCCCAAGTCAGAAAATTGGCCATGGAAATGCAAACCATTCCATGTGCTGATGAGCCAGCTGGCAGATCAGCCAGACCATGCAACTGTTGGGTTCATGCTCCACCCGTTCGCCCTTCAGAGGCATTAATTTGAGTTTCTTTATTCCTATACAGCCACTAATTTTCATATTTGGACTTAATACTTTTGAAATCACTGCCTGTTCTGTCACTCTTGGCTGAAATCAGCTACTGAGTCCCACAGTTATTAACAGAGATGGACAGAAAGCTGAAGGCATAGACAAACAGCATGGTTGTACATATTCTTCCAAATCAAGCCTAGAGATGTTTCTCAATGAAAAGTCGTTGGTATCAACATGCAAACTCTTTGTCCTACCAGAATGTATAGTTTTAGGTACAAACTGATCTTGCAAATCACTTTATTCTACTTTTTTTGTCATATTGCAAGCTGTCTATGTGAGTGACACTGGTACAATTTTCCTCATTCCTCAGCAACCACTACCACTTTCTATATTTTCTTCTGCATTACCAAAAAAAAAGTAATTTCAGATTTTTTTGTTTTGAAATTACACTGGAACTACTTTCTCGATCCCCTCCAGTTGTTTGCTGCCTTAAATCTAGTTCCAGTGTAAGCAACTGAGACATTTCTAATGTATGATTTACAGCAAGTAGGTACATGATATTCTGGCAAATACTGCTGTTCTTTGTTGAGCTACACAAAACAGCTTATCCTATTATTATTGCAAAATGCAAAAATTCTGCTTTTGAGAGGACTACACAAATAACATACATTTATAACTTAGTTCATAATCATTTAGTCTATTCTCCCTACATTATCTTGAACCATAAGCTCTCAGATTCTGTGGTTCATATATGTGAAGCTTATCTTATGATAAATATAGAAAACAAAATCATTTTTGCATACTAGAAACTCGAATAGAGAAGGTTATCTTAACTGTAGTTTTTTCAAGTAGAAAAGAAATATCCTATAAAAGCCAGGAAACTTTCTTTCATTTCAACGGAAATTGAAATAATATCATTTATCTTTTAGTCATTCATGAACATGTATAATTATTACCTGAGATGAGGTATACACAATTAATCATGAAAATATGGTTACGGAATACAAAGCACACTACAGAACTCACGTAAGATCTTTAAACAGAGCATCAGCTGGAACAGTCTCTTAAGAAACTGCATGCAGCTGAACTATTGTGGATCTGCAGGACTGTGTGGAAGGCAAATAACATCAGCTGTTAGAGAGTACTGCAGGAAACCAGAAATGAAAAGTCATTTAAAAAATGACTATAACTAAAAGGATAACAGGATGATTCTGATCCCTAATCACAGATGTCACATGCTATTTTGGATGTCATGGCCTATCCTGCTTGGTTTCCCTCTGCCATTCCAGCAAGATGCAGGTCTTTAGTTCTCTGTATATGGTAGATGTCAATGCTGTGCAAATGCCTTGGACAACTAAGGGCATGAAAGAGGCACTAAGCATTTACATTCAAATAACTGAATCCCATTCTTAATGCCAGGGGGAAAAAAAACACCCTCATAATCATATCTGAAGTAATTTGCAGACACAATGAATAACTGTGAGGTAATGACTGCTTATGTGTAACATCATTTTGGCCTAACTTCAGGCTTCGACTCAAGGTCAAAGTATAAACATGTCTGACACAAACAGTATCTTTCAATGGCACCAACTTCTAGCTCTTAGAAATTAGAAAGGCTTTATAAAATTAGCAATTATCACGGCAATTCAGACTTCAGTCTGGTTCCTACTAGAACAGTCTCACATAAATTTCTATTTATGTGTGCTTGTAGACCCTCTCCTATAATTCCTAGGAAAAAACCTGTAATTGATTTTTTTGGCAATCCAAATATACTGTAGGTCCATTAAACAAATCATATAATTTAATAATGACTCTGATGACTAATGCTTTCCCTGCTTATAAGCAGCAATAAAATTTCTCAACATTATCCTTGCCCTGATACAGTAGGGATGTTAAGAAAAATGCAAGTTTAATGCTTGAGGATGGTTTCACGTTCATTGGTCAAAAGGGCTGAAGTGAGTAATGATTGTTTCATGGCATTTCAAACAGAATACCTTTATCAAAAACAGAGCATTGCTTCCAACACAGCACTTCAAAGAATGTGCCCAAGTCACTGCCAGGGTATTCCTAAAGGAACTTCCAACATCTTATTATTAATTCAAGCAAATCCATGCTTTGTGTAACAATGGCTTCTCCTGTGCAATAATTTTAAGATAAAAACATCTATCAAGGTTCATGCAGTGCTGAACAGCCATTTTTCTGTTTACAGTTCTCAAGTAAAAACATTAAATGCCACACATTTTTCTAATATTAGTAATAAAATTGAAATAGCTCACTGAAATACAGTGAACATGAAAAGTTGCGAAATATCATTATAGTAAAAGGCAGCCACTAAGGAGGACTAGAAGTTTGAGAAGGAAACCACGTGGAGGCAACACAGTTACTAACAGAGCAGACAGAAGTAGATGCAGGAGTAGTAAATGTGCAATTTAAGACTTACTGAATTGCTCCTATACTTCAAGCATGCTTCAAGCAAAACTGAACCCGTAAGTCTGTGCTTGTAGATATCCGTAAGTAAACTGAAGACATTTCCCCACACTGACATGATGAGCATCCTCAACTCAAGAGAGGAGAAAGGAGGGATGAAGGCATGGAATAACGTTGAATCAGAGCTGTACTGAGAGAAGGTTCAGCGAGACACTAAACATGTCTTGATTTTGACTACCTTTGCACCCACAAATTCCAGAATCCTTCCCTTTTATTGCTCACAGTATTTCTCAGGCATCGTGTCTTCAATAATTTGGATATCAGATGAAAACAAAAAAAAAAATCAAGCCTGTGGCTAAATTCTGGAAAATACATGTCATCTAGAGCAAATTGCTAAGAAATAGAATTTTGCTGAACTATCACAGACCTGCAACAGTTCATGGAAGATAAATAACGTGAGCTTTTAGCAAGCATTCTAAGTTCCTGGGAGAGAAACCAACAGTCACAAAATAAATAAATAGAACTAAAAGGACAACAGTGTTTCAAGTAGTAGAGTTTTGTGCTTCCAAATACCACTTGCCTGGTGGGAATTTTTAAAATAATACTAACATTTCAGGAAGCCTGTTGTGTAGTTCCTGGTTACACTACATTCTCCTCCTATTCATAAATAGGAACCCCAGTTCCCAGAATTACAAATTTGGTTTAGTTTTGGTTTTAAAGTGCTTTTTTATTTTTTATAGCTTTTTTTCTGTCATGATTTGGAGAAAGTTACAATTGGAATGTTTAAACTGATTGCTGTAGTCTGATGGCAGACCATATGTTGTTCACTTTAACAAAATAATCCCAATGGTGGAGCCATTTGCAGTGGCTGGTGTAGGTGAACAGGTACTCTGCAAAGATTGGGATGGTCCCAATGGGATGGACCAACCTGCAGAAATGGAACAGCTCAAGAGCTGCAGAAACCTTCTAGCAGCTGAAAAAAGTTACTTCCTCTAAACTTCTCCCAAGAATTGTCCTGCCACGGTAATGATGAATGCTGCTCCTATTCAGCTGAGGAATAGCTTCTTCATCCACCTCTAGAAAAGCAGCTGAAATCTCAGAGTAAATGGAATATGAAAATACATTAGTCATTAGCTTCACCATTAAAAGAGGCTTTGTAGCGCACACCATAATTCAATTGGTGGTGAAATCTTGTTTTCTTATGTTTTCTTTATCTTATAGAAATACACTAGGATCAAAGGTATTTCTCTCTTGCTAAATCAGCTAAGTTGGAACAGGGAGTGATTTTTTTCTTTTTTTGCCTTCAGAGGTACAGACAGCAATTTCAGAGATGCCCACCAAAATCCTGGGTGTGCACCAGCACACGGTGCTTGGTGTCAGTCTTTCAGCAATACAGTCTTTCTCCTTGCAAGAATAAGTCCTGAAGTGTGGTAGATAAAGCAAGATTTCAAGATATGAAATAACAGAGACTTCCAGAAAGTTGACTCCCCTCTTACAGATGGGCGTACGTGAGTGCACACCCCATGAAATCCCCACTGCTTTTGAGAACACATTTAACACATAAGATTAGAGACTTAGTGATGCATTCCTGTTGTGCAAGAGAATGAAACCTTGTTATTCTTAAGACTAATTTATATAATTTCTATCTAACATTTTAAATCCTATCATCATACCGACTGCTGCTATCTCATTAGGGTTGATAGAAATGTTCGTGGGTTGTTTTGCCATAAGAAACACCATAAGAAATTAAACAATACAGAAATGGGATTTAAAATAGAGAGCATGGTACTCATAAAACAGAGGGAGATGAGATAGTAGGAGAGAGGGAATAATGAAATCACTTTGTTCAAATTCCCCTCTGAATTGTGTTGCCAGAACCACTGCAGGCAATAAGCAATGCAGAGCCTCTCTTTTGTACCACCATCCAGTCAGGCTTGCTGAGTTGCATGTTGAACTTCCCTCCTGAATACAACAATGAGAGAAGAGAATCCACTTGCAAGTGCACTTTTACTCCTTTTCAGAGTCCCACTGAAGAAAACACTGATTTTCAAAAAGTCACACTCTTTTGGGATGAGCACGTTATTCATTCCCATTGATTGATCCTGGCTATTATAAGCTCTCAGTGCACAACCCTGTACTTTAGGATACTTTATAAACCCCAGAAAGAAAGTGGCCTTTCTATTATCTTATTTTTTTCTGTTTCACTGTTTGTGCTCATCATCAACATGATCTCTTAACTACTTCTTTATTTCTCTGGAAACAGAGGCCATTGTAATGACCAGAGCTACTTGATATTATTACAATATGAGTAACTACAAGATAATCTAAGAACAGGAGTTAGATTTTGTGGCTAAGAGAGAATGGAGGGTGCTGGAAAGTCAATTAGAAAACTTAATGAAAATTTAGACAATGATTTCCCAGAAGGGACATTATTTTCACCCAGTCTAGTCACTCTAGACGTGGTCATCTCTGAAACAGAATTCAGCATGATAGACCCTGTCCAGCATAGTAAAGAAACGTTCCCCTATGATGTGTTATCTCAGTTTGTACCTGGGTCTATCATCTGTGTACTGAAAGGTTATTTTTGCTGTTTGATATCACAGCTCCCCATGGGAGCTGGAACCCACTAAACAGTGGAAAAAAGGCAGGGTGCTAGACCAGTGGCTTCCATGGGAGAGGGAGCTGACAGGTATTTTCCAAAGCACCCCTTTAGCTTGTGAAAGTGGACAGCTTCCTGGGGTTAAGACAGGTATTTCAATCCAATTGCTAGTCTCACCATCAGGAATACTTTGATTTTCTTCTGCTACTTCTAAGGAAATAGTGTTTTCCCTGCGAGGTCCCATAAATTGCAGCAGCTAAAATGGCTCTTCTTTACTGCTAACAAAATGTGCAGGATCAGGGAGTCTATGCTAAGGGTATAGTAGAAAATTATGCTGGTGGTGGAAGGAATGCACAGTAACATCAACTTCAGCACACTCTGATTTCCAAAGTCCCAAAGAGACACAGTAGGCGCCATTAATAAAGCTACGATTAAAAAAAAAATAATCTTTTTGAGAGAAAGACAATTATTTGCTAATAATATAAGACATTGCTTATGTAAAAGGGATAGAAAACGTCTTAAATGGGTGGAGGGGAAAAAGGCAAAATCTCAGCATGCAGGCTGGAAGACTGTATCTGCAAAGGAGATGAGAAATGAATTAACACTGCTAAAATTAAAGTTCTGACCCAACAGCTCAGGGTTCTGCCAGTGACTCTGCTAAAGATTCTGCATCTGACTTTGAGGAATTCTCTCCTCTTCAGTGAGAGTAAAACAAATTCTGCTCTCTGCAGGCCAGATTCTGCCTCTGTGTGTAAGACAGGAATAAGAAAACTCCATTTGTCAATTTATACTTCCAGATCTTCATGGCAATGACTGATAAGAACTTGACACAATGGGGTTTTGATCTCTAATGCTTTCTGTAATATAAACAATACTAAAACTTGACTCTGGGTCATTTAAATACCACTCAGTGCATGTCAGATAAAAGCCTCTGTAGGTTACCTCAAGGTTTCTGATGTTCAGAACCGGGTCAGTGGAATACTGCATTCAAGGTTAATAAGAGAAATTGTGCATACTCAT
The DNA here is from genome assembly GCA_036023395.1 of Myiotriccus ornatus. Taxonomy (NCBI): domain Eukaryota; kingdom Metazoa; phylum Chordata; class Aves; order Passeriformes; family Tyrannidae; genus Myiotriccus; species Myiotriccus ornatus. The sequence goes on along the minus strand of JAYRBT010000082.1, from coordinate 6,674,571 downwards.
GTTATGCACTGGCAAACAACAATAAACACTGCCAATACCTAATTTTAGCATCTCACATACAAGGTTGTTTTTAATAGAACAAGCTAACAGCCCTCAGGAATGACAAGAACTTCACTGAGTTCAAGCACTGAGGACTGCATTTTTTCCCAGTGTATTTTTCAGACAATGTGCAACATAAATCCTGGTTTGTCACTTGAAAACATGCAACACTGGTCTAGCTCTGCTCCCACTAAAGTCATCCATGAAGTCCTGTTATCTTTACTGGCAACAGAGACAGGACAGAGCCAAGTGTTTTTGAAAATCCTATCTATATTCAACAATAGGAGACATAAAATCTACTTGTAAACTTAAGGCTCACACACAGGCAGTAAATTGGTCAATATACCAGATTTAAGCCTCAAGGTCCACAAGCCCCTTATGCATCTGTGCTGTGCAGGAGTCTAATTACACATCCTACACACTTTCAGCTGCCTCAGACATTGCACCAAGGGGTTGGTGCTCACACCTAATGAGGTCTCTTCAACATTTCATTTGATCCTCACCGTTGTGTGTGTGGTCTTATTTGCAGCACACAATCCCAACCTGCTTTAAAGACAGAGTTATCAATTTACTCATAGCAGTTTCTATGGAGCTCATCACTACCATATGTGAGTGCTTCAAATACTCATCACTTTCTTTCCACAGCACCTCTACGAGGTGAAGGGAAGACATCATCCCATTGCACAGATGGGGAGCTGAGTCAGAGAATGATTAAGGTCAAACGTCTTGCTAATTTAGGGTGTTTAATTTCAGATGCCTGAGAACAGATTTTATTCAGAGCAATTATCATAACTTTATATAGTTAAGTACAGCTCCTATCTAGTTCAATTGTGGCTAGAAATGTCTAGCACTTCTGAAAGTCAAAAAGGAAAAAAAAAAAAAAAGAAAGAGTTTAAAATCCAGAGTCTAACTGAGCAACTACATCCATCTGAGCACTGGGGAAAAAAAGAAATGGACAAATGGGAACTGTTAAACCCTTGAAAAATTTGGCTTAGGGGATCACTCAGAATTACACAGAAATTACAGCACAAGGGTGTGAGGGGCCCCATGACAGCATTTAACCACCTCAGCCATCAGACCACCTTTTTTGATCCTTACGTGCCATCTGATACCTTCGGCAACAGAGCCTGAAGTCCTAGATAGCAATCAGTATTACACTCCCAGAACCACTCTTCCAGTAGTCTTCCAGACTACTCTTCTGAAAGTCCTCAGATAAGGCATCTGGGCTTCTTTCCACCTTCCCAACATTAGCTTTTTAATTTGGATAGGAAAGGTTGGGTGGGTATGTTCACTTACGTGCATATGTCTGCATGTATTGCTTGATAATATGCAGATGGAATGAAAATAGGAGTAATATATTGGGTAGTTTGAAATCCTTAGAGCCAAAGGGCTATCTTACTTAATTGGAAAATACTTCTTAAAACCAGCATTTATTGCATCAACCAAGTGCCAGAATCCCTGTCTTTTGGAAAATGCAGGACTGTCCATCCAGCTCTATGCCACTAATACTGCTAGAGCCAAGTGGAAAGATACTCAGAGTATTTCAGGACAGAAATTATCTATGGTTTCAGAAGCAACAGAGAATGATGATTTATTTCACTAGTGACTTTTCCTCTTCCCCACATATATATTTTTAACGCACTACGTCTATTTTCCAGGGAAGGCTCCCTCTCCTCCAGACTCCACACTTTTTCTAGGTCCTTTTGCCCTCATTAGTTGTAGCTTACTGAAAATGCAGTTGCTTTGCCATGTTATGAAAGGAAGAAAGAGAAAAATTTCAGGAATTCTTCTGAAAACCTCATCATATTTCTTTTTCTCAGGCCAGCGATCCGTGGCCACAGAACTATCTGTCTAGTAGGACAGATAAAGCAGCACTGTTCACACATCCCTCATGCCATTCCTATTTGCCCACTAAGAAATGACATACACTCTGTCCCTCAAGGGAAGCAAACACGTTTGCAGATTATAAAATACTCCTGTCACTGCTGGTGACAGGAGACACTGAATTTGCTGAGAGAAAAGGGTAGTTTTGTGGAGAAAACGTTGAAGACTTGGGAGGCAAGGGTTAGGAGCCAGGTCTGAAACAGAGCTGGGTCATCTCTTTGTGCCTCTATCCTCTCCCTATGAAAGGAGAAGCACGAATTAAAGGTAAGTGTGCAGCCTGTGATAGTTAGGAAGACTAAGCAGGTAACCAGAATGTTCTGTGCAGGCTTCATTAGCTATGCCAGCATCCCAGCTGCTGAGGTTAAATTCATTAGCAGTTGTGAGGCACTTGGAAACAGGAGGAGGTTATATCAGTGCATCCGACAGCCACTTCTGGAGCTCATTTTATCCTGTCACTGCAAAGCATTCTCCCACACCACTTGGATATTTTCTTGACACAAGCCAGCAGATATCATGAAATTCTCCTTCCTTCAGGAAGAAATAACAAACCACTTCAAATTTAAAACCAGCTGCAGAGGAAGGCAACTATTCTTTACTCCAGAGATGAGACATTTTTTGAGAGGGGTGGACCAGTCTGCTTTATATTTCCCAGGTTAGTTATTATTTAGGCCAATAGCAATCCAGTGGAAGTTGGAAAATGCTGCCTCTCCAAGGGGAGAAATAGTGCCCAACAGGTTTCTGGAAGCATTTTGGCTGTAAGACAGTGATTTCTTGCTCTCAGGTTCAGAGTTCAATGGATCCTGCCAGGCACAAGGATTCATATGATTATTTTCGTGGTGGGCTGTATGCCTGTATATCTGTGTGTCTATACAGGGGCATATATAATTAAACTGTGCACATTCTCCTGATGGATTATTAATATCCATGGTTACTTGCTAGAGCCTGGTTTAGGAGGAGATTCCTTAAATGGTTGTCAAATCTCTAGAAGTGCCATAAAGATCCAAAGACCCAAGTGTGTCTGATCTTATTTAAAAGAACTAAAAACTGAGTAATCAAATGAATGGATGAATAAATCATTAAAATTTTAATGCTTAGGTAATGTAGGACATGTCTACAAACTGCCTGAAGCCAGTGCTGACCTGAACTGTTCATTCCCACAATGAACATCACTGCAATACATGGGTTTGGAGCCTGAAACATAGGAGCAAAATAGCCCTGGGCAAGTTACTTTACTCTTGTATTAAGCTTCCCTTCCTGCCAAGTGTGGGTTATACAGTTTACCTACATCACTGAGATGTCAGAAAGAATATTTTTAAAAGCAATTCAAAGACAGAAACCATGCAGAATGTGTTAGGCATTACTAATACATGTGGAAAGAGCCATTTTAGCAACACACACCTTTCTGTAAAGAGGCTATATTTAAATAACATAACCCTATAATACAAATAGATATTTTAGAGCATCTCCTGTCCTGAGGTCTTCCAGAGTCTGTTACATTCCAATTAAAAAAAGAAAACAAACTATATTCTATAACTAAAGTGGCACCTCAGCTTCATTATTATCTTTTGGATGCAAAGGAAAAGGCAAAACTCAACAGAATTATCTAATGCCCTAAAATATGCAAAACTGCTGCTTTTTCCTTCTTAACACTGACCAAAAAACCCTCAGTTTTCTGAATTAAATGCATCATTTGACTACACAGCAGTTTAAATGTATTTGTTTCAAGTGTGCTATCTCTTCAGATGTTTACAAAAGAAAACAAAGGGGAAAATAAATGACCAGTAATGACAGAAAGCTTTTAAAAAAACATTTTTTTTAATAAGCAAGAAAAGTGAGCCTTCAAAGCCTGTGCATAAGCACCTACATAATTGGCTGGGTTTTCAAGAGCACTGAGTTTTCAGTGGTCCCCAGTGAGACCAACAATAGCTTTTAGATGCTCAACAATTTATCACAACTCAACAATTTCCCTCCTGGGCAATATTTACCAACTATGTGGTACACAGAAAGCGAAGACATTTGAGACTGTCATTTTTGGTTGGACTTGGACAACTAACTCTATTAGGCTCCTCTAAAACACCCCCAAGTATTTCCACTTGTTTTATTCCTGGATCTTACAACAATAATATAAATTAAAAACCCACCAAACTTAATTTAAATGAACACTGCACACTAGGACTCAAATGCAAATACTGTATCATGCTAGTAAAGGTTATATAAAGTAATGATTAATTAGTCTTTTTCCTTGTTCAGGTTTCACTTGTCTGTCAACAAAAGACAGTAGATGATTGCCTGGCTAAAATCTGCATTATTTCCAGCTCTGTAATATCATTGAAAACAAGCAGCAGTTCAATTTACCAGCAGTAATTTATTGTGTAGCATTAAAATTCTGCAAGTAATCTCTTCTCATCTGTTACTTTCAACATCTCCCACAACTATTTGATTTTCTTCCTGGGTTTTCATGTTAACTGGTCACCTCCTGCCAAATCCCAGAGACCTAAATAACTCTCTGCATCTTGTTGAGTAGTTTTAGCTGTGTTTTACACATGCAGAACGCATTTCACAATGCAATGATCTCATCGTTCAGCGGCTTTATCAAGACAAAACTCATGAAGATATTTGTCCCAAATGCTCCGAAAAACCAAGGACCTCTCCCAGCTTTTTAAAAGCTGAATATGTGGCCAAAGTTTGAAGCATTGCCCAACTGACAAAAAGAGTAAGTGTCTAGGCACTGAAACCTGCTTCTCAAAATGGACAGGAGCCTTCCGTGCCACCCTCAGCCATCTGTCTCTGCTGCAGCGTCAGAGCAGGACAAATCCTGCAGCCAGGCAGCAGGAAGCAACAGCCTCCTGCCCCCGACCCCTTTGCAAACCACCTCCCTGCAGGGAGGAGGGAATCCGTGAGACTAGAAACAGCAGCAGCTAATTCTGCAAAAATCTTTCTTCCCTTAAATCCATAATTCCTGCAGGCAAGGGTCACAGGTGGATTTATTTATTTACTTGTTTGTTTTTAAAGAAAACTCCTAGTCTTCTCTTGTTCACTGGAATTTCACAAATTGGACATCAATGATTTTACTGGTCTCTTTGCTTAAGGTAATAGTCTCTCTTAATACATTTTTTTTTGTCTATCCTCTCCTCCCTCAAAGGATACGACAGGAAAAGAATAATGTAATGATAGTCCACATTTGCAAAAACAAGCAGCACAAATGGACAAATAAAGGCCACTTCTTTTTCAGACAGATATAGATCTTCACTTTTGTACACTGACAACACAACTAGTCTTGAAGAATCCCTTAACCAGAGTTGATCTGCTCTTGAGTTAGTTGTATTATCCATGTTGACAAATAATATAAAAAACACTTTCTATAGTTTTTTTGGCATAGGGCCATGGACTAATCTTCTTGGTAATTGAAGGCTTATATGATGGAAGGAAACCCTATGGAAACTACCAAGAAGTATAAACATCTGAGTGCCACCTAAATTCAGTCTCCTTAGAGCAACTGTCATCTCTTGTTTTATCAGCAGTTTCAGCAATAAAAATAAAGTTATGCATTACACCTGACAAGCAGCCAACCACAGATAAAAGTACAAACAGTATTTGGTGAATAGTTTGCAACAAGTGCATTCCTTTTTTTCTCGCTAAAGCAGTTTCTCCTTGAGTGACACAAACCATTTACTCAAGAAATGGACCAAGGAAAGACAAAACATGGGCTCAGTGAATACTGGAGGCTGTGTTTCTTGCAGCCCATAGGCATTTGTGAACAAATATATATGAGCCTGGATGGAACAGAATGAAACATAACCTGGAAGATGGTTTGAAAAATGTGTATCACTGTCTCCCTACACAAGTGAAAGAGCAAACTTGTGTAGATTTATTATAATCTTTCATTACCTTCTTCCCCAGACTTCTGCTACATCTGTTCTGCTCTGCAGGATTACACACAACTCGTGCATTACAGTAGACCCTGATGTAGCAACTTGTATGAAGAAAGAATTGATTCTTACTGCAACTTTTCACAGAGGTCACAGAAAAATGACAAAAAAGCTATTTGGGAAACAAAAGCAAAGAGAAATAAGCTCTAATTGCAGTGAGAAGACTAGAAGTAGCACAAGCACAGACCATCCCAATAGGATTCATTTAGGATTATATTTTTAGCCTCAAGTACATGCTTTAATTCTCCTGTGTATTTTACATGGCCTGTTGAGCTCAGTTATTTCATATTTTTGTGTACCTAAAACTGTATTTCCAGAATGCTTTATTACAGAAGTAGCAACCAGCCAAGCCCTCTTCTCTCTCTTAGAGCAAGACAAGGAAGAGACTTATATTAATTAGGGGGGTGTAATTAACTTTGGTTGTATCAAAGAGTTTCAATTTTCAGGTATTTTAAAACTTCAAGAATAAAACCAGAAGTTTATCACATATAAATTTTTAGAACAAGGAGAGTTTTTTTAATTTGGTAATTCCCCAGCCCATCGAATCGTTTTAGTCTTTTTCTGGTTTTACACGTTAATGTAGACACATGCAAACTCTTAGGTAAAATAGGTTTATGGTTGAGGCACGTTCAACATGGAACCACAGAATCATAGAATGGTTTGGGTTGGAGTGGATCTTAATGATCATCCAGTTCCAACCTCTCTGGCATGGGCAGGGACAGCTTCCATCCAGCCTGGCCTTGAACACTTCCAGGGATGGGACAGCCACAGCTTCTCTGGGCAACCTGTTTCTGTGCCTCACCATCCACTAAAGATTTCCTCCTTATATCTAACCTAACCCAATCCTCTTTCAGTTTAAAGCCATTTCCCCTTGTTCTGTCACTACATGCTCTTGTAAAAAGTCTCTCTCCAGCTCTCTTGCAGCCCCCCTTTAGGCACTGGGAGGTGCTATAAGGTCTCTCCAGAGCCTTTCCTTCAGAGTGAAAAACCCCAGCTCTCTCAGCCTGTCTCCTCACAGGAGACGTGCTCCAGCTCTCCAACCATCTCCATGGCCTCCTCTGTCCCTGTGTTGAGCTCTCCAGAGATGGACACAGCACTCCAGGTGGACCCTCACAAGAGCAGAGTAAAGAGGCAGAATCAGCTCCCTTGACCTGCTGGCCGTGTTTCTTTTGATGGAGCCCAAGGACACATTTGGCTTTCTGTGACAGTGCACACTGCTGGGTCGTGTTGAGCTTCTTGTCAATCAACACACCCAAGTTATTCTTCTCAGGGCTGCTCTCAATCCCTTCCTCACCCAGCCTGTATTTGTGCTTGGGATTGCCCCAATCCACGTGAAGAACCTTGCACTTGGCCTTGATGAACTTCACCAGGTTTGCACAGGCCACCTCTCAAGCCTGTCATACCTGTCTTTGTTGGGATGCATCGCTCCTGAGCTTGGATGAGATGATCCTTGAATATTAATGATCTTTCCTGGGCCCCTCTTACCTCCAGGGCTTTATCATATGGCACTCTACCAAGCAGATTTCTGAAGAGGGCAAGTCCAGTTCTCCTGAAGTCCAGGGTAGTGAGCTTGCTGTGTGCCCTCCCTACTGCCCTAAGGACCTTGAACTGCACCATTTCATGGTCACTGCAGCCTGGGCAGCCACTGAGCTTTACATTCCATTTACATTGGTGAGAACAAGGCCCAGTAGAGCACCCTTCCTCACTGGCTTCCCTATCATTTGGAGAAGCACATTGTCATCAGCACATTCCAGATCCTCATGGATTGCTTTTGCCTTGTGTTGTCTCTCCAACAGATACTGGGGTGATTGATGTACCCCATGAGGATCAGGGCTTATAGCCCCCACTATAAAGTCACCTGTCCCTTCCCTCCTTTTAATCCTTACCCACAAGCTTTCAGCCAGCTCCTTATTCATCCACAGGCAGAGCTCCATGGAGATTTGAAAGGTCTCCCCAATATATTTTGAGTTAGATGATTTAGTGGGAACATCCTTGCATGAATGAACTGCATTTCACAGAAAAACAACTATGAGTCATGGTTTCAAACAGGTGGAATTTACAGCAGGAAGACCACTGAAGACTTACAACTTGGGCTTAGCCTGTGACAGTGGCTGTGTGCTATTGTTCACCTTAGTCTTTATGGAATTCACACCAGAATGCTGAAAAAAAAAAAAAAAAGTTCCATTTTTACATGACAGACAGGGTGACAATTTATTTATTGTAAATAGTGATTTACTACCCAGATGCTAGGAGCATTACAAGTGACTGGAGAAGTTCTAAAACTTATAGGAACCTACAGGAATTTGTGGGAAGTACACTATACAGCGTGGAGGTTTGGCAGGGGACCTACTTGGTGCGCTCTAGTCACCTCCCACCTCAAGGTCAGAAGAAGACCAGTGTGGACAGTATTTCCTCACAAGCAAGAGGTTGAGAGCCAATGAGTGACAAAATAAATCTTCTGAAACAAATGATGAGCAAACCAGGCCTGCAACCTTATTCCAGCATGTATACACTGCCTAATTTATATTGTGGTCCTAATCCTGAATTCCATTCTCAGACAGAGCTCCATCAAGCTCTGTCGGAGTTCACACCTCTGAGGACCTAAAAGAAATCTGATTTCTGAAAGAAGCATTTCTCCCCATCGTGACAGAACAGCACGGAGAAGAACTGCTTATAATATCAGCTTTGTCTATTATAAAAACCGGTATGGCATTTATGAAAACAGTATGGACCAGCTGAAATAAACCTGTTAGTTACAGGTTTGAAGCTCTTGTATATTTAAAGCCTTAATTTCCTATATAAGTGTTTTCAGGATGGTGAAAGATAGTACAGAGGCCAGCTCAAGGCTTGATGAAGTCAATAGATTTATTCTCAATTTAGCCACTCATGCCAAACATTTCATCATCTTATTTCAGATGCTCACACTTTCCAGAATTCCTTAAAATTCTCTGGTTTACACAGGAATACTCTGTGATCATACAGCCTGGTATCAAAACTGAATTCCTTCACACATTTGAGCAAAAGAGGCCCAACAGATAACAACACAGTCTCCTAATCTCCCAGAAGGGCTTTGGAAAGCCCAGTTGGGAAACAAGGCACAAAACCAAAAGAAAAAATCATCTGTTTACTTACTACCAACCTCAAAGATGCTATGGGTAGGAAGGTAACATTTCTCAGGTAGATGAGTGGTAACTGAGGTCAGCTAGTCCTGCCAAGAGACACCAATTCGAACAAGCAAGCACTGAACAGTCTTCAGCAAGGGAAGTCAAAACATCTCCTACTCAATATACATTTTACTAATGCACAACCCTTATGTGCTTAGTAATTTCAGGGGCTATTTCAATCAATTTCTCCTTGGATTTTACTGTCCCATACATTCACAAATGCTCTTTGTTTTATCTGGCTTGTTTAGCTTGGACTGTTAGAATAAGACTTCTTAACTATAGCATGACTTGCAATGGCCAAGTCAAGCATCAATATAATCCATGTGAAGCCATGTGTTGTACCTCATAAAGAAAACACCATGGAAAATAAATCAATTTAATGCAACTGAAACCTCCAGTGATGAAGCTCACAAAGATTAATCTCAAATACTTGTTAGATTCAACGGATCAGTGTTCTCAGCAATGCTTGTAAATTAACTTTTAAATCACAGATATTGGGACATGAAAATTAGAAAAAAGAAGGCTGTTAGTACTATCAGATTTAACTAAACTATGAAGAGCCAGGGATTCTTAAGGAGAAGAAGAAAAGTTCACATTGCTAAGTTGCAATATGTTTTCCCCATCCAACCTTGAGCTTCTCTCTATCAGTAGGCACAAAATGCTGCATATGCATTTGAAAATAACCTGTTTGCTCCTGGCCATGAAAACAAAAAGATAAAAGTGTAAGGCTGTCAGCACACTTAAGGACAGTTACAACTTAATGTACCATTTCTTAATTCCTACAATCACATTAAGATTAAGTATCAGACCCCTTTAAACCCGACACAAAAAGAGTTGAGAGGTTGGTCACAGTGTGTGATTAAGCTAAATTAATGGCCCAAAATGCATTCCAAATGATATACTACTGTATATATTCACCCCAGTCAATTATATGTTTATTACAGTATCTCTGACAAGCTAAATTAACGATAAATTAATGTCTAAGTTGTGATTTCACTTTTGACAGTATCATGCTACAACTAAGCCTTAAATATCTGCATGTAACTATTCAGCTACAGACATAAGGAAGGTAATGAAGTCAAAAACTGCAGACTAATTGCTTCAGATGAAGGCTTATTATCTCTCCAATTTCAAGCTCAGCAGCAGTTAAGTAGTAACAGAAACTACTTTAGACAAAGTATCGTGAATCTTTATGTAAAATTTACTTTTATTTTACCCCTCTTACATTTTTATAAACAATAAAAGCAACAGCCCTTTGTTTTCAGACAAACAAAGGACATAAAACAAAGGTTAAAAAAGACAAACAAACAAAAAACCAACAGTTTAGCCTTCAGATTTTCTTGGTTTTACTGTATCACTCAAACTCATACTCTTCCCCTTTCTAATGAGTTTTTGCATGATCTTTTCCTGTGTAAGCTCAGCTTAATTCTTCCTAAGTATTTGCTTCAGTCTGTCTCATCCTCCTTCACCATGACACACTCAGAGCTTGGTTCTCCACTCAGCTTAGACTCGCGTATTCACATCTGTAAAAGTGATTGCAACGAGGGCACAAGGCTTTCCCTTGACCAACAAAGAGCTGGGGGGGACACACCAAGTTTGAGGGAGCAGCAGAGAGATGCTCCTGCTCCCTTGGTGACTCACCGGGATCCCATCACCAACTCTCTCCGTTCCAGCACATGTCAGTTCTAACAAAGCCAGCCTGTTCTCTTCCCATGATCATCTGCATTTGAGCTTTTCAAGGTGGTTGTTGGAGACAAGGAAATGCCTTCCAACAGCACTCCTCACTTACCAGGGAAGCAGGGAGAGTGTCCCATCATTTCATCAGCCTCTCCTGCCAAGGCCACCGACTGCAGAGGCACAGCCACGGTGCTGGCACTGCAGGGCTATTTAACAAGACAAGATCCCAAAGCATAGTCCCCCTTATGCCTCTGTGACCAGATGTTGTTCAGCAGAGTAGGACAAATCCCACTCTGAGAAATTACGGTCTACCTGCACTTTCCACCTGCAGTTTCTATCACAAAACAGTATCTGATAAGTGTGACAGCCATACATTGCTTGCCAGTGACCACACATGATACGGACAGCCCACATGTTGTCTCTCAAAACAAAGCTTTATTCCAGAAGCAGTAAGGGCACAGGCAATCCAGGCACCATCAATTTTCTTGATCTGTGGAGGATTTTCACCAGGTGTGGTGGGAAGCAGCTATGCCTCTTCCCTTCCATCACACTTAGGAGTTCTTTTCACAACTTCCACAACTTTTGTTCAAGGCTTTCTCTCTACAAGTACCAGATTCTGGGCTTCAGCCTTGGCTTATCACCTAATCCTGACTTTCAGGAAGATGATCTCCATCAAACTACCCAGCGCAAAACTTCAGCTTCTGGCTTCCATTTCTGAAAGGTTTTGGTTTAACCCTTTACCATGCATATCCCTGCTTCATCATTCCCCCCATTTACTTTTCCATTTCACCTCTACAGCTCCTACTATACTGCAGTATTTCTACTAAAAAAAAAAAAAAATTAATTACTCCTTCTTGGAAAAGGTCTGTGCATTATGCAACAGAGAGCTGAAAGATGCATCTCTATCTTACCTTCAAGTATAAAATTGCTTCAAGTTCTCAAAATCTTAGAATCAGATACAATCCCAAAATTCCATGCATTATCTCTCTCTCATTTGCAAGTTTGCTTATAGCTGTCTCAAGTCCTGACAGGATTTACCTTTATCTTGATATTTTTCTGCTGAAATTCTTATTCATATCTAAACCTTCAGAATGAGTTTTAACTTTCAAGTTTTTCTCCTGTGACCCTTCCCCTACATTCTCTAAACATCAAGGAGTGCATCTCTCTGATATCTCAGGTCCTTGTGCAGCCTGAGCTACTACAGCATCTCAGAACTCCCTATTTCATGTACTTATCCTCAGGAGAATCCAAGGTATTTGTTTTTTTCCCAACCTAAGACAACAATGGACTATCTCAGCAGAAGAGAAGTTGCTGACTGCCACTGAGAATCAAACCCTCTTGCTCAAGGCCCTAGTGGAAGTCTGAACACAAGAAGCACTAAGTTCCATGCTCCATACACTGCACTGTCATGCAAAGCCACCCAATAATCCCACTCAAACTTTGTTGTTAAATCAGAAATTATTAATTTGCCTTTCCATTCTGGATTACTTTCACTGATTTCCAATATAGGTTCTTCTCCAAATCTATATTAAACAAATGTTTCAACCTTGCTGAATGCACTGCTCTCACTTACCTAAACCCCACTTAAGAATCAGAGAAGGCAGGACAGAGGGATGAAAGAGAAAAAAAAAAAAGGACAAAAGACTAAAAGATGTGAATGTAAAACATAGAGAATAAACTACATAAAACACAGGTATTACTGCACTCTACATCATTTTAAAAGTGCTGCCTTCTCTCCCACCACCCAAAGTGACCATGATTCACCACAACTTACTGCATGATAAAGATCACAAAGAAGAAGCATTAAAGTCTCTAGAACTGGAAGTGGGTAAACCCACTGTTCATTAAATGCCTGTAGCATTGCATAATACTGCTAACGGACCACAACTGGAATGACACATTGAATTCTCTAAGAGTTTAAAAAAAAAAAATCTAAGATTTTTTTCTTGTGGTGTTCAAACTTTCATGACCCCTAGATAACTGGAGAACTTCAGAGACAAATTATTCTGTCTTTATGCAGCAGCAAAAGAAAGCTTTAGTGAGAAAGGCTGCAACACAAGGTGCCCCTGCCAGAAATGGAGGGAGCAGCAACCACCAACACTGTACCAAGGGCAAGTGGCAGAGCACATCCCACTTGGTCAAGGTATAGACAGCGTGCAAAATTTACACAATCTCAAGCAGCATCCCATGGAACTATATGAACCTTTAAAAGCTTCCAGAAGCACTTCCATTTCAGCACGGAATACCAAAAGGGATTTTTTACAGCCTCCTCTTTTTGACACTGCAGCTTTATGCCAAACATGCTCCTTTCCACCTCTGTCTCCCGCTCCCCATTGCTGCCTGCATTCCTCACAGCAAATTAACAGCTCGAAAAGACTGCCAGTTTGATGCAATTTCATGTTCTTGAATACAGTGTTCTCGGGAGCGCTATTACGGAAATTTAATCTCCTGAGAAATAGATCAGATACCATTAACAGAATGAAACATAAATGTTCTCTATGAGTTCCTGGAGAAAGCCTGTGTTGGGTCTACAATAAAATATGTAATTTGAAGAGTTGTTATCAAGAAAAGAAAAGGTTTCATATGAAGAATTTTATTTAAAACAAATTATGCACTTAAACAATGAATACTAAATGGTTCCATTAAAACTGAAGAAACCCATTGTTTTCTATGCTAGTCAGAGTCATGTTTCTCCTCTTTCCCTTTTCATTGGCAGCCACCTTCCAAAAGTGGACAGTGCCCCTGGTTTCTGCACAGCTGTAATAATCTGAGCCAGAATACTGCAGTGAGAATGAGGGATTCTCACAAGCAGGGACTCACCTTTGGGATATGACAGTTTTCAATTCCAGCCAAGAACGTAGGAGCTCTGTCACAAGCCACTGAGATAACATGCTAAATTAGCTCATCTCCTGGGAGACTCACTCCCACCTGTTCAGCAGCTCCAGGCCAAGCTCCTTTGAGCCCCGTGTTGGATCTGGGTATGGCAGAGGTACGTCACGGTGCTCTTCAACTCCTCTGCGTGGATTTTATGCCACTGGGGTGCTGCAGTGGGGAGTCTGACTGTGCCAGCTAATGGCACTGTGAATCAGGACTGTCTTGTAAAAATTCACAGCTCAATCTGCTTACAAACATTAAGTTACAATGGTAACCTCAAACCTTGCTAAAAGAGACAGAGGATTCAGCAGTGGCTCTTTGTGATCTGGCATACAGCAGGGGTGGTACTGACAAATAAAAGGGCAAAGTCCTTCCTTATTTCAAGAGCTAAAATTCACAACTTACAATATAAGTGCCTGAACCTGCTGTACACTACTGCCTGTTTACAATATGATCCTACACTTTTTGTACACAATTTGTGTTGCTCATGTGCTATAAAGAGGCTTCGGTGTCACAGAGATTCAGGACTGTTGCATTCTTGCAGGCAAAGCATGTTGAGCCAACGAAGACACCCAGGGACAATGCCTTTCTGGACAGCAACCAGGTGAGCAGAGCAGGTCTGGAACGATTTTAAGTCACACCTCCCAGGAAAAAAAGTAAAATATATATCTTCAGATATAAGATCACAGCTCACATAAAGTTACATTTATTTGACTACATACCCCCATCCTTACTAAAGATATATGATTCACATCTAGTACTTTTGGTCAGTTCAGAACTGCACTACTGACCAAATCTCTCGGTCTGACCCATCTACCATGCTCAAACTCACATTTTATAGTACCCTCAGAGTGCACAAACTGGCTTCATTTTGCACAAAGCTAAGTCAGAAGATACTGAACAACTAAAGCGCATTCACCCCAGTCTGGAAACTGTCTGAAATAACCCCCCCATCCAAAATGTGTGTTTGGAACCTCAACACCATCTCTCTGACTCTCATAGGATGGGTCCACACTACTTCCCAGTGTAAGCACACTCATATTTTTTTAGTTTAATCTACTCTGGGAATAAAGTAATAGCACAGGACTCAACTCACAATGGCTGAGAATATTTATGACCTTGAAAGAAGACAGCAGGCACACAGGGATTGACACCCCCTTAAACAGGAATCCCAGAATTACCTGAATCATAACACCATAGAGGAAAAGCCTGCAAAATGCAATTGAAGTGCACACTGATTTTCTTGTTTGGGTAAATTTACACAAATAGAGGCACTTTTCAGCACAGTATATTAGATTCTCCAATGGTACTCACGCTTCAAGATACTACAGGCTATTTCTGTGAAGTACAGAGTGGCAGGGGAACATTAGGAGCATGAAATATTAATCTTTCCATCATCTTTTTCCTGAGTCTGGCCAAGGTTTCCAAGTGAAACGTGTTGTCTCTCCACTTGAAGACTCCACCCCTATTATTTGAAATTCCATCTGTTCTGTAAAATTCAGAATTGATTACCTTAATGACAGCTAATAGGCAGAACTGTTCTATTGATCTGATTCCACTCCTCCACGGAGCCCACTTCAGTAAGGCAGCCCTCAAGCTGTTTTGCCTCGACACTTAATTTTTGATCTTTTACATGGAGCTCCATGCAAACAGTCATTAACAACCTTGCCTAGGACATGAGCACATTTCAGAGCAGAATCTTGCTCCCTGTAAGCCCCTGACAGTTCTTTTCTATATTGCAAAAGAAATGAGAACAATCCTTTATTCCGAGTGTTCAAATACTCAATTAACCAATCAACCCTTTAAATATGTTTTATAAAAGGTGTTCTTTGAGAATCTGTGATCCCTGTTATCCTTGATATGCTGACTCACTTTTTAAAATACTTAAAAGTCTCATTTTAGCATTATGCCTGTTATCACATTTTCATTTAAAAATCGGCCTCCTTATCTTTATATATGACTGCAGAGCTATTTGCATTCCCAAAGGCCACTAAAAGTAACAAGAACTGGGCTAAATTAAGATAACAAATTTACAGGCTTATGTTCAAACACATAGATCTTCAGCCTGTGTAAGTAGCTAAAACACGTTGTCACAATACTTGACCTGTTGTTGCTATTTTATTTTCCTTTTTTAATGGAAAAGTGGATTTAATGGTGTATCTGCACATGCAGCTAACAAACCCCAAGACAGAGGACAGAGGATTCTCTAGTATGCTTGAGCCAGATCCCAAGTCTATTAGTGCCTACAGGCTTTGCTACGGACTCCTGAGCACTGGGTCTAGCAGAAAGCCAGCTGTAATCACTGTACACTGCATGGTATCCAACTCCCAACCACTGAACAAGAAACCACAGCTGTGTCAGAAGCACCCCAGTGCACAGAGGCAACCACATCCAACTTAAGGCTTGATCAAGCAATCACAACTTGACAGCACGAGACAGTATTACTTATCTCTTACAGAATGTCTTCTGTACATGAAGCCCAAAAGACTTAAAGTTCAGACTCATGAAACAGACAGGCAAGGCGATAAATGATTGGAATTCTGAGTAGTTTAGCTGGCAGGGAGGTGAGAAGCACTGCTTATCAGAAATAAATTGTATAGAAGCATTTTTAATTACCTAAGGAAGAAAGGGATTGTCTGGCTTCAGCAGCTAAGGCAGCTTCTTATCTCCACATCACAATCATTTTCTAATTATTATCATTTTTGTAAATCTCAAGACAGAACATGACTTCATTTGCATATAGACACAAGTCTAAAGTAGATTTTTTTAATTTATGCCTGCAAAGCCTCTGTAGATTTCTCCAAATTTTCCCTACCCCTCTCCTGCACTGTCTTTTCATGCCCAGGTCCTGTTAGCATGGTAGGACACAGCAAAGACTTAAGCCAACTGTGTCACTTGCTTGCTTCTGGATTCTGGGAATGTCACAGCAAGGAACACAGAAAAGGGATGGTCACAATCTCCTACGACAGCAGCAGCTGCTTCTGAAAAAGACTCAATCCTCTAAAGCCAGACTACCACTTTGCCTTCAATTTTTCTCCCAGCTACAATTTTCAGTTTCTTGATCAGTTTTAAGCACGAAAAAAATCTCAGTAATTTTTGATATGCAAAAGCCTGGAAATAGAATTTCAGCTAGAAATAGAATTTGGATAGAGCCTTTTTTCAGATATGAACTGTTTTAGATAAAATAAGGGTTTAGATCTGCTTTTGGTATTGGAAGATAAAAGTGCACTCGAATCAATGGACAGAGATTGGATTTGACCCCCTGCTGTGAAGCCATTTTACTAATAATGCATTGTGAAAACAAAAAAAGAAATTATGGGAGTGAGCAAAGTTGCTCAGACTCAAACATTAATATTCATCAATATCATTGATATTTATATATGCTTGATATTTCTATTTCATGCTCACACTAGGGCAGAGCTGAGAGAGGATGTATTTTCAGAATATTTAAGCACGTCATATGGGTATAACTGCAATTCAATCAGTTATAGAATATACTCAATTAAGATTCTGCATAATACTAAAGACTTATTCTGGGCATTTTATACTTCATGTCAGAAGAGCGAAGTAGCAAAGGAATGGCATGCCAAGAGCAAAGTGGCACTGGGCAGATAACACTACCTGGAACAAAAACACTGCTCCTTTATAAAAGGCAACACACAAATCTTGGCTTACAAAGCCCGACACTTCTACCCAGCTTTAAGAAGGAGAAGGGGACAGCCCCACAGCTCTTTGTTCAGAAAAGGCACTTATACACCCCTGCCTGCCAGAAAACGCAGCTAGACTCATTTTAATCTGTAGCAAACAGTGACAAAAATACATACTCCGAAAGCATTGGACAGAGAAGCAAAGAAGCCAACAGATGCAGGGTTAGATGAAGTTTCTTTACCCTGAGTATCAAAGTTGTTTCCTTCTTGTTTTCACTGAACCATTGAGCCTGTCTTGGCCATCAGTAAAATGTCACCCTGAAAATGCAGATTATATGATGCTATTTCTGTTGCCTAGTGTCTTCCCATGCTTTCCTTTTCCTCAATTCCCTAAAACAAAGTACAAATGAAGAAAAAAGAAAAAAAAAAAAAACAAACCAATGTGTGAGGCTCTCAGCCTACCAAGCTACCAAGCCAGGAAGAACTATTTTAAGAATTAATTTGTGCCCTGAGAGAGATCTGTTTAAATTATCCTCCCATGCTGTCCTAACCAAAGATTAAAGTGGTGAACTTCCAATGTCTTAAGGAGACGAGGAAAACTGAAGAACTGGAGCGTCCAGGTTCCCCCAGGCACGGGCCCAAGCACGGGGAGGAGAAGCTGGTGCTGAGGAGAACGGAGATCTCCGGTGTGCCCGGAGCCCAGGAACCTTCACCAGCCTCAGCTGGAACTCAAGAGATCGCAACCAGACTTTCCCTCATGCAACCACTTTCTAACTATGCCTATCCTTTATGGCTTGAGAATACATCCCTTTTTTTTCCTGCCACCCGCTGCTTTTTTAACAGGGAAAGTTCTGACTTCATTCTGTCCTGGTAAGTGCAGGCAGACAGCAATATTCTCTGTAATACAGGTTTGACAGAGAAAATGAAGTCTTTAACTTTCTACCTGTACAGTAACACATAAAACAACTACCACGAGAAATAAATTAATCGAGTTTAGGTACTGTGTAAGCACGGTAATTTTCTCCAAAGCCAGTGGGAGTTAAACCTACTCGCAGCTGCTTTTTGCCCCCCCCCGCCATCCATGCTTGCTCATGCACAGCCTGAGCACACGCTGTACCCTGAAGTGTCCCTCCAAGACAATGTCAGACAAAAAAATACCCTTAAAGTGCACGACAAAGTCAGAAGCTGAACCCCAGTTTTGCAATTCTATATCTATCTGCAGAAGGGGTTTTAAATATTCTTACCCCTTCTTCCAGCAAGAAGGGGCCTCCATCCCAACATCCTTCCTCCCCCGCCTCCCCAGCACGCATGTAAGGAACAAGTTACAGAAGAAACCTCTCTATAGTCTTCAGCAAGAGGTACAGGTTGTTAAAAATAGCACAATTTCAGCTTACACATATACCGAGAAAGCAGACCTTGAACACAGCTACACAGCACTTTCCTCCTGCCACTGACTGGTGACTCAGTTGACAGTTTTAGGAATGCACACCAAAAAGATTAAAAAAAAAAAATCATAATAATCATACAAGAAACACAGAGCTACAGAAAGCAAATCTGTATTTGTTCGAAATTGAGGAAAATAAGCATTACCTGGTCTTGTTGTTGGGCTTGTTTCCCTGATGCATTTTGCTCCTTGGCTGTAGTCATGCTCACCTATTTGTGCCCACTGCAGTGGCAAACAGGATTTTACTCTGTGTGTGTGTGTGTGTAAGCTTGTCTGTGTGTTCAGACATACACACACACACACACAAAGACTAAAGGGATACGGATGAGTAACTAGTCCATCACTTAATCACCAGCTGAGAAATTTCCCACCCCCACAAAAAGAAATAAATAAAAATCCAATGCAAAAAAAAAAAAAATCACTAGTCTGGCTGTCTTCCCCCTTGAGCCTCTAAAATAAAAGCAGAAGCAGGAGCAGAGAGAGAGAGGGAGAGAGAGAAGGATGCTGTGGGGGCTTCTTCAATTAGCAACAGCCTCTGCAATCGTCACAGAAACAATGATAACTGCTTGGCAACCAGCAACTGGCAGCTCGGAGCCGGAGGCAGCGATGTGGTCCTCGCTCCCCACCTCCACGGCGGCCGCCCGCGCCTTGCGCATGCACCGGCTGCCTCGGCACACACTGTGCAGCTCGCTGGGGATGAGCGCAGCTCGGCGCTCATCTCCCCTCCCGCACCCGGGCACAGGGGCCGCAGCCGCCCGCCGCTCAGGAGCTGAATGCCGCGTTCCCCGCGGCGCCGGCGGCGGGAGTCCCGCGGATGCGGAGCCTCCGGCAGACGCGCTCTCGCCCTTCTCCCCGACTTGCGGAGGTCTCAGTGCCCTGGCAGTCCCCGGCTACGAAGCAGAGCTGTGTCAAGGGCAGCCTCTGCCCCGCTGCAAGCACGGATTTGGAGGATGCGGCGTGCGCCCCCAGGGAAGCGGGTTCCCGCCGGTGGGATGCAGGGATCACCGACGCTCCCCGGGGAGCTTGCTCGTCTCACTTGCAAAGGGTGGCACGTTCACGTGCCCTCAGCCTTCCCCGGCCCCTCTCCATGTCCCTGACACGACGGGGGCCACTTTGCATGTCTGATGTGGTGGCTGCCTCCTGCGCGCTGGTGGCTGCCATGTAGGTCACGTTGCAGGGTGACACACCAGCACACGATCCCTGCTCCGATCCACGCTGCCATAGCTCGCTCCCTGCAGATTCTCTACCACAACAGAGATCTCTCCAACACGGCAGAGCTGTCAAACTAGCCCTCCTAGCACAGCTGGCCACCTTGCTGTCAGCACGGGGTGACATGCGGTGTGCCCTGAGCACGAGGCATAGGACAAGAACCACTCTCCAGTAACCCTCAGGAGACCTCACATGGCTGGGCAAAACTTGGAGCAGCATTGACATTGTTCAGTATTTGCTTGGGACTGATGCAAGTCCTCACTCACCCCAATGTCAGGTGATGTGAAACTGCCATGCTGCTGCTTTTCCCATCCTCACCTCCTACCCGGCACACCCAGGATTGAGGTGGGATCGATACGAGGCTGGATCGAGCCCAGATCTCACCTAAGTGCTGCAGCTCTGTGTAAAGCTAAATGTTTTCTCACTCACGTGATACTGGGATCTCTGCTGAGTCTGCAGATAACTAGCTAAGGAAAAGAAACAGCAGTGTTTATCTGACAAGGAAGTGATTATGCCCCATTTGATCCTTAATTTTACAACATGGATTTATTATGCAAGGTCACATTCACTAATGCCATTAGAGGCAAGGTCTCCTTACACCTGGGATCATTCTGATCCTTGGTTCAGGGACACATCAATGGCAGGCCAAGTTTTTCTAGAGATATCTACTAGCCACCGCTGGGACCCCCTAAGCATTTCTGCATTTTCACCATTACATGTCACAGGAGTTCATAGAAACCATGAAAGAAAAGATCCGCAACATGGAACTGTGCTGGTAGGAAACTGGACAACTTTGCCTCATCCCAGGTGCCACAATCCAGACAACAGCTCATTTAAAAAAAAAAAAAAAAAAAAAAAAAAAAGGTGAATAGCACCTTTCTAACAAGAAAGAGAAATTTGCATTTAAATCTAACAGCCTGTGCCAGTTTCTTGCTGGGTTATACTCAGACACAGTCCCAGCTTACATTGCAATTCCATCTCTTTAGTCCCAATAGTTTTAGTCACAATATTCTGTATATGTTTATAGTGACGATATCACTCATACGTTTTTTTCCCCAGCCATTGGAACAGAATTGTTTTCAAGGTCTTATACAAGTGGATCAGTTTGAATTTTCCAATTGGCTTGGTCTTCTTTTCTACCTGTTGTGAGTGGTAATGAAGGCTTGCTTTACTTCACACTTATGCTGGTTTTTTTCCCAAGAGGAATTCAAATGAAACAAAACTGGAGTTTGTTTTTTCTCCCCTAGAGTAGAAATTTCCAATCCTGGGAATTTCTGCACAACAGATCCCTTTTAAAATATGGGCCATTCACTGTGTCCCTGACCTCTCAGTACTTACATTGGCAATCCCTGAACTTAATTGCATTGATGTTAAAAATTAACATACCTATACCTATCCACAAACCAATCCAATTCCTTCACAGTTAGCAACTTAACACACACAGTTTTCACTTGTTTTCTGGAAATGACCACTCTTCCTTACAATGTAGATTTTTTTTCCCCACTAAGCTTGTTGTTGGACACATAAGAAGTTAATTGTGCTAATTAGTCCAGCAATTAGCTCTGCAAATGCATAGGGCTGAGCCTCATTACATGGGTGCATTAAGATGCTGACTGCTCTGCATCTCCCAATGCTTGGCACCACTACCCCAGTGTTACTGAAGTGCCTTGATCTCTCTGCCTGGCAGCACCTCCTGTCACCCCTGACCTGTGTGGGGTGGGGTGTCTCATCCTCTCAGATGGCCACGAGTTGCTGCTCACTGCCAGGAGGATTTGAAAGCAGGGGACAGCGACATCCTCCAGCTCTCTGTCACCACCCTTCCTTAATCAAAGCGGTTCTGAGGTTGCCAAACACTTCCTGAAGAGACACTGGAGGAGGAAGCAGAAATTCCATTCAGAAATGCTCATTACTCACAGGCAGAGAATAATCTGCTTGCATATTAGCAGGGCTGAGGACATCCATCCTGACCTCTGTGCTATGTTAGGGTACCAATTTTATTGCTTGGCTGAGTCATAACTGATGAAAGATTAATACATCCCTATCAAAGGACATGAATCTGCATCTGCCAAACCCAAGAGCTGCCCAGGCAGAAGGATTTATACAGACAGTCCCATTTAGGGCATAGCAGGAGGCACTGGAAGACACTGGCACACAAGGACCCTGGGAGTATGTCCTTCCCATCCGTCCCATCTGATCACAGTGATAGAGGAAACAGGTTGTTCCTCCCTACCAGGTTCAAAAATGCATCAGGCTGTTCACCCCCTACTACCCATCATTGCAACAGGTTTTGTCTCCACTCACTGCCTGTGCTATGTGAAAAGTTTGTCTCCAGGCTCTCTCCCTTCCACAAAAGGTGCATCCTCATCATGAAAATCCTGCATTAATCCATGAGGTCCTCACTGTCCCACCATTGGGACAGCTCAGGAGCACCACTATGAGCACAGACAGCTCTCCTTGTTTACCAAGACGCATGTTTAAAATGCCAGCTACGACCATGTGAATGCCATCCCCACACATGACAGCAATTAGCTCCTCCAGCACCACAGCAGGACAGACAGAGATTTCCTTCCCCTCAGGAGAGGAGGAACTAGTGACAGGTGAAAGGAAATGTTCCCAGCTTCTCAACTCATCTTCACCCAGAGTGCTTGTTTCAACAAAATCATGTAGCACTGCTGCAATACAGATAATTTTTAATTACCTTGTAACAAATTAGTCACACATATCCTAGAGCCTTTCCTGTTCAAAGCAAAGTGCTTCAGTCTCCTAAGACTGGCAGGAACAGGATTGTGGTCTGGGATCATTCTCAAAACTCTCCTTGGAGTTCACATAGTCATCACAAATCTCACTCATGCTCAAAGACTGTTGAAAACCTTGAACTTTGCAAATCAAAATTAAAGTCCCATGGCTTTGGGAAAAAAGGTGGACTAAAACCTTAAAATGTCACCACCATGAAGACCTGTGAACTCTTAGGAGATAAAGTACAGTAAGCTTTGCTTATGATGATGCATTACAGCAACACACGGTAGGAAAAGAAGCAGTTTGTTACTGCTCCAAACATTTTGAAGCAGATCAGTTTACTGGGACCATCCTTGATTCTGCCCCTCCATGAGGGCAGAGGTCTCTGCTGTCCATGGATGCAGACCAGCTCCTTCATGGGAAGCAGCAATGGACTCTCAGGAGTCAGTGCAGAGCATTCCCATTCCCTGCACGTTACAGAAGCCAGATCCAACAGCAGCCTGTGCTTACAGTGAGCCCTCCAGCTGCACACATCTGTTCCAGGGACTACAGACTAAGGACAGTGATAAGCCTGTAGCAGCAGTGGGTACAGTTATTTGATGCAGAACCCTTCTGCTCCATTAAAACCTGGGGGTCTGGCTGCACCACACTGGGCTGTTTATTCCTCTTTCATTGCCACATCCAGGAAGTTGAAGCCAGTGGGCAGAGTGGGTAGAAATTAGTTCTACGTGGTTAACCATACCTTTGCACAGTTTGCTAATGTTCTCCCTTCTCCAGATGAAGACCAAATCCCACGGAGAGCTACGTATCTGGTATTTTTTGTGGGTCTAAGCCATTAGTATCTGGGGTGCAGCAATGTGTTACCTCCAGCAGAACACACCACACGATCTGCTTCTGTACAGCCAGCCCCTCTGAGCTTCACACTCACTGACAGTTCCCACTGGTTAGGTTGGTTTGCTCTCAGTTCAGGAAGGACACAAGGCCCAGGAAGGCACATAATCTGGCAAGATATGACAATGGAAAAATCAGAAGTAGGTTACAAAGCAGAAGTCCTAAGGGCTACAGTTCTTTTTGAAAGTTATAGTAGATGTAGTAGATATTAGAAAGATAACTCAGGAAGAGAGACAGACTCTGCCAGCACAGATATCCACTATAAGGAATTTGAGATGAGCCTGTAAAAATGTCGTAGCCATGGATTTTAGCATTCAGTCTTTTGAAAGGTGGATCAAAACTGGCCCACAGGATGCAAGGAAAACGGTGCTCAGTATGCATTGGTGCTGCTTTCCAAGGCGGGGAGGCAGCGGGGAGGGGACACAGGGCTGGCAGCTCCTGTATGAAGAGGTCTACCTGATCCATGCTCTTCTAAGACCAGCAGCATACTCCCAAAAAGGTAAATCCATTTAATCTCCAAGACTGACAAAATACATTTGCAACAGAACAGAGCTGTAAAACCGTGAGGGCTGAATGGCTAAAAAACTCTTTTTAGAGGAGTTTATACTTTTAGATGCTTCAAAAGCAGCCAGACATCCTGGCTATTCATTCTGGAGATTTCTGCTTTGTGCTCATCTGAATAAGCTTTGGAGAGGGAGAATTTAATTTTGTTTTGTTCTCAAAGCACAGTTTGTGCCCTGCCCCTCTCCAAGAATGTGACAGCAGTAATATCACATTATTGCACAGCAACGTCCCCAGTTGGAATTTGGAATTGGAAACACTTAGATGGTAGATCAGCTGACATCAGCTTTACTCCTACAAAGGCTGCAGAGCATCTCTATTGCCTACACACCATCCCCAGCACTGCTTCTCATAATAGTTCCTAATAGAAGACCATAAAAACACTGTAATCTTGTTCCAAATTAATCCCTCTCTTTGGCAAGAGTTCTCATTTTGTCAGAGCATCCCAAAACTAATTTTCTTATAAAGGAAGAAGATCTTTGCCCTTTAAGGATATATATTAATTAGCTTTATCTTGCACCAGCCCTGATACTGTCACCCCTCTCTGGTTGCCTCCAACATGTTTGCTTGACCAAGGTTTGGTCATGGGAGAGTCTCTATGTCCAGAAGCTCCACTGAGAATGCTTCTGTCTCAGGGATCCACTCAGATGGATGATTTTCCAGATTTCAAAAGTTCTGCAAATAGGCTAGAGGCAATAACAGATTATGAATATAGTTACAGATAAAAATATGTAACACTTCCATTACCCATGACCAAGATCATTAAGAAAGCAATTTGGTGTGTTATTTTCATTTAACAGACCAGATTTGGTTTGTTCAGTCAGTGCCATTAATTAGTTATTTGCATATCTGTTCCTACAGGGGATACACTTCAAAATGTTCCCACAAGCTTGAGAACTCCTGCTATCTGAGACAGCAGGTATGTGGCAGCAGGGGACACAGAGACAATGGGCACTGCAAGAAGCACTTGTGTTTCTGTGTAATAGTCCCGTGGTTTTGCTGCTACTTGTCCATTACCACAGCCTCACTAAGTTGCCTTTTTTCTTTCTTTTATCATGAGCATGAGAAGGTAGTTTAAAGTTATTATAATAGGTTTATTTGAAGCCCTATATTCTGCTGCTTCCCATTTCTCGCTGCCTCTCCGAGTTCCAGGACCCCACAGTTCATGGTAAACAAATAAGACAACACAGGGATGTAAGCTGTGAAGAAGTCTGCTCTTTCATGCACAGCTAGAGCTATTTTGCATAGCACTTTCCTGCCTAAATTGGAGCGTGACTCTGGAGAACACAGCAGGTATTTGTGCTCTTCTCACTTCTGGATTACGTACCCACTTTGGTTGGCTTACCCTGAAGATCAAGCATGTGTGCTGACAGTCAGACTTTCCTATTGAAGTGGATTATATTTTTCAAAAAATTACTTTTGATCCACTGTGGGGTTATTTTTTGAGTTGTTGTATATATTTTAATACATCACTCCAGTCTCGAAGGCAGATGATGAGCACTGCCATGGTTATTTGGCGCTGTGTTATCCCTGCAAAGAATACAGACCATGTCGCTGGCTTTTCTCTGCCCCTCTGCCTGTTCCTGCTGGTGTGACCTTGGCAGCTGTAATGCAACAGATGCCTCTTTCTCACTTGTTTATCTGTGTGAGAGAGACTTCTGAGGCCCCAACTTCACTGCCAGCTGTGAACTGTCTCCAAATTGTTTTTTCAAAGTTTGCCTCCTCACAGTCTGGCTTAGTATTTCTGCTCTCCGCACTCTTAGGGATCAATATTCACTGACATTTTCCCCACATACCCCCTGGTTATTTCTGGGCAGCAGCTAACTTCCTTACTTATTGACTCACTATGTGCTGTTTTTAACTGTTGTTTTAGGAGTGTAAGGATTTATTTCTTTGCTCCCTACCTATTGTTTTTTTTTCCCCTCTTTACTTAAATGTAAGTTTTACACAATAGCCACAACATATGTTTTGTAATCCAGGTCAGAAACTGTAAAAGATATCACCAGTGATGATAAAACAGAGATAACAAAATAACCCCCCCAGACATTTTCAAACAGAGAATCCCCATCTTCACAACAGCTGCAAACATATTAGGCTATTTAAAAGCCTACTGCTTGGAAAAGAGAGAGCCTCATCTTCATTTTTAGCTGCAACAGTGATTTATGGGATGAATAAATGATCTGCATATAAGATGATGACTGGTTTAAATGTAAATGTTGTGAAAGACTTCTTATGTAAGCACATACATTGCCTGAGAGAACCTCGTACATAAAAGCCACAGCTGGAGCAAGTGGCTTTTTAAGCATTTGTTTTATGAAGTACACTTTTCATTGCAATGGTTGTTATTTTTCATTCACTTTTATATCAGCTTTAACAAAAAAAAAAAAAAAAAAAAAAAAAAAAAAAAAAAAAAAACCACACCACCACCACTCAAAAAAAAAAAAAAAAAAAGAGGAAAAAAATACTTGCACTTACAACAGGAGCCAGACACTTTCAATAGTGAGGTTATGCAAAACACTGACACTGTTAAATAGATGTATATAACATACATTCATCTTAAAGATGTTGTGCTCACTTGAAAGTTATACCATGACAACGGATGAGGTCTCACTGGGGATGCAGGCATAAGAACCAGACATCCTCAGTTTCTGAACATAAGACCTGACATGTGGCTGCATCATATCCCACAGTCTGGGCAGGTCTGAACCCAACTTTATGCAGTTTGAGACATCTCCTTGGGAACTGCTACCACTGGACCCTGATGAGTGGTGACCCCTTGGACACCGTGTTAGCCTCACGGTAACTTCCCTCAAATATTCCCAAACAACACCAAGAGGGGCAAAGATATCAGCTCTGCCACCTGCACTAGTGTTTTCACTGGTGTTTACTGCCTTCCCAACATCCTCTCTGGAGCTTGGGGGCTTGTGTTCACTGCCCTCAGATACTGGTGGGGGCTGTGATGTCTGTGAGGGTTTGTATACTGGTGTGTGTTTTCTCAAGTGTTTCTAGATCTCTTGGGATGAAATCTGTTATGGTAACCATATGTTGCTGCATTCCTACCAGCTCTGTGGTAGATAAGCTTTTCCACCAACCCAAAATAGCTTTCTCGAGAGTCTGAACAATGAAAACACTGCCAACACTTGTCTTCTCTGAAAGAGGCACAAAGGAACCCAGGGTCCTTCCTGTCTGCTTCACATCTTTATTTCTGGAGAAGGCAAACCCACAATATTTTCAGATTCCTGTACTCAAGTCTGAAGGTGTAAGGAAGAGGCAGAAAACAACTTGGGCATAACTCCACTGAGCAGAGGAAACAAGTGGTGCACAGATTCATGTCACTTCACTCACTTTTCCCCTCTGTGCCTCAGTACCCACACCCTGTACTCACCGTTCTGGACTGCAGGTTTTGAGGAGCACATGTACTGACCCAGAGGACAGATAGAGCTTGTTACCAGTATGTTGAATGCCCTCTAGTGGAAATGCTATTTACGGAAAATGGGCACCTGGAAAAGCCTACCCAGAACACCCACCACAGAGGTAAAGGTTTACTAAAAGGATAAAGGGGTGCATGAACAGAATTCAGTTATTACTATTACAACCTCCATAGTTGATTTCCTTGTGATGAAGCAAACACGAACCAGAACAATGTCTTGCTCTAACTTTCAAAAACGGACCAGCAGTTTCAATGTGCCACTTGTAGCACCTTTCATTCCCAATGGCACCTTTAAAAGTGTGCTAGCACTATGCCTTTTCTTAACTGCCTCAGTGAATTACTCTTCAACTTTGAGAATACCTCCACCAGGCCAGATTCCCAACTCACTTGAAACCAGTTGACACAGTAAAGAAAGTGAAAACCTTACTGCATGATGTACAAACACATACAATACACAACTGTCTCAGTACAAACCTGAACAGCGTAATTAATTCAGGTAATGTAGTGGTGAAGTCCTGTTCCCATCTGTTTATTTGATCTGCTTGTAACTCAGGAAAATTGATGCAGAAGGGATGCACAAGATCTATATATCCTATAGATCTTACTGAAACCTTCTGGAGAACAGTAGGGCTCTGAGCACAGCACAGGACCTCTAAAAGGACATCCTTTACTTAGCATTGATAATGTTCATTAATTACAGAGACATAGCAGGTATTCAGCAGTGCCACCTCGGGCACTCAGGCGGAGCTGGAGCAAGGGCAGATTGCACAGCACCTGATGTGCCACAGGCAGAGGAGCTGTAAAAGCCCTCACATCTCTTCTTGAAATGACAGAGTGCCTCACCCTTGCCCCAGCCTGTCCCTGCTGGAAGCAAGAACAAGTCTTTAAAAGACTGTGACTGTCACTGGCAAAAGAGCAACGGCACAGAGGTGGGATGTCCAAAATGTACAGGGATCTGTCCGACACAGTTTTCCCCTTAGTATGGTTTGATACGGTATCTTTCCATTTTACCATATTCCAAAGACAGCAAAGAAGAAGTAAAGACACAAACATTTCAAAGTAGCTCTCAGCTGTGAGCATGTCTCTGAATTCTTGCAGGGGAAAAAAGATCTGTGATTTCCTCTAGTTTAGAAAATAGCAAAAAGAAGGGAATTTGAGGTATTTCTAGACTAATAGAAAGTTCCATAACATTGCCACAAAAATCTAGGCAAGAATGTGGACTTTTCCCCCTGAATATATAACAGGTATGAAATGTGAGCTCGAGTGTGAGAGAGTGTACCAGACTGAACCACATGCTTGTCACAAATAACCAGTTCATGTCTAATTCATATACCTCCCAAATTGCATGTAATTACACAGATGTAACATGCCCATCCTACGTACAAATATAAAGATCAGTTGCAAGTGGTGCACTCCATCGCCTGCATATGCTGTAACACCACACCAATGTCCACAGAGAGACAAAAGCTGAGCCCACTCCTCTTCCAGTTCTCATTCCAGCCTGCTGTTATCCCAACCTATGGCCCAGTTACAAGAAGAGATACAGAAGGACTTAAAACCATCAACCAAGGTCAGAAGTAGGAGGCCACAGTGGATCAATACCATGTGCTCAGGTCAGGCTTTGTTGTAAACAATGTGTTCTGAAAAACCCTGGGTCCTTGCCCAGCTCTACCAGTGAAATATCTGCAATGTGTTATGTCTGGAAAGCTTACAAAGGTTCCCCTTCATATGTGAACTTAAACTGGAAAAAAGTCTCATCACCCATCACTGCATACTCTTCTGTTGAGCAAATCAGAATTTTTAAAACAAGAAGGAGCAGATTTCATCACTCCTGAGAACATTATCAGCCTTTTATCGCAAATATTACCCAGTGACAGTCTTTTGGACATATTTTCCAGGGATAATAAGGCAGCTTAGGGCTTATATTTATTCATGGAATCAGCAGTCTTTTCATTTCTATTGTTCACCTCTGTAGATCAAGACTTCTGCTGGTGTGGGAAGTGACTGCAGAATGAGATGTTTAGAGCCTTAAGCTGCAAGAGCCTGAAGTAGTAGAAATGAAAGTTGGCCAGCAAAAAAAAATAAAATAAAAAAAAAAAATTATTCCATCTGCCTTATAGAGGAATCCAGAGCACTGAGTAGTTGCTTAACTACTTCTCACCTTGTGTTGTAGTTTGGTGACACCAGAACAAGCAATAGCTACTCTGAAAGGATTAATATGAGGAGAAAGCACAATAGATTGATGGGTGATGTATACACATTCATGTGTGCCAGCAAATCTGAGCTCAGCAAGAGAGGGAAACTATTGTTCAAAGTCATGATTCTTCAGTAGTACCTTGTCTGATCCCCTCACCCCTTCCAGTAGTCAAAGAAAAGTCAAAGTATATGGGAAAATTCTAACCAACAGATCAGGCTTTTCATTATGTCCAGAAATTAAGTCAAGAGACAAGCTTTCGAAACCAGATAAATCTATTTTCAACAATTTTGCCTCTTCATAGATGTCAGAGACAGGCTGCATGTGATTAAAAGCTACAAAAATAGCAGTTACAGTCCAGAAAGGATGATTTCATTTGGTATTTTCTTTAAACTGATTTCACCTCAGATAGTATTGGCAGCAGAATGACATAGGCCTGATTCAACAGTTCATCTTAACGGTTAAGTACTAATCTGAGATTGCTGCTTTACCTGTGTGGTAGTGGTAGAAGGGAAATGAATATTGGCTTATAGTCTACCCAGCACAACAGTTTAATGCTTTCTTAGCAACTGTTCCATTAGGATGGCATGAATTGTAATAAAATAAACTCTTATATCTCATTACTAAATAAACTTTCAGTATCACTTTCTTCGGTAGAGATACATACCTTAGCAACACAGAGGGTTCAAGCAGCAAGCTTAGAGAACCTTCTTTAAAGGTTTAATTTTTTCCCCAATAACAATATGGCATGTTAACAGAAGTTAAACACAGGTGGTAGAATTAACCCTCATGATATATGTACACCTCTGCTGAAAGAGTAGAGCCCACAATGAGTTGTGGACCAAGGTACCAAAACGTCTCTTCACTTGGATTTTCCTTCCATGAGGAAAAGGGGTAATTAATTTACTTTGGATGAATTCCTTTTTGGGAGACAGAAACTTAAGTATATTCATCTGATTTTGCACTGTAAATGAGGTTTAAATTCCTATAATCAAAGACACTTGATTGCTTTAAAAGGCTGATAGAGCTTACATCCTGGCAAAATCCTGTGCATCTTCTCCCGGGTGTTAAAGCTCCTCGATGTTACTCTGGCTCTGTGAAGTGCCTGAAAGTGGCTGTAAGTGCAATGCACATCAATTTTAAAGCCTCCTTACATAGTCAGAGAAGTGCTGTGCATACATGGTATAAATGAACATCCTTTTTTTGTGTAGTGAAGTCAAACCAAAAAGGGTATATTCATAGAATAGTCCTGTAGTATAGTGGTATACAATCAATACAGCCAACATATCAGAAACTTACTTTAATGAAATTAAATGAAAAACAAACTTTTTTTTTTTTCAATACATTATTTGTATTATAGCAGTACCCAGGAGCTGCACAGCTGGGGGTTCCCTGTGCTTTGGGCTAGAGATGTTTCCAACAGAAACACAGACCCTGCAGAAAATAACTTACAGTCTCAAGAATATTCTGCCTGACACCTGCCCAGCACGCTGCTGCCCATTCCTAAAGAGACCATTTTTACTATTAGTGACTTTCTCTCTTCAGAGGACAGATATTTCTTTTTCCAGTGCTCACTTCTGAAGCACCCTGTTAAAAGACTCTTCCTGCGTGTGCAGCGTTGCATCTCTCCCCATCCTTTCACAGACCATTTCAAAGTACCCTTCCTCGATACAAAAAGCTTAAATTGTTCACATAATCATTCAGTAGCTTTAGGTGATGCTACACCTCCATTTGGGTTGAGCAAGCATTCAAAAGGTACAGTTCCCTGCACAGGTCCTCAGCCAGCAGCTGAGATTTGATGCAACCTCCACTGAACTCAGCGTTCTGTTTCTTCTTGCAGTGCTGGGCTTGGACACAGAGACCACAGCCTTGCTGGGGGCTGAGACCTGGGCTTTACCCTGCAGCTCAGAGCTACCGAAATACGCAGCTTTGGGCTAAGCATCAAGAGGTAACTCAATACAGGGCTTTTTCCCTTTCCTACAATGCACATCTAAAGAGTCATTCATGGATGAGACTCCCGATCCATACATAGTGGGACACGGTGACATATTTATAGTCCAGAATCCATTACAGTTAATACTGCACTATTTACACTCATCTGCCATATTTACACTCATCTGCCATAAATCTAATACTGTTGTTATGGCTGTCCCACTTAATGTACTCTAGGAATGCTCTTCAAGCCAGTATCAATTATATTTGCAAATAAACTAATGCTTTGTGTTAAACAAAGTGAAAACATTCTTCCTCTGAGAAATTTAGTACTTTGTATCTGCATCTATTCCAACTGAATCTTGTGTGTTATTCAATTAAGTACCACAGAAGACTACAACGATCCAGAAAACATTAAATGAAAACATCGATTCTGCAATAACAACGTTGGATGTGCCATGAACTGCTACCAATAACATAATCATGACACATCAAACTCGATTACAACTTCAAAATAGTCCTTTAATTTCACAGTAATTATTTAATGTTATTTTCAACTCGACTCTTTTTACCACTGACATTTGCACTAAGCCGCCTCTAATTTAAAAGCTGGTATTTTGTGACCCCAGTCTAAACACCTGGCACATAAACTATCAGGTAGCATGAATCTTACAGAATAATGTGTTCTCATCCTCTTCCTCTTTGACATTACTGTTTGCAACACTAGATTGCGTAGATACATCAAGCCTGCTGCTTTGTACCAAACCCAGACATTTGGTTTCATTTGTATTTTGCAACCCAACAGGTCCCTGATGATGGTCTGGACTGGCCAAACTAAGCCTTACCAAACTCAGGAGAATTTTCAAGGGGAATGCCTTTAACACCTTTCCTTCCTGTATTAAAAAAAAAGCAACCAACCCAAACCCCAAGGAAAGCCCAAATCCAGAGGATTGCGCATGAGACACAGGGATAAAGAATTTCCAACCTAATCCATTGTGCCATCATGGACATTTGACATAACACAAACTTTTTGCAATATAATGTCATATAATGGGTGGAACTTTATCAGACATCTCATCCCAGCCTCAGTACAATGGTTTAAAAGGCAATACCAATTCTCATTAGATCCACAGCACAGCTCTTAAAATGCACTTTTCCCTTACAGAGCAGGAGACTTTCCAGCAACCTTCCCTATAATTATGTTTATTATCAGCATCAATTTTCATTTCACCAGTCACCTCAGAGGAACAGCAGATGCCTTTCAACATTTACAAGGCAAACCACCAATAATTGCTTTACCCACTATGGAAACTCTGCCAGTGCTGGGGTGAAGCGAGGCAGCTCTTCCCAAATCACAGCCAACCCTAATGACAAGCTAGTCAGACACTAAGGAATAGCACCAGCCTGTTTTTTCCAGGATTCCCTTCAGCTATCGATCCTTTACTCAGGGCTGAAACACATTTGCAAAGAGGGAAAGTATTTGTGATAATGGATAGTGCAGACAGGCATTTTTGGAGACGTTGCTAGAAGGTGTGACTAAATCTTCAGGAAAGGCTGATGTATGGAGATTTCTTTAAACTCCTAACTCAATGAGGCATGTGAAAAGCCCAAATTCCATTAGAAAGAAGAAAACAATCAATTTCTGGCCTTCCTGAAGAAAGAGAAAAGCTTGACTTCATTAATACAAAAAGTGAAAAACCCAGTAGAGACATAAAGGGGCCCAAAAATATATATTCCCTTTTAAAATGTCACATCTCATTTAAAAATATATATATATATTTTAAATGCCGATATATTTTTCTATTCTTTTTCCTATGGATTATTACTTCTTGCACATTCAGGTCTGACAGTACAGCAGCTCATTCACCCAAACATTTAGCAAACTTGACAATACTTAGCTCTAATAACTTCAAACCCTGAGAAAGCACAGGAACATCATCATTTCATGCACCAGATCTGTTTAAGAACAGACACAAAGTACTGCTCACAAGCCGTAACAGAAACAGTATTGTCCAAGCAATAAAACCATGGAATAGAAAAATCACTGAAATATTACCCACTTTCAAGTTTCATGGGAAAAAAGAAAAAAAGTAAAAAGTGAACAGGATTTTGGTCATGCTACTTTCACTGGAGAAACTCTAAAGTAAAAATAACAGTTTAATGCATATTATACATTTTCTCCTCAGCTTGAAGAAGACCACCTGGTCAAAAATGAATTTTTAACTAGTTTTCAATATGCCAAATGTAAAGGCTTTTTCTGTTTTTGTAATTAGTTGTGCTATTGTTATCTGTTATAAAGTGATACTAAATGGCATGACTGCATCAATCCTTTAAATATTGTAATAAAACACAATGCAAGTACAGCCACCTTATAGGGGAGGCTTATTCCAAGTTAAGGATATCTCTGCAGCAGCAGGCAGGATCAAAACCACAAAAAAACATTACACTGGATCAAACTAATGATCAGTTTAGTGCATCTTGTTGTATGACAGCCAGAATCAGCCAAATGAAAGTGCAAAAAGACTTTCACAAACCTGCTTAAAGGCATAAATTTTCCTATTGTTAAGAGTTATTAGTATTCCTTCCAAGAGCTCATTCTATATATTTCTCATCTTTGTGCTGATAATTGTGAGTGCTTTTTGTTCATGTAAAAACAGAAGCATAGAGAAGACCTGACTAGAAAGTACAAGTGGATGAATTAAATGTGTTAAAGCATAACTAATTCCAGAAAGTGTACACCCAAGAAAAGATGCTGTGTTTCTAGCTTAATTTTCATCCCCAATACTTAAAAATTGACTTAAGTCACAAAGTTTGACTATCTCTCCTAAAATGTGCTGTTGCTAATCAGAACAGCAGAAGTATTCTTAGTTTTGATATTCTTCCCAAACTTGGAAGAATTTTTCTCTCAGCTCCTTTTGTGGCAACAAGCTTTTTGTGTGAAAATAAAGTCCTTGTATTCACTTGAACTCAAACAGTAGAAATGTCAGACTTGCAGCTTGTTCAGAAATGTTTGTTTTCCCTTCTCTAGATCATGCCTTGCGGCAAGACTTCAAGTGAAGGAAGTGAAGGGAAGTATTTGGGGGAGTGGGTAAGAAGGAAAACTATTTAACAGGGGGCTGGGTGGGAAATCTCCTTGCTGTTTTCTACTACCCTGATTTCTTCCTTCTTGTGTATCTCTTCAACAATGACCATGCCCATTTGTCCATCTGCATGTAATGAAGGGGGAAAGATGTCCTGATAATCTGTTTAGTCCCATTCCTTTTCTTCATCCTCTTCTACTGTGAGAGAAAAGGGCTCCAATATTCCAGCTGCCTTGGCCCTATCCCCTACTCACATCCCTTCCCTCTCCTACCCTAAGGTTATTTTGTGCAGCCCCAGTCAGTGACACACTTATTGCCTGACTGCTGAATGACTGTTTAGTTCTGTTTGCTCAACAACTACTGTCTTCCCCTGCAGAACACCATTCATTTCTTCAGACCTCGGCACCTCTCAAACACTCACCCAAATGTCCCATCCCAGGACCTTCCTACTCCCTCTTCCTCATCATCCCAGGGACAGGCAGCAGTATGAAACATCTCCCCTCACTGCAGTGCCCTCAGCTCCTCACCCACTGCTTTTCATTCTCCTCCTGCATGGGGTATAATTGAGGACACTTCCCTTCTCTGGGCTCGATCTGTCCCACAGGTTGGCACCTGAAGACCCCTGTGTCACAGTTTGATGTCCTCCTTGTGATTTCCTTTCCAAAACTAATATTTTTAAAGGTTTTTTCCTGCATATTTCAGAATTTCCCTATGTGTAGGATTTACTCAGGCCTCAAAACAGTCATCAGCCATCTCTGAGCCCAGCCCTGCATACAGCATTCCCAGTGAAGCCACAGTGCTTACTTATATAATTATATTTATATAATTACATTATAATTACCCTCTGTATTATCCTCTGTCCCATTTTTTATGCATTTCAACATCTTGTTTTCATTTTGTTAATTTCCTTTTTCTTTCCTGTATCCTGCTAAGCTCCTGGCCTCAGTGATGTATTGTGATGATGTAGCTCCAGAGGTGCACTGTCATCCAAGCGATTACTGTTGTCCATTATCAACTAATTTCCATTGTCTATAGAAAAACTCGAGGTCACACTATTGCACTGCAGCTTTGGGTTGATCACCCAAAAGAATATGCCACTAATAATTACTGTTTAAATGCTAGGGCAGAGGAATAGCAAACACACTAATAGTGGTTCAGCTATGAAGATTATGCTGGAGGAGGAGATTACCACATTGCTGGATCCCTGAAGGTGCTGAGCACTTACAACTCCTATTTGCATTCCTGCTGGGTCAGTGCAAGAGGGCTGTCTGGCATGGTAGGATGCAGCACAGGTATGCATGAAAGGTGTGCTCCCTTTACACCACGGGACAGATCTCACAGGGTCACGGTCTGACTATAGTTCCACTTCCTTTGAACAAAAATCACACCTGCAAGAGACCTGTTACAGCTTTTTCAGTCTGCAGAAGAAGATAAAACACCTCAAGAAAGAAATGCACATAACCAAAAGCAGTGTGTGGGGGGTAAAGATTGTCTCTTCAGTCGACGTCCACTGCCTCAGGACACCCAGGGTCAGTGTAACACTGACCTCTATCACTTTGAAACGTGAGGAAACAAGGAGAGAATCACACACAGGAAAGGGATGAACAGCTGCCCATTGCTGTTGCTTCTGGGAACTCCCATCTCCAGAGTAGGAATCCTCCTTGGGGAAGGAGCCCAGCTCAGAGAGAAACATTGAAACTATCATACTGCATTCTTCATCTTCTACCAAATATTTCCTGACATCACATTCAGCTGTGCTTGAAACGATCTAGTTTGCCATCATTAATAATTTATGAGGCCCATCATCACCCCTGACAGAGCTGAGCTCCTTCAAATATGGAATTGTGCCTGAGGGGCAGCCTCTGCCAGGTGGACATGAGGTTTTACACAGTCTAAAGACTTGCACAGCCTTGTATGGCTTGTGGTTCTGTCCCTCACTGAACCTGAACTGTGGTACTAGGAAGGATGAGATTTCCGCCTTTTTCCTCTACAATACTTTTAATCTAAAGCTCAAAACAAGTAAAATATTGCACAAGGACGTATAAGAGCCCACCTGATGCTAATAGAAAATACACAACACATGTTTGCTCTTCAAGTCTCTGTTGTCCCTCTGCAGTGTTACTGACACTATTTGTTCTTCCTGAGCTAATTTTTAATCATTTCCAGGAGATAACGTGCATTTATTAAGCAAATCAATATTTTGTATGCTATGCTTTCAGAAAAGTCAGATAAATTATAGACTTTGCTTGACATTTGTCTTCTGGCACAATAATGTGTTTCAGAAACTCGAGTTAATTTACGATCCAAGAACTCCCTTTCCTTGAGTCCAAGCAAATATCTTCTATCACTAATATTTCTACTGAAGTGTTGCATTAGCACTGGATTTTTTCATGAGCATTGCTTATATATAGCAACTACATTAGCCACTCTCTGCCCAATCCTCTCAAACTACCCCTTCCTTGGAGATGGATCAAAAAATATCTGCCAAAGCTTTCAATTCCACTTGCTGCTTCCATCTCAGTTCTCGGATGTAACTCATCTGGATCCTGTGCCTTGTCAATTTTTAACAGCTCTAATTGCCTAACTATCTGGTCTGGCATAATCATAAAACCTTTTAGCATTTCTTATTGCCCCCAGGAAAATGTATTTTTGTCTCTGATATGACCTTCAGCTTTTTTCTCTAAATACTAATGGCAAAGAACTCATGGAGGCTTTTTGCAATGACAATCTCATCTGTCACTCCCTACTCATGTCTCTTAATGCCCTGATGCACCTCTTCATTCCCACATTATTTCTGAAACATTAAAGGACATTGCTGCTGTTTGTCCATAAGCCAGTTGCTGTATAACTGGCCCAGCTTAATACTTTGATGCCTTTTCCTATTCTCTATCCAGTTTTTTTAAAGGAAAGTCATAATTAAACATTCCTTCACTCTCTTTGTACACACAGACACATATATTCATTTGGGAATAGGTTTTGGTTGTGTTCCAGTTTAGATAGGTAATTTTCTTTATTGAAACCTCCAGCACACTGGGATACTCACAAGAAGAAGAGATCATTTGAAATAAGAACCTGTGAGTCTTTAAATCCAGATCTTTGAGTTTCTGGTATTTCTGGTCCTTGAATTCTTCTCTGTTGGCAGAAGGGACTGAAGGGTTGAGACACTGGAGGGAAACTGCTCTCAGCAGAGACTCTTAGGGCCAGACTCTCGTTCCTGTTAAACTTCCTTCTGTGCTACTCTTATCAGTACAATGTAAGGGGAGTTTAAATTAAAATAAGAAGGAGAATGACACCCCTTATCCTATATGCCATCTTTCCCAGAAATCCAGTGGTGTTTTTTCCCCACATACCACCCAGGACTTTATAAGCACCAGACTAAACTATCCGTCACACACAATCAGCTCAAAGGCCTTATTGCTGTTGACAATTTTGCTATTCTTAAATGCATTTTCTCACGTCTTCCCTTTTGCCATGTTGTTACCTTTGCTTTTTCTGCTGAAAACTGTATCCATAGGCTGTTCTGTCCTTTAGGTTTATCAGCCAATCCAGGGTATTTTAGTCCAGTCTCATTAACCAGTCCTCCCTTCATCTTCACTACTGGGTTTGTGTATATTCATACATCTCCTTGGTACTAAAGCACACAGACCAGTTACAGTCAGAGAGGAAAGATTCTGAGCAGTTCCTTGAACAAGCATTCAGCTTTTAGGGAGAAATATCACACAGAATTATAGAATGGCTTGTTTCGGAAAGGACCTTAAAGATCACCTAGTTCCAACCACCTTGACACTCGCAGGGACACCATGAGCCCCACCCCATCTGGCCTTGAACACTTCCAGGGATGGGGCATCCACAGCTTCTCTGGGAATCCTGTGCCAGTGTCTCACCACACTTACAGTAAAGAATTTCTTTGTAATATCTAATCTAATATCTACCCTCCTTCAGCTTAAAGCCATTCCCCCTCGTCCTATCACTGCATGCCCTTGTAAAAGGTCCCTCTCCTCCAACTCTCTCATAGGCCCCCTGTAGGTACTGGTACATGGCAAAGTAAGTCTACTTTTCTCATAAAATGCTCTCAACTAGGCCAAGTTTATTTAAGCATATTCCCTTCCTCCACTCCACCCAAACACATTAATTTGTGTTATGTGGAGATGAAATTAACTCCATTATCCGTGAGTGTTTATAATCTCTATGTCCCTTTGTAGTCTCTATCTTTCCTGCCTATTACTCACTGTTCCTCCCTACATAGCACCACACACAAATTCATTAACAGACTGTTTACTCCCTCTTCAGGATCATTAAATGAAGATGCTAAATGAGACCTGACCTAACACAGACAGCTGCAATAAGCATTTCCTTGTAAACAGAGACTTTGCCATTTATCAAAAACTTTGTACTAATTTTCAGTCCACTCAAAGTTGTTTATACTGAGGCAATTTCTAAAAGTTTTCGAATTTAGTCTTGGCCCATTATTTTACCCTGACAGAAGTTAGTAAAAAAGGCCCTTAACACAAACGCAAGAGTTCTTCAACTGATCTCTGAGCAAGCTCTCTCCAAATCATTAAGAAAAACTGAATACACCTATGGACTCATGAAACAAAGCCTCAGAGATCCTCAGTTCTCTCCAGTTGGAGAGGCTGCATGTAGGGTACCAGCCACACTCAGCCCTGGGCTGCTGAAGGACACAAATCAGTTGGAGAAAGTACAGAAGAGGCTCACATATTTCCAAAAATGCATCACATCTGAGGCAAAACTTGAAAGAATTCGAATAGTTTAATTTAGAGAGGCAGAGGCTGAGGAGATGTAACATCTCTCAGGAATGGTGGGGGTATAATTAAACTTGCCTTCAGACAAAAGGGTGAACTAGATGACCTTTAGAGATCCTTACCATGCCTATTTTCTCTGATGCTTTGATTGTGTAGGTCATCTGCCCAAACTTCTCTTGCAGACAGCAGCTATCACAGTCAGAAACCCTGCAGCCCTAAGCCTTGCATTTTAGACCCCAAATGCATCTGCTGCTGCTGCTAGAGGATTGCATCTCCCCTCAGATCCCATGGTTGAGGCACTGGATTCTCAGTCCCCTGCCAAATCTGCATTTCAAGGGTAGGAAATTCAGCAAGGGCTGGAACCACTGCACCTCAGGACACCATGGACATGGTGAAAGTCCCCCAGTGAGCAACAGAGAGCAGCTCAGCTCTGGATGCTCCACTGGGACACCCACACCAGGGAAGGGAGACACCCAGCAGCCAGCAAATCACTTCTGGGGAGGTAGTTCTCGGTGGCCCACTAAGCAGAAGGAAGTTGCTTCCAGTGTTGCTGTCTGTTACATGATTCAATCTGCCCTTCACTGACGCAGGATATTCCTCAAGTCTTGCTGCACTTATCTCCCTGGCATTTTTTACACCTCTAACCACTCTCTTGGCCTTTCTAATGAAGAGGTACTCAGCACAATTTATTACCAGAGATCACTCGCCTCAAAGCACTTGTCTCTAGTCTTTATTTCTGATAATACTCAGAGAAAAATATTTTCCCTCTTTTTTTCTCTTTTCCTTAACAAACAAGACGATGAATCATTCCCCACTCATCTCAACTATCACACTGGGTACTGGTCTCCACAAACCCTTCCAAGCCACTCCCAGCAACCTGATGAAGGAACACCTACTGTCCTACACCTATCCCCATCTCCAAAACAGCTGCTTTTCATGCTCTCCTTCATTTGTGAATTTGTACAATCTCTTTACAGATATAAATACTTTAGCTGTAATAAGGCTGACGTTTTCTTTCATAGTCATGCCCATAAACCTCAGATTAAATCTGCTGCTTAATTAATTTGCACTCAGAGTGCCCATCTCTCTCTCCTTCCCTCTGAGAAATGCTTCTGCTGTGGTTTGTGTTCCCTGATGCACTCACCACATCCTCCTCTACTTCTTTGGCTTTATTAATTGCTCTTTTTTCCCAGGCATAGCATTGTCTGTATGGGCTGCATACAGCTGGACAAAACTTCTCACATTTAGAAACAATTGTCAGCATGGGCATTTGGAAGGGTGGATATTTGGTTTTAATCAGACACTTCCTGTAACTTTGTGCATCTCTCATGTTTGATCATCAAAAGGGAAAAAACTACCTGTGTCTGTATTAAAAAGCTCTGAGAGCGTGTTGTGTAATCCAGCTCACAGGGTGAAACTCTTGGTGAAACAACCACACAAAATCTTTTTTTTGATCACAGAGGTTCTCTTAAGCCTTTCCCCCCCCATTCCCTTTGCTCATTTACCTACAAAACACACTCTCACCCCGTATTCTTCAAATCCTTGCAGCTGTCCTCCTGCCCTGGCTCTATGCAGAACCTCATCCCCCTCATGTCCCCCGGCTGGGCAAGTCACCCCTCATTTCAGAAGAAAACAGGAGACTATTGCCAGTTCTCCATCCCCCCCCAGCAGCCCAGCTCTTGCTGACCCAGACAGCCCACAGCCTCCTCCGCTTTCTGCAGCTGGGAAGGCACCAGGGGAGTTGAATTCACTGTAAAAATACATCCCTTGCAACACCCTGCTGGCTCCTAATGACAGTATAGCTCCCTCCACCACCAAAAGACAGAGGAGAGGAGTATATATGAGAAGTTGGCTGTGTCAAGCCTCAAACAGAGCAATGTTTCTTCTTGTCTCCTTTCCCACCTGCAGCCAGGCATTACTGGCTCTGAGAGCTGGTGGAGCATCAGCACAGGAGGTTAGATTTGCAATTACCACCTGTGAGCAGCGACCCATATATAGGAAAACAGTAACATTGAATAATTACAGACATAAGGTAATGGATGCAGGAGTATTCTGTGCCAATTTTGCAAGGAGAAGGCAAGGCAAATACTCCCTTTTGCTTGGGGGGGAAAAAAAAAAGAAAACAAATAGTCATCTTGCTTTTCTTCTTCCTACCCAAAAATACGTAAATAATGCCCATTCCTATTCTAATCCATTGTTTCCTGCTGGAGAAGCAAGGATCCTGGAC
This sequence comes from Myiotriccus ornatus, assembly GCA_036023395.1. Taxonomy (NCBI): domain Eukaryota; kingdom Metazoa; phylum Chordata; class Aves; order Passeriformes; family Tyrannidae; genus Myiotriccus; species Myiotriccus ornatus. Next base: position 6,632,890 of record JAYRBT010000082.1, on the reverse strand, counting down.
CCTGGAACACCACAGTGCTCCTGTCTGCCACAGTGCTGAGGTCCAAGGAGAGCAGGATCAGTTCCCACAAATCACAGGCTGGACAGTGCCTGACCAGACTTCCCATGGCATCAAAAGCTGCTGACCAGCTCCTGCCAGAGCCTCACACAGTGTCTGTGAGCTACCCAGGACACACTTTTGGTATGAAAAGAAACACCTGGAAAGGAAACACTTTTGGAATCCAGAGGCAACGCTACCCCCACTATGGAGATTTTGGCAACTGCCCTTAATCCATTTATATTTATATGTATGTGTGTGTATATACACATATATAAATATAAATATATACACATAAACACACTTAGTTTGTGAAATTTTCTGTAGTGGTTGGTTGACTATTGCTACAGATTGCTTGTACATCTAAATACAACAGCTCAGTGTGCTATCTGTATATATTTCTGCTGCCTCCATGGCTACAGCCTGGCTGTCCTCTACACCAGGTACTACTTTAATTAAATGCTAATACTCAGAAACAGCTGAGCAAGTGTCTGAGCAACCAGGCAGCAAAACCAAGCAATGAGGTAGAGAATGGGTTATCCAGATCTCAACACACAGCATACAGAAAACTATTTACTAGATTTTATTTTTCCCTGGTAAAATTACTGCACTTCATAAAACTCTTTAAGTTCCAGGAAATGAAGCAGATAAAAGAAACAGCCCCAACCTTGAATATAGTTGGGCAATATCTTAGATGAAATCAATTTTCACAGACTGTGAAAAATGAAGAATAGGATTATAATGGATTATTTTAGTACAAGATTTTGATGTTTTGTGTAAATGTATTTGGTATTTTTTTTTCCTCAAGAGAGATGTTTAATGACAACTGCTGAAAATCTATAAAATGCAGTACTTAGGAACACCATGTAGCTGCCTTGGAGTTGTGAGTGAAATTGCATGCAGAGTATAAATATATGTTCAGCAGCAGGAGAACTACTAACAGAAGAAACAGTATTAAAGTATTTCTATTCTAACACTACAAATCCCAGGTGAAATCTTACTGTATCAGGCACAAAATTCATGTAACACCCAACCCAAAAGAAAGAAGTTTGTGGAGCAGAAAAAAATGCTGGCATATTATTAAAACGTTGATTATGCCTACCAGAGTATTACAGACACAAATGTTCCACCCTGGAAATCCTGGAAAGTATCATTATCACTCAGAAAATGTCACTACCCCTTACATCTGTCCAACATCTTTTTCTTCAAACATCCACGACCAGCAGAGCTTTGCCTAGTGCACTGAAAAATACATCTACATCCAGGAATGTAAACAGGGAAGGAAACACACACAGGTTTTTACACTAACAGGAGACTGCCTCCTCCTTGCCTGGAACCTGCCAGGAAAAGTCTCTTGCTGAATCAGGCAGAACACTGAGACCTTTCCAGGTTCAGATAACCTCAACCTGATACCACCATTCTGGCCTCTCCAGAGAGTCTGTTTGGAGATAAAAACAAGCTACATACTGCATGTTCTCTTTCCCAAGGCAAACTAAATGAAAATTTAAAACAAACTCCAGGTGATATGAAGGGGACAGAGCCTTTAAAAAGAGCCTTTAAAAGACCCAAGACTGGTGATCAACACATAAAATACTGAAAAAATGCAGCACTTCCTTTCTTCGTAACCTCAGCTTGAATGCTCTTAATTTAAAAACTCATCAGCATAATCATCTCTCTTTTAAAGAGAGAAAACTAGTGCCCAGTAATGACTTATGGTCACTGCAAGCCATTATCTTTGCTTAGATGTGGCTATATTTGTCACTATATAAACTGCATAGATCAATTAGGTTATTCACATTACTGAACTGTGACACAAATACTGCTCCAGGTCCTAATGAGACTCTGCTTAGAATCTGTGGATTCTAAGAAAATACTTGACTTATTAGGTGATAAGAGTGGTTTCTTGAGTTTGGTTTCTATATAAAAACTAAACACATGAACAGAGCAAAGAAAAATATTATTTATAATCCTAAATACCATACCATTCCCCAAAGTGACAAGATCAATATTGCAGCTTGGCACTTGCTCCTGTGACAGATGGTGCTATTAAAATACTGAACATATCTTTTCTGCAGAAAAAAAAAAAAATCATAAGCGAGGACATTCTATGTTGTCCTCATCCAATTTGCATTTTAGGTTACTAAAAAAATGGTAAAAAAAAAGTAGAAAACACTTGTGTGTTCCTCTTTCAAGTATAACAAAACACTAAAAAGGACTATTATATCCTTTTTGGAAGAGAGAAGTGAAGGATGCTTGCAGCAGTCTATCAGAAAAGAGTTTTCATTATGTTCCCAACAGTATTTTGCATTAATTTCACCAGGGTGCTTTCATTTTTAACACAAGTCTGTACAAGAACAGATGAGGTTGGGAAGATTATTGATGCCTTTGTGAGCAGCTCCATCCTGTCTGCTGGGAGTCTTTTACAAAACACACCTGGGAAAAGCTCGGGTAAGAGTCAGTTGTTTGCCAATTCTCCAGATATTTTAAATGAAGATTAGTTCAGGTACTTACAGTGGGTCAGCATTCACAGAGCCCACTGTGCTGCTGAGGAACCTCCCAGATGAAATCCTCTAAGGCTGAAAGCCATCTGCAAGTACTTTTGCAATCAAGATTACTCATTGACAGAAAGTTCTCAATTTTTATTTCTACCTATTAAGATTTCCAATTTGTTTTAATTACCTCCCCTCATCCCCATCTCTAGTGTTTAATTCTCTATTCTGAATTTCTCAGAGTTGCAACAATTGGCTTTGCTCTAGTTATTTATTTATCTGCTCGTTTAGATATTCTTACTCAGGCAAAGAGGAGGCATTGGATGTTGAATCAGGAATTTTTTTGTATTAACTACAGCTCTGCAGAAGATTTTCCTTGTAGACTTAGACCTGACCTTTCCTTCCTTGTACTCTTTTAAACTGATAACTTCTCAGGAAAGTTCTGTTCATTATGTTCTTTTCATTTCCAAGGAACTCTGGCCATCTAGGTGATTCAGAAATACTTTTTTTCTTTCCTTATTAATGAGAATTGGCTGGGGCAGTAAGTCATTTCGAGTGTGAGAAAACCAGAAATCTTCCCATTGAAAAGTGTTTATCATTTGCAAGAACCTTCTAGATGGCAAGCCTTTGAAGTAAAGCAGGAAAAACTCAAGGCAGAGCGTTCAGTGTGTGCATTAGCAAGTAAAAATGTTTCTCCCTGCCTGCTGGTTCCCAGATACATCAGCCCTTGCTCTGTAGCCCCATGTACACAGCCCAGTTTCTGCTGCTGTTGCTGTGGGGCAGAGCACACTCCTTCCACACAGAGGGTGTTGTAGTATCTTTGCTCCTGATGGTAAAATGAAACAACTTCTGTATTTGGACACAGCCACAGTCTCAACATTCCTGTTATGTCACACAAACAATATAACACCTCCCATGCCAGGTGTGTCTGTCTATTGGATAGCTGAGCACCTTGACCAACTGGACAATTCAATTTATATCTACAGGACAGGTGGAAGCTACTCTAAGTTTCTCTCCACAGTGAGTCCACTCATTCAAAAGCTGAATTCTTTATAAAGGGGTTTCTGTGGGTTTCCTTCAGTATTGCTGGGCAGGTTTGGGTAATGACAGAAGTTTACGGATGGCTGGTACTGGTTGTTTTCCTGTTTTCCCCATGGGATGAACGGGGTGGAATAGATGTTTTTAAGGCTTGGAAACTGGACAATAGTTGCTGGTCCTTTCATGTGGGACATGAATTGTAGTCTCTGGGCTAATAAGGAGAAGAGGTTAGTCCTAATGAATGAAGGTTTTTTTTTAGGAGAATGTAATCTAAAGGGCACTTCTAATACAGCAGAATCTAATAAATGATAAAATCTCTCAATAATGAAAGTTAAAGTTCAGTATAAAGCACATAGTCATTATATGGGATATTAAAGAGTGCAACAAGCATTCAGCATTGGAGCTACTAAATGTATCATGTCAGAATCAGAATCTCTGTTCAAAAACTGGGGTAGAAAATGAAGGAATAGTGAACTTTCCTAGTTAACCCAGCATACAAAGAGGTGTTCGTCAAAAAGAATTAATTCCATCTAATGGAAAGCACAGAAAGTCTGACTCTGTTTTAATATGTCTTTTAGATGATGCCTGATCCAGGTTGATAACGTGTTTTGGAATTTAAGAGTGCAGAGCTGTATTCCAGTTGCTCCAGTGGCAGGGTAAACTTCCAACTGTTGTGTTTTACAGAGATGCAAAATAATCAGCTAAATTAAAATAATAAAGCCAAAACAAACAAACAAAAGCCACCCACAATTGCATTGTCCCTATGGGCTAAGGCCATGACAAGGTGGAAGAATGGTGGTTAACAGTTACCTTAAACAGGCCCCAGGGAATTGTTTTGAGGACTGAGCGAATTAAGAAGGCTTAATTTGCACACCTGACAGAAAAGTTATGCACATTCCTGGTAGTGAAAATGAATAATATCTGAGCTACTGGTAGAAGAGATTTTGTAAATGGCGAAAGGAAGCCAAAAGGTGCTTTGGAAAAATCATGTCAGATGAGTGATCCTTAAAGGAGCAGAACTATGTATTTATAGGGATCAGATAAGTGTTTTAGTTTTTGTCAGGCAGGGCTAAGAAAGGATAGTCAAACAAGAATAGATCCATGAAGGCTGAGAGAGAGACATAACCGTGTTGGTGCTAAATACAACACAGTCCAAGATTTAGCCATCAGGATGGAAGAAATTACATATCAAATTTAAATCAGAAACTGGTCCACATCTATAAATTTTCACTTCTGCTAATTTGAAAATTAAAGAAAAAAAAAAAAAGGAGAGGGGAAAAAAAAAGAAAGAAGAAATGAAATAAGATTTTTGATGTCAAGATAGAATGTAGAATGAGAATAAACAAAAACAGTAAAGGAAAAATGAGGAAATTGCATAATTCCAGCATTATACAATAGCTGACTCCGTAATTAGCAGTGACTGAGTCAACAAATTTAAGCAGCCACATTTTGAATAGATTGATCTTGAAGTTAAATTGTACTAGAAGCAGCAGAAATAGTGCTCCTGATATAATCCTTTCCTGCATCTAGGTAAATAGGTGACAACCAGCCACAGAGCAGACAGGTGGGAATATCGGAGCCCTTCACCCACTGCCCAGGAGAGGGAAAGCCCTGCAGTACCAGAAGTGATTCCTTTCCTCTTTGTATGGTTTCAGGCGTCAGAGGATGGGCCATGTCTTCATATTCGCAACATCTGCTTTTGTTTACTGACTTGACAACCCTCCAGGGACTCCAGCAAGGTGATTTTTACCTACTGCCATGCTGATTTAAGGCACTTTTTGTTATTAGCTTAAATTTTCCTTTTAGGGAGTTTCTAAATAACAAAGAAAGTCACAGTAAATTATTAGAAATCCTTTTTTTCCCCTCAGACATCCTTGGGGAAAAAAGAGAATAAATTACAACATCATCCTAAAAGGCCCAGTTAATAAGAATACAGGAAAGTCCACAAAACTACCAGAGAGCTCCTCTCCCTCCCCCAAACACCATTAACCAGCAGGATGCAAGAGGCCAGGCCAGAAAAAGGTTCAGGAAAAAAAAAAGGCAAGTAATAATGTCACTCCCACATGTGCATACTTCTACCTTCTGGGTCTACCACAAACCTCCTACTGCAGAGGGGCTGGTAGGGAGGTGAAGACGAATTAACCAAGACTATGAAGGTGAGAAATAAGCCAGTTCCCAGCAGCAGGATGGCCACAGGAGAGTTTGTTAGCAGCAACCCTCTGGTGCAAAAGTGGCGATCAAAGAGAATGAGAAGCGGAGATGATTCAGTCCAAATGCAGAGAAACTAAATGGATTTCTTTTCATTTCTCTTCCACTTCAGAAGGTGAAGGGGAAACATCCATCCCAAGGTGACACTTTACAGGTAATGAAGCCGAGGCACTCTCAAAGGCAGATGTATTGAGAAAAGAGGTGAAAGAATAGTTCAATAAATTAAAATGCAATATATCACTCAGGCTGGTTGGTATCGCTCCAAGAGTGTAGAAGAAATGAAGGTGAGTGACCAACGTAAACGTATATTTTAGCATTAAACCATTTGAATCACAGCTTCAAAGTGAGAGGACGTGCCCAAAGCAATGTCTGTTTATTAAAAAGGATGCCAGAGGGCTGGGAGCTTTGCATTACCTTGTCTTGCCTCAGTAACAGGGAAGGGCAGAGGGAACACTGAATGAGAAAGAAAAGGATGGGGAAAAGCAATTCAGTGCTTATTATAAAGAATGGGCAGATATGGGCAAACCCACAAACCACTGTAGCATTTGCCAGAGCAAGTGAGCCAAATGAGATAAGGGGAAGCTGAGGTCAAGCCACAAAGCCTGTTACTCTTTCTCAAGAAAGACATAACAAAAAAAGCTGAAGAATAACAGTGGATTTCCAAAAAGTCCTTCCAGAGTCCTCAGGATGGTATTTGAGTAATAACTCTGGGATGAAGGAGAACAGAATTCTGTTACACTTTAGCAAAGAGAGCATAGTATTACATGTGCAGTTATTTTTGGCAAACTGCAGGGCAATGGCAAAGAGTCTTAAAACCAGAGGGATGCTCCAGCTCCTGGACATTGGCTTCATCTGGCCAAAGGAAAACACCCACACCTGAGCTCTCCGCATCATGCATGGCTTCCTAGTCAAAAGCCATGTGTCAACATATTCCACTGAAAGCCTGAGGGAACTTGGGTCAGAAACTATACCCTTAATGGGACATTATTTCTTTAATGACTATAAAGAGAGGCTGGATAACTAGGTCAAATATATACCCAGATATGCATTTTTTTTTGATTTTTCTTCAGAGAGAAATATCCCATACAGCCTGATCCCTTGACTTTAGGGCACCATTCTTGTTTTTCTTTTTTTTTTTTTTTTCCTGTATGCATGAAAACATGTATAAAACCTGCATGGAACAAGCCAACACTACAGACCAGATCCACAGCCAAAAACAGGGTCCTGCCTGCAGCACATCAGCTGCTCAGTAGCATCAAGGGATGTCAAGTAACAATTAGGGACCAGTTGTTTCAAAGGTGCCACATACCCAAAATAGGAATAAAATCTTCTCAAGCTCCTCAATTCAGGATGATCTGCTAATTGTAGAGGTTTACCCTCCTCCCCTCCTTATGGAAGGGCAGCAAGCGGGTTATGCAGGGAAGGAGGATGAAAACACCAGACTGTGGAGTGCTTTCCTAGAGAGTTGTTATCTGTTCAGTCAGGGATGAAGCTCCAGGGGGGACACCAAAACCTTCTAACCTACTTTTTTCTCCAGTCAAACGTTAAAATGCAGCAGCTGTTTCCCCATGGAAGTCACTGTTGTGAATATGGCTGGATTTTCATTCCAGCTGAATCTTGCCAAGGCCACAATCTCTCTTGGAAGGGAAGGGAATGAATCCTCTCACAGAGGTCAACATATCTCAGGAGTTATCAAGCCTCCAGGCAAGCTGAGTAACAGGTTCTGTGCATGTTATTTACTTGAAGAAAAAAAAAAAATTAAAAAACCCTTGAGAAAAGATTTTACCTGATATAGTCTTACTTTATTCTGACAGATCGCTTTTTTCTGACCTGTCTTCTTATGATGGGCACAATCTGATCAGAAGAATTGACACTGTAGTGACCTCACCGCATGTGATGGAGCCATTTTTAGCTGACATGGGCTTGGAGCAGGCAGAGGAAACCCCAAAGAGGATGGTACAATCACAGCATTCATCTCAGATCTTGCTGGAGTTTCACACACATCTAAATTTACCAGTCTCTTCCCCCTCAATTTTCATTCTCTCAATTTAGGATTCATACAAACTAAGAAACTAATCAAATTTTTTTAGAGGCAACTGCCTTACATAGCTTCTCTCCTAAATTTCTTAGCAAACTGTCTTTGCACTCCCTTAGATTCTGACTGCCAGATCTGTCAGGTCAGGTAAACAGTTTGAAGAGGTCAGGCCAAAACTCACAGATTAATTTAAATGGTAATCCGATATCCATTTAAGTTTTTGGGTGAAGTTCATCACTTGCTATGATGCTCTCAGAAATTTTGGTCCATTATTTCAGGAACCTAACCCTACATGCAGGGAACCACACAGACCAAATACTCAGCTGTGACCCCAGGATGTGCAGCCCACGTAAGCACCTCTCAGCTCTTTTGGTCCTCCAGCTCCAGCCCCCAAAACACCCCGTGCTGAGCAGATCCTAGAGCCTACAGGAATTTACAGATTGCCACAAGCTCACAGTGCAACATCTTGTGAGCCTGGAGGCATCGGCATAACCTGCTGAGAGCTGTCCTTCTGCACTTGGTGGGGAGAAAAAGCTACCCCAGGACCCTGAGATGTCAAAGAGGATCACCTGGGCCAGATCTGCCCATCCTCTGCATAGGTGTGCTACTTACAGTATTTAATTATATATAACTTAATTATATATAATTTAATTATATCACCAGAGCAGACTGGGTTTGGTGAGGTTTAGGTGATAAGGCAGCTGAGAACACTTGCTTTGCTAATGCAGGAGAGTATAGGGCCGTTTGCTTTGCTCTTGGGGAATTCTCTGCCTGCCTCCCACTCGGTTGTTAAGGGTCCCATTTGCTATTCTCAGCTCTCAAGAATTTATGTGTAGGCAACAAAAACCAGGGGGATACATTCTACATTTCTAAACTGCAATCAAGTCTGACTCGCAGAAATCTATTTACACAATCTCTTCTTAATCGAATGCATTATCACACAAATATGCAAAGAAAACCAAAAACATGCAAAAAACTAGAATTGTTTAATGTTTGGAGACAAACTCACTTCTGCCTGTTCCAGACAGAGTTTAGTCATACTAACTATTGTACAAGGTGGCTATATTTGTAGGCAAACCTATATAATTATGATATGGTTATAACACACTTTTTGTTCTATCATTTTTCATTTTTTACTGTGTGCAGAGTTTCCAGGCATACCTTTTCAGACATTGAAAAGATTGCAGTACTTTAACACTTGACATTTCTTTATCATCTTTCCTGCCAAGATCCCAAATCAGTCTAAACCAACAAGTATGTCTCATAGCACCACCATAAACTCCATATAACTATTTCCATTTCAGCCACTGGGGAAGCTAACAAGTGACCTGCCTAAAATGAAGTAGCATCAGAAACTGGAATAAAAATTTGGAGCTCTGATCTAACCAATAAATATTCTGGCTAATACATGGATTCAATAAACTTTGCAGATAGGAAGAAAAATTTAAAAAATAGCCTACTATATAAGGAATCATACTTTCTCATTAGCTCTCTTCTGGTCACCCAGAGGGCGCAGGCTCCAGTGGATAGAGTGATGAGCATGAGAGACCCAGATTCATTCTTGCTCTTGCACAATGATTCCAACAAGCCACAGTCTTTGTGGATGTTTCTTTCCTGAGGAATAAAGTTAAAAGTATGGCCTTATTGAGCAAGCACACTGTTGGAATTAACCCACTGCTTTAGTTGGTGCACTGCTGCAGAGTATTAAGTAGTATTGAACACCCTCATGCTAGGATAAAGTTAAAATTAGCTTTTGCTTTAGTTCAAGTTACCTCCATTTATCAGCAACTACTTCTTGAAGCTTTCCCTCTGCAGGGCTTTTTCTCAGTGCTCTGCAGCTCTGCACTTGTGCTTAAGTGAAATGATTGTATCCCACCAGCTCTTTTGAGCAGGATAATTGGCAATTACTTATTTTTGACATATGCAGGAAATCTAGTAAAGTATAATTCAAATTCTGTTAGCAGTGATGAACTCCTTTTGCAGAACAGTGCATTACAGTGCTCATCTCCACTGCCAGTATCCCTGGCAGTTTTAATTCAAACCTCAGAAGTATTATATGCAGCACATTGTTTCTTATCTGCAAGGCCCATGCTAGAGAAATTCTTTTGTTGTGTAACCTTGAATCCTTTTCCTAAACTTTTTGAAACTCCTGCAACACTTGACTGGTTAAAATGAAAACAGAACTGATTTTATCTTGTTGCTCTTTATTTTCATAGCTGAAGCTTGCGGTATGAAGTATATTAATTATCTCTTGCTCTTGTTATAAACAAGTATATCTAGCCATGCAAATTGCCAAACAGCAGCTAATCTTACTAAGAGGTTTTTTTTTTATGGGAGTATGAACAAAACTGCCCACAGATACGCCTGGTGGAACTCTACCTAGAAACCAAAGCAATAGGCTCATTACGGAAAGATTACACGTTAGATATGCTGCTCCCTCAGTGGGCACAATAACTGAGTAAGGATTATCTGTGTGCATTTAGAAAAAAATAATGTTACCACTGGTAAATTACACCTTAGTCCATAGAATATAACGTGTACAGCACATCATTGTATTTTAGCTGCATCCAAACTCTGATGAATTATCTCAAGTATTAAATCGCGCCGTGACTCAATAAAAACTCATTACTGGGTGTTTTACTTTCGTAAAACTGAAGTTGGTTTAGAGATTGTGCAACAGAGGTAAGCCTTGAAAAAACTTTGCAATCAGGGCCTGTTTCCAGTTAGCAGAAGCATTCTTAGTTTTGTTTCTTTCTGAAGAAATTAAGAAAATAATTTGAAAAGAAAATATTGGAAGTTATATTGAAAAGGTTTGAATTTTTCTACTTCTTCAAGTCCCAGTCTTAACAACTGGTGCATAGACACAAAAATCTATTCCACCCAACTTCAGCTGAAAACCAATACGACTAAGAGGAAGGGAAGACTTTGTCCTCAGTGTACTGTGGACAGTACACTGATTCTCACTGACAGTACAGAGATTCTCACTCTTCAGAAATATCAGGGCAACTTTTAGAAGTACATGCAGCACTTATATACTTTTAAAATAGAGCACCATATTTCTAACATTAGTGTTTATTGAGAATTTCTGTGCAATTTAATTATGTGGTGTGTGAAGTTATTGATCTGGTAGTTTAAACACTTTTTAAAAAATGCACTCCGTTATAAGCTATTGAATTTTGTAATGATGTCATTCTTAAAGCTTACCATTATCAGTGCAATAAAAGAGAAGCCATTTCTAATTAGATTTTCTTAATGCGATACTGTTCATTATGGATTGATTTTCTCTTTCCCTCTGCTATTTCTAAATGAGTTAGGTGAAGTTTCGCTTTTGTGCAAGTAGAGGTTAATTTTCACTGGCAAAGAAGCAGAGATATTGTATCAAAGGTTTATGAAAACCTCCTTAGGCGACTTTGTCAGATCACCTAAGTGTTATGTTTCAGTACCATTAGCATTCAAGCCTCAAACTTCAGCTCTAATAGATGCTGAAAGATTTGCAATATTACCCAAACTTGTGAAGTGGCTAAAACTTTTTTCCATAATGAACACAGATTGCACCACAACCTCTTCACTCAGCAGCAGGGCTGCTGCAATGAGGTGATTCAGAAAAATAAATCGGCAGCTACTACCAAAGTGATTTGCAACAAGGATTTTAGTGCTGGTAAGTAGAGATAAATGAAGGACCCTTGATCATGGGACCTTTGTGAGGTTATGTTGGGAATACAGGCAGTGTGGGCACCCTGTCTCCACATATTTTCTACACCTCTGGGTTATTTACAATTCGATCTGGGAACAAACGCCATGAGGGGCGAGGACCCCATTTGGTCCTCATTTTCAAATTTCAAATTAATTTCTCAAGTTGCACGTGCTCAGCAAATGCCAGTTGCTCAAATCCCACTGGCTCTGGGTATAAAAGTTCTAAATGCCAACAACCATGTGAACTCGTAAAACCAAAGCATGGGGATAATGTCAGTTCATACACCCAACTGGCATGAGCAGCACACCTCCAACAGCAACAGGACTGAGCCAACTTCCCTAACACCATTTAAATTAATGCCTTAAAGAATCAAAAATTAGAATCAACACAAAATATGAAGAGCTTTCTTTCCATTCAGATAAGTGCTCTTGAACACAAATGCAGACATCAAGAAGAGTTAAGCAAAGGCTCAAGGTCTTTTCTGCCACAATTTGAGACAAAAGTCATCTTACTAAACACAGAAACTTGGGCAAGAGCCATCCCTTTACCATTACAGAACTAATAAACACTTTCTTTTGCCTTGTTAACGCTTATGTACCTCTAAATCAATGACAGAATAACCCTTTACTTAGCTTGCTGAGATTGAATTAGTTCCATAAAACCATCTATATCCTGTTTTTTAGAAAAGTGTAGTGAAAGGCTTTGCAGGGAGTTTTGTTACCAATTTTCCTCTCAGCAAGGAAAGATCTTTCCCACTGTCACATTGCACATGTATAACATGTGGTAGGAACTAGATAGGGAAGAAGAACTGCTGCATCCTGGAAATGTGTCATCTATCTACCAATCTATAACAAAGTGAAAGTCTTGAAGTTCAGATTGCTGCTGGATCTTTCTCTGCCTTATTTAAACCATTTGATCATTTAAAAACATTCCTTTTGGATATCATAAACTCAGAGCCACGCAGAGAAGCGTGTTTTAAGGTAGACTTCAGTGAAACCATAGGAATTATTGGACACATGACAAAGCAGAAACAATCCCACATTTAAAAGCACAGGGAAAAGAAACAGAAAGGCAAAAGAAGGGGAAAATCATGTTGGCATCACAGATTGATCCACTCCATTTATCCAAGTCAGCGTGCTGGAGCCCTCTGGCCTGCCCCACGCTGTTCGAAGAGCAGTGGAAGAGAAGTATTGATTAAACTGCAGCAGAATCTGGTGTGCAAACACATCCTGGTGGCATCCCAGGATGCATGGAAATTCAGAAGGGTTAACTGTAAAGACAACAACTCTGGGCAGTTGCTAGGAGATGGTGTCCTGCCGTGACATCCTGCATCAGCCTGTGCCAGTCTGTTCCAACGGCACAATAATCTTATGAGTCACCGCTCCGTGTGCCTTCACTCGGTGTGGAGAAAACAGCTCTCACCCTAGGGTGAAGTGCTCTCCAGGCCTTTCATGAGTTTCTTAGATTACTTAATTCTTTTAAAATAAATAAGTTGCTTACTGTGGTTTCACACAGGCTTCAGTACATTCTACAAAACCTGGCAAAGCCACAGAGATCATCTCTACTTATACAAGAAGAGCAGTACTGATGCAGCACTCATGGCAGTGTGGAGGACAACTACTCCGAGCACAACTGAGTATTGGATCAAACTGACTGGCAGAATTCCTGGTACAAAAATCTTGAAGTCAAAAATAACAAAAGTACTGCAGGAGATAGCGAGAAGCCATGCCAAATGATGGATGTGTGGATTATTAATAGCACTGCCTTCACAGTGCAAAGCAAGCCACTCTTTGAGACAGACATCAGTGTGAGTGAGCAATGTTGTGGCTGGGCAGAAGATGGGAGGATGTGCTACGCCAGCAGGTCAGTCCTGTTAATTTTGAAATAATTGCTGCCATCTTAAAATAAAGTCAAACTGAATGGCTACAGGTTGCACTACTCCCACTGATTTTGGCAGGAAGAACGACCCCTGTGAAGAAACACCAATGGAGGAGCTTAAAGAAAGGAAATCATAGTATTTGTGATCACTTAAGCTGAGAGGGGAAACATGGTGTTGTCTTTAAGGAATACAAGACAAATCTGGGTGTTTTCTCTCAGTCCTGCTTTACCACATTGAACAAATCACTTCTCCCTGTGGCTGTGTCATTCATCCCTAAGGCAAGGATACTGATGTTTCCTCTCACATTCTTTCACCTTTTTAGATTACAAATTCTGCAGTGCCAGGACATTTCTTTATCATTAATGTAATATGCCAGTGCTTTAAAAGCGTTAATGGATTATACCTTCACTGCACCTCTCATGCTAAACACTGACAATAATCTCCTTTTTGGAGATGGAGTGCTGAAACATAGCCCAAGTTAACTGATGTACCCAAGGTCCCACAAGAAGACTACAGCTAATCCAAGGCATTGACCCCAAGTTTTGCCCTACACTTTTATCTACAAACCCAGAGAAAACAGACGTGAAAGAGTCCAGAAGAGATTATTTTGTCTAACTGTCCTTCCAAAAGAATACTTAAATCCCCCCTAGGCCATTCCTGAAAGATGTTCTTATAACACCCTCAGTCCTGGGGATCCCACGCAACTGAAAAATTATTCTATTTCTCCTTTGCTTAATATTACCATTATTTCTTAATGTCTGATGTGAATCACCCATTACTGAAGCCTGTAACTTCTTGTCATAGTCACAACAAATCCATGATTTGTAATGCTTTTCTCAACACTTTCAGTTGAGGCCCCCTTGCTGTGTTGTTATATCTCATATGAAGACATATTGATTTAAATTAACACAATGATTTAAATTAATGATTTAAATTAACACAGTTATTTAAATTAACTTCTACATCAACTCATTAATTTTCTACTGCTCTAACTTGTATCTCCGTCTTGTCATTCTTTCAGTTGTGCACCTCCAAGAGGTGTTGTGTCTGGCTCTCCCCCAGCCATGTCCCTCATCCTCTCTTCACACAGCCCCTTCCCCAGCCCTTGGCCTCACACCAGTTTATTGATGTTTTTCCAGGGATCCCAAAACAGGATGCAGTACCCCAGGAAAGTGGTGGACAATGGGGAAAGACCACATACAAAGTGCAGAGGATATGCCCAGAAATTCAAGGCAATATTGCCCATTTTATCTATGGGTTGCCCAGACTGGCCACAGTAACCATGAGATTTATTTTGTGATGGACATGACCAGAACTGCTCCTGAATCCAAAAGAGGAAACTCTATGTAGTTCTGCCAAGGAGAAGAAGGAAATACAAGCTCAAGAGTTATGCCTCCCACGAAGCATTATAGTACCACTTATAAATACATATTTTGGGTTGCACTTCAAATTATATGAATGCACTCCCTATCTTCTGCAGGCCAAAAAAAGAAATCAGAGTGCCCAGATTTTTTTTTTAAATCATATTTTTAAATAGTATTAGGCAACTATGATAGCAGTCTAGTTTTGCTGATGAATGCTTAATGGTTTTGGCTCATGATTATGCCTCCACTGCCAGAATGAGTCAATAGGATTAGGCCCATTATGTCTCTCACATCTCTGTTCTGCACAGTTCAACTTCAATAAAATATATTTAAAGGATATTTACCTGTCTCTGAGGGGAGGTGTAAGGATAAATTCAGCAGTATTTCCACAGTAGACTGAAAATATATCTGAAATTTTCAAAGCCACCTAGCAGATTTTGATGAACCATCCCCATTAATGTCAGTGGGAAGTGTATATCTCAGAAATCTCAGCTTTAAAGCACTGCAATACATGAAGAATAATGACGAACACAAAATTTAAGTAGGGAACATAAGAAGATATACCTAAATAAGTATTCCACACAGACATTTTATTTCTAATTTTTATGTCCTTATACAGGCTAAAGGAAATGAAATCAGTAAAATGTAAGTAATTTTTTCTAATTGCCCCATTCAAATAAAAACTAATCAAATTATTTTTGGAGATCAAATCTTATGATTGCCTCATTAATATTCTCTTTTCTCCTCACGATGACCACATTTACTTCATGTTTCTATTAAATTAGGGGATTCTAGAACCAATTGCACAAATTGGACTAATCTTCTTAACAATGATTTTACACACTATATTTGGGAGATTCTGCAATTTACAACTTGGCAGGAAAGAACTTCTGAAGATATTAGATCTGCTCTTTTTGGAGGTCTGACTGCTGTTTAAAATAACTTGGGAAGTTGAAATCCTCAGCTCTTGGTTTCTGTAAAATATTTTCCCAACAAGGAAAGCAGAGAAGAAGGAAGTAGAAAATGGGAAAAAACACAACACAACCCAAAAACCAAATCAAGTCCATGTTGATTTCAATATGGACAAGTGAGGGGCACACAAAAAGAGACAGTGAGTAATCTCTGCTGATAAATTCAAGGTGGCAAGTACACATTCCCCTCACTTCTTGGAGCAACAGGAATATCTAGGAAATTGCTTTTCTAACCCCAGGAAGCTGTGCAACATATGAGCCTGCAGCTCTTCCTGTGTAACTACTTCCAGACTGCAAGTGATGTGAAAGGAGAAATATCCTTTAGGAGTTTCATCCTAAATCTTCCCTTGTATGAAAAGACAAGATAATGGAGAAACAGGTTTCTAAGCTTGAGTTTAAGCAGTAATCCTTAGTATGTTTTACTGCACTTCTGCACTTAAAAATGTTTTGTAGACTCATAAGCATAAAGATGAAGTAATATGGAAACAAGACTCCCATTATCTTAAAGATTAATTGAATAATGATATGTTTTAAAAGGTGCTTATATCTTAATTCACAAAGTTTATGAAGATTTGGATCCCCTCCAAAGTTGCTCATCCCTCCATACACTTAATTGAAGAGAGTTTAATAACTACACTATGATGACTTTTAACCAGTAGTTCCCCTGGAAACTCAGAAAACCTCTGAAATGGTATAAAAAATTAAGTAATCTAAAATAAATTAAACAAACAAACAAACAAACACCAAAACAAAAAAACCAACATTTTATAGTTTTTTCAAAAGTAGAAATATCTTGCAATTTTTTCTGGTAAATATAGCTCCTCTGAATGAATATGCTTAAATCAACTAAGCTATCAGAAGCACTAAAAATCCATAACAAAAGGAAAGATAATGCAGTGGGGAAGGAGAATATTTTCAGCCCATCACTGAAAAACCATTAGCAAATGAAAAAAATCGATGGTAGATAGTTTTCAAGTAATAACTATTAATCCTAACTCACTAAACGTTAGCACGCTGTTTTTCAACTACTTAAAAGCTTAATTCACAGGTGAGGATAACAGGAGATCCTTAAGAAGGGTGTAATGCTATTAATGGGATCCTTTTGGTTTACATCAGAGTGGGAGGTATGGGAATTCATACAAGAGGAATGGGAAAAGTTTAACAAATGAATCTGAATAGTTCTAAAGAAGTATGAATTCTGGTGGTGTGCATGAACATGGAAAAATGTGCACTGCAAACACTCTTTGGCTTTTAGCTGTATTTCAAATTGCTACTTTTTTTAAAAACTAAGGTAAAGCAGCTCTGTGTTAATTAAGATGAGCCAGTTTGGAGCCAGATGCCAAAAATGTTCATTAAATGTTCATTTAAAAAGTTCATAATTAAAATTATTTTTTATTTATGCAACCTAAGACCAGACTCATCTTAGGCTGGACAACTCACAAAGATGCTCACAGGGCACTGAGAATGAATCCATAGTTTTGTGCAATTGGTTTAATGAATTATGGTTTGTTTGGTTTTTTTTATCTTTTAGTCCCTTTTCTGAAACGTTACATATTGATCACTGCCAGAAGCAAGATACAAACCCAACAGATGAACATCTTTTTGAAAAGAACTGCCAAACCAGGCACTAAGTGGGACTCAGACTGGACTTGGAATATAGATTCGGCTTAAGCTGAACACAAAATTGCAATGGTGACTGTTTTCCTGTATGATTCAATTGCTGATATGAAACAGGACATCCATCTATTCCAGTACTTCTTAACAACAGTGTAAAGGTAGCAGAGAATGCTGGCACCAAAATGTGCTCAGGTAGCTGTGAAGAAATTTATTTTACATGTGGTAGAGAAGATCATGACCAAAGGATCCAAATAGCTATGAAAATGTCCATGACACTAGACTAGAGTAAAAAATTCCATATAAAAGCTAATATAGAAGATGTTTCCTGCTCCTGCCTCTGTTGTCAATTCGGGTATTTTGTGTCTGGTACTTGCCTTCTAGGGTTACTCTTTTTTTGCTGTCTCCTCTGCAATATCCATTTCCAGTGAAAAATCTCCTCAGCGTACCTGAGGGAAAAGCATCTGCTACAGCAGCCACATTTTGATAATAGGAACTTTCACTAAGATGAATGATGCTGTGGTCCCCAACAGTTCTAATCCACAAAGGTCCACCTGATATACCTGGCAGGACAGGTAGACAATCCAAAGCAAAAAAAAAAAGAAACCCTGCCTCACAGCCGTGGTGCTGATGTCTCTGAGGACACCCAACAGTGCAAATGGTCCCAGAGCATGAGTGACTGCTGTTAATTCAGTTACTAATTGATGACAGGCACTTGAAACTCGAGATTGTGTTAAAGCTGCTTGTTATTATCATAGCAATGCTTGGCTTGGGAAAGGTGAGAGGCAGCTGCTACCTCAGAAGCTGTGGCAGGAGGTAGCTGGAGCCAGTTATTCCCCCAACTCCGCATCATATAGGGCTCTCTGCATTTACAGAGTTCCCCCTAAATCACCTTGGCTCATTTATACTGTGAGCAACATGTCAGGAAAGCAGTGGGCAGGGTTTTCCCAGCAGGATCCACTTTCGTGTTCATAACAGACATTAGTGAAATGGAGCTCTGGTCCACTTAGCTGCTTCAAGCTACAGTATCAACCAAATCAAGTAGGTTCCCTGGGAAGACTCACTATTTTGTAATAGAAGACTTTTATGGATGTTGCCTTGGCAATGTTTCCATCCATAAGAAACCTTCTGTGATACAAAAAGAAGCAACAAATGTTTGCAATCCTTTAGATCTTGTGTCTTCTGGGGTGAAAAAAATATGGAGCTTCCTCTATACTCTCTTTCTTTTCTCCTCTCCTCTCCTCCTCTCTTCTCTTCTCCTCTCCTCTCCCCTCCCCTCCCTTCCCCTCCCCTCTCCTCTCCTCTCTTCTTTCTTTTTAGGCCATCAAGTTGGCTAGAGGTCAACATTAACACACAAGCACCCAATCTTGTTATCAATTATTTTGTTTGGATGTTGACTATAAATTCTATTTGTTCCAATTTAAGAAGCCCCACATGGACTCTAGGTATTATAATATTGAAGCTTCCATGTTAGATATTTAGGTTTTCACTGCTTACAAAAATTGTTCAACAATGCCAGTTCTACATCAGCATAGACATTAACAGTTCAGTGGCAGTGTGTTTTTGATGAGTTAGATGATAGTTCCACAGCATCAATTATCTTTAGATTTGTGAAGTAGAGCAGAGGAAAAATGATGAAGCAGACTGTACTAGCTCTTAATGCAGAACTATAGAATGTATAATTTAACATTTAATTTATTGCCAGCATTATCTATATAATGTGATAGTGCACAAAATAGCCTATCAAATGCATTAGCAAACAAATGCTATATAAAGACTCCTATAACCAAAAGGCAACTTATGAATAATTCACATTTCCATGCATTAGGAGTCATCCAGATAGAACACGTAAAGTGCACTTAACTTGTCCCAGTGAAATCCTATAAATTATATGAATGATTGTATATAATATCAACATAATATTTCAGTTACCTTAAAGGATAAAGTTGTTTTCTTGGATGACTTTGAAGACAATTTGCAAGCTTGCTCAATTTATGCTGACAGTAATTGCTGTGCAGCTGCCCGATTTAGAGAGAGGGGGAAAATGGATGCACTGTGCAAGTTACAACAGAAGAAAAGCTGCTGGACTACCTTTTGTGGTACAATTTGTACTCACTGACAGGACTACTGCCAGCTGTTCAATTACCTGTCCAGAATACCCCAGAACACACACTGTTTTATTGGTAACTGTACTTAGAAAAAAAATAAACAAAAAATTGCTTTTGACTCACATAATACTTAGCAGTAGATAAACACACATTTATTAGATTAACACGGAAGATTTGGGGAGTATTTCAAAACTGTGATAACAGAAACAAATTACATTTTTCATGGCCAGAAATAGAAAAGACATCAAAGAAATTAAGGAGTGCTCTGATCCTAAGCAATTTTTGGTTCATGATCAGTAATAAAATAACATCAAACTACGCCTAAAGTCTTCAAATACACAAACACAAAAAGTTTCATGAATTTACAGAATTAGCTGTAAACATTCAATTTTAGAGGTGTTTTTTCGCTCCCATGCTGAAATCCACCCCTGCATTCCCATCAGGTATATTAAGACGCAGCAGCCACAGTTCATGGCATTGTTTCTGTGGGTTTCAAATTCTGCCAAGAAACCTTCAAGCAAGCACCTTGCTACAACAGTAAACAACTGACAGACATATCAAGTCATCAATGTAAATGGAGGCAAATGGAATGGACAACTGTGGTTGCACAATTTAACCTTACAATGGAGGTCACACAGCCTATAGAATACATAAAGTTCCCCTAATCATGCTTTTCGTAGGATTCGGCTCTGCAGGAGCTGTGAACCACGGCCCAAGATGTAAAAAGTGTCAGAATTCTGTCATTTCTGCTTAGCTGCTAAGTCCTCAGACTGCATACAGTAAAGGCTGAGGACTCTGGTATAGGCACACATCCTCCCAGACACATTCAGGACTGCAGAGTATGAACATACTTTTAGGTGATCACTGTTGGGTACAAATATTTCGTCAGGAAATATTGGCATTATCCCCAGTTCATTCTCTTCCTTGAGACTGCAGCTGACTAATTACCACAAAATAATTTAGGAACAATTAAAGCATCTCTCATTATTTGTCATTTGACTGAGAGCAAGTTTCTTGATGGAGTAATGAACAAAGGCACACGCTAATCACCCATTAAGTGGTGGGGTGCTTAAACATCATTTCATCTTTCTCTAGAAAGGGTTGTGTGCTGCTTAATTTAGTGCCATTGGTAGACTCACAGGTTGAAGGCTGCTGAAAATGGGATCCAAATCTCTATTTAATTGAATCTCATATGGGTCTCACTTCCTTTTGACTGCAAATATTAGAGATTTATGCCTTCTCTTTCATCTTGTAGTCTTTTGTGAAGGGTATTTGTGCTCTAGAATGGGTGTAACAAACTGCAAAACTAACTTGCCACATACAGAAGTTACACAAATTATTTTCTCACTAAACATTTGAGCAAGATTTGCTGTATGCAGCAATCAAGTCTGTGTTCTTTCCAGGATGTAATTTTGGTCTGCTTTACAGAGGGGATCACAATAACATTGCCCATCTGCCCTCAGAGGCAACAGATTCATAAGTTAGAAAAGAAGCTCTGTTACCAAAGCCTGAAAACCCAGAGTATAAGGAAGAAAACAGTTGCATGTCCTCTCTTCACGTGTCCCCAGAAGGCAGAAGGCACAGAGCAAGACAGCAAACACCTTGTGCCGTCCCCAGCTTTACCTCATCTTGCAGTTGCTCCCTGCTCAGGAAAGTTTTACTCTAACTTTTCCTTTGCCACCTCTTTCACTCTCTGTCCAGAGAATTCTGAACAGCGAATCCTGAACAATTTACGAATTGTTACCTAAATCTCCTCTCACTGCCTCTTGCTTCCGGCTGTGGATGCCAGCTCTGCTGAGACCCTGCAGAGCATCATCATGCCCTCAAAAACACTGGAAATGGGATTCACAGAAGTCCTCACTGGCTGCTTATTTTTAATCTGATTTTTTACACCTGAGTTTCTAGTGAAGCAAATCTGATGGGACTACGCTGTATGTGTGTCTGCCCTGCTCAGTTTTGGACTTGTGGCTACTCACCGAAATTTGACAAAGAAGTGAAGTTCAACAAATATATTAAAGATCCCAGAAGTTTTGTGCAAATGGGCAGCCTGGTAGGGAAGAAATGAGAGTTAACATCTACACAGAATGAATTGATAGATGTCAAATGTAATCATGTTAGTAGGCACTGGAGAATCTACCCCAGAGACCCTCCACAGCAGACAGGATCCAGAAAATTCACTAACTGAAGAACTACGGCTTTCAAATAAAGAAAATTAATGTTCACAAGGTTACTCAGATATACAAAACTTTGCAGGGAAGATCTGCAATCATCTGTTGCAAATAAATTATGCACTTAACCTTTACAGAAGACATTTCACATGCCTTTACTTTTTCTTTGTCAGTGAATCAGAATTTTAGTTAGCAGATCAATTTTACAAATTACATAACCACAACTCCTTGTTACTTATTATAGAGTGCAGAAAACAAGACACAACTGGAGTGACTCTCTGAAATATTTCAGTGAGAGAGTCAGCTGAGAGTTTTTGGTTTTTTTAAAAGTGCAGGATTTGGAAGACTGTGGAAGGCTCTAGGTCTGCAAAAATAAAAGCCACATATATATCACAGAAAATAGGTTAATAGTAAAATCTATTTTTAAACTCCTGGTCAGTCTAGAAGCCTTCTAGCAGGTATTTATAGAGAATTGGTAGGTGTTGGTAGGTGTGAATACCATGGGTAAGACAAAGAGAAAACTATGCTGAATCCTACAGGGTGTTTTAAAAAGCTATGCTTCATTCTGTTAGTCCTGCTGTTTCTGACTTGGTACACATAGGCTGGGGTTAACTTTCACCTCTCTGCCATTGACCCTCACAGAAATGATAGCTGGGCAGGTGCTGTATTCGTTCTGTACCCCAAGCTGTTATGGAAATTTCTTCAGTCATTGAGTTCCAAAACTCTGATTTCCTTCATGTTTATCTAGAAAAAGTATCCCTGCTGCACACAGTGTTTTACTGGATGAATTACAGGATCCCTTGAGATTATCATAACCTTTTAGTCACCCAGCAAGACAAAATGAGAACATTAGGCAAACCAAATTTTGCTTTGAGGCAGAGATTATTCAAGGGTATTTCACTGTCACTGATCTATGCACAAATCCAATCCTAATCACTGCTGTGTCTAAACCCTTCTCTCCCCTCAGTGGATATTATCTTCCCAGCATGCTTGTGCAGTGTGGAAATGTTATTATAACCATTTTTTAAAAAAAAATAGGGATAATCAATTTGCAGGGTATAGCAAATACTTATAGCACTTGTGACTAAGGAGGGATTCGGGGCCATGTTCTCCAGCCATGCCTTGTCCAGGGGCTGTCCCTGTCACTCACTTCTCATGGAGCTTGAGGTGTGAGGCATGGAGGACACTGCAAATAACATAACCCAAAAGAAGACAGCAGGTAGAAGAGGAACCATTTTTATCAGAGGGCTGTACACTCCAGACAGCCACCCACAGCCTCAGAATAAATGTTTGGTGTCACTAATCCCTGAAAATGTAAAGGTTTGCAGAGGGATCTATAGCCCATTGGTCTGGGAAAATGGTCTGAGATTACAAGACAATGCAAGAAGGGGGTGACGACTGCAATACAACCTTAAACCAAACACCTCAACAGCAGGCTCAAAACAGCGGTGACCTTTTTTTCCTGATTAAGTTTTGCAACAGCAAGACCAGACAGAATTACAACTACCAAGGCATCTGTCAGAAAAATGAAGTCTCAGTATGGATTTCAGTGAGGCTGTAGCTGTAGTCAGAGTTCTAAAATATTTATAGGGCATTCACAATTCACGAGTTATAGAACATTCAACCAATCACACTGCCAAAATCTCCGAACAGATATCAGAGTGTGCTTTCCATTTTAGAAATACACAGTGGTTGCTTTATGGTAACAGTTGAAGCATGAGGGTACTTTAAAAAAAAAAAAATCTAAAACAAACAAACCTTGCACAAACAAGCAAACAAACAAAACAAAACACCAAAAGACAAATAAAAAAAAAAAGGCTATTTTGTTCCTGCAGAAAAAAAATGTCTACCTACCACAAGTGCTTAATAGTACCTCCACCCAAGTGTTATTTTACTCCCTGCTCAGGCATCACTTAACCTGCCACAGTCCTTTCATTTCGATTAGACTTCTCTGAAATCTTGCTTGTGACTGTGATGGAGAACAGCTGATACAGACTGAGACAAACCCCAGTCACAAGGCTGGGCTTGTATGACCTTTGGAAACAAGGTTGAGGTCTCAAGCACGATCTTGATGTTTTGAATGGGACCCTTGCAAGGGCCTTGTGCCTACAGAGATGGGTGTAGGAAGGTGCTTGTTCTTTGGCCAAAGGGATTGCAGGGTCCCAACTCTATTGTGAAAGGTTTTGCAAAACCAGAACCAGGAGGGTGTCTCTCCCTCTGAGTGAAAAACAGAGGAAACTTTCACCTGGGTCAACATCCCTTCCCACCCAAGTTCCCTGTGTATTTTGCCATGCTCCTACAACTGAAACAGCACCACTCATATATCTGATCTCTGCTCATTGCAAGACATTTCTTTGTGTTCTGTTATGAATCTTTTTATTCTCTCACCCCGTGCCAGCCCACCAGCAAAGCTGGCTGCCCCAGTTCTGTGTGCCATGGTCCTTTTTTGGAGTCAGGGTGGTCTTGTGGCATTGCATTTGACAGGCAATTCCACAGTGCTACAGCATTAGCCGAATACTGACACTGGGGCTGGAGAAATACACGTTATAAAGAGAGAGCAGCACAGCCATGGCTCGTGTTACACAGTCGCACTGATCTGAGCAGGTGGGCATCCTTTATAGGTTTCTCATGGGCAGGTGGTTTTCACACTTCAATCATTCCCTCACAACGTGCAGATTTTCACTTCAAAGATCTGGCAGTGTTGAAAAGAGGTTTTTCAACCTACACAGAGTTCATTTGAGTTAAGGGAGGTTCATCTTCCCCAAGTTTGTACTGCTGGAATGGCTCTACTGCTACAGTGTTCAAAGTTCTCTCTAAACACCTTTCGGTGAAGCAATACAGCTCTCCTCCCCGAGAAGGACTACTGCACTTAGACATCCACAGCCATGTGTAGTGTGACTATGGCACACAGGGGGGTTTCACGTCTGTGTGTGTAAGGAAATATATTTATGTATATATGTAGAGAAAGAATAAGATTTAGGGAATCCACTTCCGAATTCTTTCGAATCACATTTGACACCAAGAACTCCAAATCTATGTCAAACTGCTGTTTGTATCGAGGTATGTAATTTCATTGCCTTTTTTCTATTCTTCCTCCTCCCCTCCCCCCCCAATTCTGTATTAAGTTTGTGAGCATAAGAGGGATCCTTGCCCCCAGCACTGAGCTTGCAAATGAGGGGATTTTGTTGTTTATTAAAAGTCCTTTTGCATGAAGCTTCCCTTAGCCAGGGTTTGGCTGACTCCCAGACAGGCTGGTGCTTCAGCCTCATTCCACTGCAGGGAGGCCAGAGGACGGATTAGGGGTGGTAAGTGAGTAATGGACTTTGATACTGTGTCAAGCCATGTAAGAAAGTTATCTGAGCACGCCAGGAGCTTAAAAATGAAAGAACCACTTCATAGACGTGGGAAGAAGAGACCTGTGAGACTTAATGATTCAAAGAAAACCTATCTGCTATCTAGGAGATGAATCCTTAGATGACTAACCTAAATCCCAAATAATGCTGAAGAACAGTAGAAAGACCGAGCTAAGTGCAGTCCTATCATTTAATCTTAAGTCTTTCTGTAGTCCTACATGTATTACTAAGCAAAAGATAATACAAGGAACAATAATTAAATATGTACCAATACATGAAGGAGCTTAGCATAGGCAAGTAATAGCTGTAGGCTTCATTTGCTCTGTTTGGTTATGCTAATAGAAAATAAAGATTTCCAGAAAACATTAGAAGTAAAAAGATTCAAAAGAAGTGGCCTGGAGCTTTCTTTGGGCAGAAGTCAGAAAGCCAGCTGAGTTCCAAATCAGGGAATAAATATATTCACTACCTCACATAGAGAAAAATGCTTTCATATTAGCAGTATGGGTATTTGTTTACCATGGTTGTATTAAGATAATTTAATAATACCATATTTAGTTGCCTTAGAGGAATTAAGCTAACTTCATACAAGTTATAGAATAATAAAAGGCAGATTGCTTTGTACCAAGATGGTGTTCCTTGGCACTGAACCTGCTTTACATCAGCAGATGGCCTGAAACCTCTCCTGAATTTTAATGTAGACCTGTGAACTGAGGTAAGTCAGGGAAGATTTTCTCCACTACTAAGTTACCTGCCTCTTGCTGTTCTTTTTCTGTTTCTGATTTTAAAAAATTCTCTTCTTTTTTTTTACATTCATTTTCTTTATCACTTCCAATCCACACTATCACATATTCATGTAGTCTGTGGCTGTAATGTATGTATCTGTCACATCACCTCCGTATATCCTTCTACTCAGCACGTAAAATCTAAAGGAAAATTATTTGTATTTAGTACTGTAAGAGCTTCACTTCTATGGAAAATGCTCTTCCTTTGAATCTCATCATTCCCAACTCATATCTGGAGTCCATACAGCAAATTGCATACTAGTGTGTTATCTCTACTGGTGTAAGTACTTTCACAATGCAAAGCATGGCTACATTCTGAAAGCCTTAAACAGCTACTATGTCTCTTTGCTTCCATTACAGCACATCTCCCCCTCAGGTGAAACTCTACTCCAGACTATTCTCAGTGCCAGACCTCTGGGGAGGGACACACTTCAGCCCTCAGGAGGTGCAGTGACGTCTCCCAGCTGTGTGATGAGGTTGCAGGAGGTCTGCACTGCTGTGGGCAATGGCCAGGCCACAGAGGATGGCAGAGCCTTGGTCTGTGCAAACCCTGGGGCAGCATCACTGCCCATGGACCTGCAGGCTGGGTCCATCTCCTTCACCTGCCCAGAGCACATTCAGCATGAAAGTTTCACCTGGTCTGAGAGACAGGCAGGTACTGCTGAAAAACCTTTCAAGAAACCACTGGCAGGAGAAGGGGGGATGCAAACAGCCATAAGAGTTGGAGTAGAGTTAAAAATAGCTGTACTTTACATTTTAGTGTTGACTTTGCCCTCAGTTCCTTTGGGCTGGAGTGTAAAGGTACAGTTTTCTATCTACCAGACTAATGAAGGCATCTAAGCCCATTTGTAGGCACTCACAAAGAAGCTGGTTTTGGAAGGTGCTGAGTAACTCCAGTGCATACAGCAGTGGGAAGAGCTTTAATGTTTTTTTCTGAGGAGCCTTAATGTTTTTTCTGAGGAGCCTAGCCTGGAAAATGAAGCTTGCCCACCTCAACAGGCTGCTTGAGAATTAATTACTGCTTGTGTTGTCCTGTGAAATTCCTAAATGAAGGGCTGCGGAAAAAATTTTGCTATAGGAGGTCTAACAGATTGTTTTCTCTGGAACCGTATCAACCACTCTGACAGAAACAACATTATCACCCCTCTATCAAAGCACTTCTGGTGCAAAAAAAGGAATTAAGAAACTTCTTCTTTCCTAAGAAGCATCAAGCTAAAATATAATATAGTCTACAAAGCAGTTAGATGCAACACCATCACAGGCTCATGAAGGCTGAAATACATTGCAGCAGTTGCTGTTTATTCTCACTGCATAGCACAAAAACTAGAAACTGTATCTCTGGGATTGTTTGCCCTCTGCAGATCTTGTCAAATTCAAAGACTATTGGATCCTGGGAATTAGTGACAGAAAACAACCCCTACCACTCAATCATTCAAACCACCTCGTTAGTGATGCAAGACTGTTCTACTAAATCAATATTTTAGTATTTCCTCTAGATCAGTTGAAAATTTTCATATAATAGCAAAGGGATTTAGCTGCAGCTCCTGTGAACTACTGTATAGCTGAAGAGATGTTACAGGCAGCATGATTTGCTTTATATTCAGCATACATTATTCCATTTAAAATATCATTCTGTAACTGTAAATTAAACTCTAAGTTATGATAAATATTTTCTTGTTTTCCTCATATTTACATCTTTCATAAATATGTAAACTGTTATAAACTCGCCTCCACGTTACTTGTCATTAAATCAAAGCATTTTATACATAATGTTCTTTTTTGCACTAATTGTTCCAATCTTTTGATCATTTTCTTTTGCTCTGAGAGTAATCCTGTGAAAGAGTGTTTTGATTTCTGCTATGAATTCATTTGTCTTCTTCAGCAAAGAGGAAAATACGATTTCTGGATTTGATATGGTAGGAAGAGAGGCCAGGGAGATCTCTTCAAGATATTTTTGGAGTTACTTTTATCACAAATCAAAAGGTAGAGTCCTCTTTACATTGTCCTGGCGTACAACAGGCAGACAAGAATTTATGTGAGGAGAGAATGAGGAAGGAAAATAGATGAGTTTACACATATCTGAATGGTACCAGCAGCAACACACCCACTCAGCAACCCCTGCAAGGCAGAGAGCCCTGGGCACGAGGCTGCACCCAGACCTGCTGCACCCTGCAAACTCCTCTGGGACTCCCACAGGTCCTTGAGTGCTCAGTGATGGGGAAGTAGGAGTAGACTCACCATCAGGGCAGTCCCAGTGGTCAAAGAAAGAACTTGAGAGTTTTTAATAATAAATTGTATAGAGCTTACTCTCTCTCTGCAAAGCCTTCATCAGGTGTGTCTGGCTACTCAGACGTGGCCCTTGGAGCATCTCAGTGGGTTTAGAGAGTTTACGAGCAGAAATATTGAAAATGTTCTCTGTTCATACTATTAGAAGTAATGGGAAGATACGAGTGCAGGAGAAGGACTTACCACAGAAACAAATAGCTGGCCTGAGCAGTGGACTGAGTCTTCCAAAAGGATTATGATCCCTGTTTTTTGGGTCAGGGTTGTACCTAGGATTCAGATACCAAGGTCTAATTTAGGCTGTCATCCAGAGGAGCTCCATGCATAGGACAGCCTTTGAACCCAGAGAGGTCATGGCTGTGCTCAATGGATGCCTTGCATGCAACCCCACTGCAAATTCAAGTCCCTAATCTGCAGTGGTCAAAATTCATGTGGATACAGACCTAAGATGCAAATTCTGAGGCAACCATTTCAAGTTCTGAGGCAATCATCAAGCCTTGTATGAGGAATGGATTGTGAAAGCAGAGGCCTTTGCCATACTTAGTATCTACAGCTTTCATATATCACCTTTTATAGTACGAAGATGACTAACCCAATTAGTTATAAACCAAAAAGAGATGGTTCACAATGTGAATGAAAAATTCACAAAAAGCACACAAAGTTGCTGAAGGAGAATCTATAAAGAATTTATGAGTCACCACAAATCCTATGACTTGTGGGGAGACATCCATGTGTCTTAAAAAAAAAAAAAAATCTCAGTTTCACTTTAATATTTTATTGCTTTTGAAATTAGCTGAATTTATTGTAAGTAATACCTGCCATTACTGCTTCATTTTCTGAGCAAACAAATGATTCTGGCAGATTTGACAGGGAACATGACTAGGGCTGAGAGCTGGAAATCTTTGTGTCACCTCTCCTTACAGTACCTCTGTGAAAGAACAAAAACTTCAGTCCACCCTAGTGTGGCTTTTATTTGCAGCCATCTATCAGTCTTGATATGCTCCAGGAGGGATTGCTCTTCACCAAGAGAAAGACAGTGGAATGTTATGTCCTTCTGCAAGAGGACTTTTTTGTCCCATCAGTTGCTATACACAGCCTGAAACTGTGGCAGATGTCAAGGAGAGTAATATCCCATCTACTTACTGCCAATCAAGTTACTATTTGAGAGATGCTTAGTTCTCAGGAACAGCTCCACAAAAGCCATAAAACCAGTGAAATTCAGGAAGCAGCCATAAATAAACTTGTTTTGTTCACGTGGTCCAGCAAGTGCTTGCTCCAGGCTTTGTGGAGAGCAACAGCAGGGCAAGAGAAGGAATGGCAAGAAATGCTCACTAGAAATCCTTTCCACACTCTATACAGATCACATCCCAGCTTCAAACCAACTAATAGTAAATTCTATCATACTTTCCAGCATGGCCATATTCCCAAAGGGTTAACCAAATCAACCCTAAGGCCTCCCTCCCTCCAGGAACTCAGCTTTGTACAAGTCCAAAATCTAGATGTATGACTGTGGGGTAAACCAGCGAAACTGCACCTCTTCATTCTCTGAGAATGTCTGTAGGATGCAGCTTTGCTACAGTTAATGCAGCCCATCTACTGCAATGCATTAACACAAACAGAGATGTTCAAACCAAATGGGTACTTTTAATTACAGAGAGCTCTGCACAACAAAAATGGCTTTTCCAGATGGTTGAGACTAAGACTGAGACCTTCTCAGTCTCTGAGGCTGAACAAATCAAGCTGCATGCACTCAAATGTGGTCTAGCAGGTCTCCATCAACCCTCCTGGTTAAATATCTTAAGCTCTCTTGGGCTTTCCACCTACAGGAGAGTGCCTGCTGGCATCACTCAGCTCCAGAGGTTGTCCTTTCCTTTCAGCAGAAAATGGAAACGGCATTTTCTTTTTGTCAATGAGCAAGAATGACAAAATCAAGACTGACCTCAGAAGGCTGCAAGAAACCCCTTTATTCCCCCCTGTAGGTAATAGAGGAAGCAGTCCAGACACAGAACTGCTTTTCCTGCTTGCCTCACACATGAGTTATTTGGAAGCCAATAGTAATAAAAGGAAATCATCACAGGAGAAAGATGGCCAGAAATTCAACATTTGTATGTCTTAAAAAATGACAAAAGCAATCTGGGAGTTGCTCTGGTTCTGAAATGGAAAGGAAAAGTCCTCTGTTTATTAACCTTTGGAAAAACTGTCCAAAATTCACAGGAGGGGAAGGAGGTAACCACCTTCCTGACCAATCCTCCAGATTAAGACATCATCAGCCTAGGCTGGAGACCACTCTGATTTTCACCATATGATATGTGTGGGCAACAGCCAGTCATCCTGCCTGAAGGCATGAACTGGTAACTGCAGGCAAAAGAACGTTTTGTCCCAGAGCACTTAGTAAAAAACAAAAGGAGAGAGTCTGATTTCAGTAAACTCCAGAGTTTGCATAAACAAATCCTTTATGAACTGAAGGACTTGCCATTTTATTTACTACCATCAGAAATCATTTCTTTTACATGGCTTTTACACTCACCAAATTTGTGCAATTATGCAAACTTCTGCATTTGCTGAGGCTTTCTGAGCTATTAGCACCACTTCTCTAATACAAGCAATTTTTTTGCCAGAAGGACACCATACCATTAATTCTGTACCCCCTTTAAATGCAGCAATTATCTACCAAACAGATATTCTCTGCCATGCTTCAAGGATACTTTCACCTTCCCACCCACCAGTGCTGTTGCTGGGCAAAGCAGGAGAAGTCACCATTACCCTCTTAAGAGACAGGGTTGAGAGGAGTCCCCAGGACAATCTCTGCAGTTCTTTATAAAGAAAAAAAACCCACAACACACACAAAACCCAATCATAAATTATTATAAGTAGGCCTTCACTGACTGCGTTACTTGCCGTTAAACTCTGCACGTTAGTTCACATGAGCATAACCTATAAAATTTTCAGATTAATATTCAATTTAGCAGGGCACACGCAAATTAACCAGCAGAAGGGTTCCTCAGGTGCCAGTCTGGACCAGGTTAATCTGTTTCCTTGCTTATGTAAACTATTCATGGCATCAAAGTTGCCCCTGGGTAATAAACACTTGCCCTCCACTTGGAGAAGGCAAACTGTAACTGAGTTGGGTAAGAAAGACTCTGTAGGAAAGGCTTTTCTCAATAGAGATGCCAGCAAAAGGGACAAGGCTGCTCCCTGCTCTGTTTTTTATACTGGAGAGGGGACTGATGTCACTAGTTGTGGTACCAGCAAGCTCTGTCACAACACAGCCCAGTTCTCACAGACCTGCTAGAGCCCTTTGGGTGATGGGGAGGTAGCAAGTCCTCCCAAGGAAAATCTGCCTATGTGCTGGGACCACGTCCCAGGGCTGAGCAGGACGACTCATCTCTCCCAAAAGCTCCCAAGGGACCATGAAACTGCCAGTCAAGAGTGACTCAACCCACTGTCTGCCTGCTCTCAGACAGAGGCACCCCTGCCGAGGAATTCATGTGTACCTCTAAAGATGTGTGAGTTGGGAGCTTTCATTCGACATTAGCATTTTGTTAGTCCTTTAAATCAAGCAATAACAAGTCCATATTTTCTGCATAAAAAGTTATTTTTGCTGAATGTAAATACACTACATTTCAACTTCTCCCCCCTTAAAGCTTACTGGAAGACAAACCTGTTCACAGCTCTCCCCCTTTTTCTTACTTGGAAAAGGCTAGGTCCTATTTAGGAACTTAAATTAGCAAGACTAGACTCAAACTCCTACATCCAGTAGTGGCATATGGACCCTTTATTTCAGTAAACCCCAAGACTCTACCAAGAAGACCACTGTGGCTGTAGAAAATGAATCAAAGGCCAAGTAACCCCCATCATTGTTTTGTTACTGCTAAGAAATTCAGTCCCTGCAGCTTGGGATGTGCTGATGCATCCCATGTGGGCACTTTC
The DNA here is from genome assembly GCA_036023395.1 of Myiotriccus ornatus. NCBI lineage: Eukaryota > Metazoa > Chordata > Aves > Passeriformes > Tyrannidae > Myiotriccus > Myiotriccus ornatus. Next base: position 6,600,938 of record JAYRBT010000082.1, on the reverse strand, counting down.
AGAAGAGAGCAACACGAGACTGAGCTGTGATGATAAGAGATCCCTCAACCCTGGTGGTAAATAATGATGATCTTTAGGGTCCCTTCCAACCCAAACCATTCTATGATTCTGTGATTCAACGAATCCAAAGGCAGATAAGCCGCTCATGTTGTACCTGAATAGGAGAGCTGAATTCTAGTGCTGTCCTTACCCTTTCCCCTCTCTTTAAAATTTTAAAATAAATTAAATCAATTTTTAATATGTTGCATCTCATTTAAAAAAGAGCAGAATATTTGCAGCTGCAAGTATGTGCAAGCAGTGTAGCTAAGTCCCTGTGCCACATGGCTTGTTAAATGAGATGCATTCATCCAGAAGACCCTCAGCATCTAAGCCTTGACCTATGGTAACTAATGGAGGTCTGCCTTTGACTTCAGGAGGGCCAGGATTTTACTCCAGAAACCTCAGATCTCATCATTCACATGGAAAATGCTGACTAGAAATGCTAAAGTAAATTTTATACAGCCTGCTGTCACTGCTAACAGTGATTACAAACAGCCATTAGCACAACATCAGCATCTTATGAATAGACATGCAGTCAGCATTCTTGGCATGTTCTATTGTGAAAGGAGGATCACAGGTGAAAAGTGATTTACAAAAAAAAAAAAGTTATTGCTTTTAAATAGTTGTAAATGCTCATTTTCTTGCTGTTTTACATTTTTTTCTTTAGGTTGCTTAAGTGTTTGATTGCAGTGTGATTTTCTGAGAGCATAATCTCTTCTGTAAAAATTTGTTTAAAATGCTGCCCCGGTGCTACAGACATGCTGATGTCACCCCAGTATGACTGTAACTCCAATGGCAACACGGTAATAAACAAGCCAGCCTTTCTGGTATCTTCAGGAAATAACCTGAAAGGAACTTGCTAAGGCAGCCAAAATGTTGGGGAGGCCTTTTTTTCCCCCAGGAAGGTCTCCTTCACAGTTTATTGCCAAGTTCACACATCCCGAGGTGAGAGTAATGAATACACAGGTTTCTGATCTGTGTAGCTGTGGGTTACCTACATCCCAATCCTTCGATTCCTGGTCAGGGCCACTCCCTGGGCAGATGGAGCTCGTTAGCCCTATAAGGCAATCCATCTACATCCTGAGGACCTCACTGCCACCGTCCAAGCTTGC